>CM036587.1:72087798-72508187 GCA_020745705.1 Hemiprocne comata | reverse complement strand
CTCCCCTGGTGCCAGCACGGCCTTTAGCCCTCTCGCCCTGGCCCCTGCGCCCCCCACCTCTGCCTTTCCTGACAGCCGCCAATCCCCCCACCCTGGGGACGCACCGCCTTCTCCTGACACCCACTGGACACCCAGCCGAGCCCTTCCCAGCCTCCCTGAAACGCCTCGCCCTCTGCCCTCTCCAGACGCAGCCTCACCATGGACGGACCAAGGGCACCCAAGGTGCCTGTCGCTGCCGCCTCTGCTCTCTGGGAAGGCAAATACAAGAGGGCACCTGCACACGTGCTTGCCCGGCTTGCTCCTACTCTCTCATCTCCACTGCCAGAAGCTACTTCAGATGGCAGGTGCGGTGTCGTGGACAGGACTGAAGGCAGACAAGACGTAAACGCACAGATTAAGATCTCTTGCGTAGAACGTTGGAGTCTTAACTATTCAAAATGGAAGGCACAGGTACAGTAGAAGCACAGGGAAACTGGGAGTTCGGAACCTGAACGCAGAGGGTATTTTAACAGTGAATTTTACTACCTATATTTAAACCAAACAACAAAGGTAAACCATTAAAACGCCGGCAACTTACTTACTATCCAAGTCAATACCAGGCCTACAACGTTAATTACCACTCTTAAAGGATCCTACAGTCTTAAACGTCATTATGAAGATTACTTCCGTTTGCTAATCAAGACAACGAACGAGTTAGTATCCCCCACCCTTGCGTGCCCACAGCTGGGTGCCTGTGTGGAGCGCAGTTGTTGAGCACTGATCTCTCTGGCAGGCGTCCCCGCTGGAGACGACAAGGTCCAGCACACCTCCTGGGAAAGTGTACAGAAGTCTCCCTGATCAAAGATGGGACCAGGCTTTTCTAGAATAAAGTGGATTGACTGCAGTCACTTAACCATTAGCCATACCTCCAATATCTCTCACTGGAGAAGAAAAGGAAAACGGCAGAAAAAATCAGGTAGGCTTCTAGGCCTTTTCCTTTCTCATGGGAACCTTTCCACTTCGGGCCTGGACCTGCAAAACTGGGGCACAAAAGCAGCTGAATAAAAGAGTAAAACTGAAGCAGGCATATTGAGAGACGCAGCGTCCTGCTCCATGCAGCGCTTTGTTGCCTACGTGAGAAGACGGTTTGGGGCTTCCTACGGATCTGGGCTCCCAAGGGGAAAGCTTCCGGCTTCTCAGAGCTACCGAAGACCTGCGCTTTGTCTCTCGCTCCTCCAAAATGCGTGCAGATCGACTGCCTCGTTTCTGAAAAGACGTCCACATGGGAAAAGAGAAAATGGGATTTTTATTTCTTTTCTTTCCTTCTTCCTTCAGTTGCGCAGGTTGCTGCGGCCAGCCCACTTGGTCTCCCCCCCAGGGAGTGACTTGGTCCGGCCCTTCTTCCTAGCCACAGCGCTTGACAGGCATCCAGGGAGTCAGCGGGGCTGGAGCTGCTGGGGCCCGCCATCTTGGTCTCCCATCCAGACACTGAGCAGGGCTGGTCCTGCTTAGCTTCACGGCCGCAGCTCTTGACGGGTACTACCGCACGTCTTGCGGGTTCCCACTCCCCCTGGTGCCAGCACGGCCTTTAGCCCTCTCGCCCTGGCCCCTGCGCCCCCCACCTCTGCCTTTCCTGACAGCCGCCAATCCCCCCACCCTGGGGACGCACCGCCTTCTCCTGACACCCACTGGACACCCAGCCGAGCCCTTCCCAGCCTCCCTGAAACGCCTCGCCCTCTGCCCTCTCCAGACGCAGCCTCACCATGGACGGACCAAGGGCACCCAAGGTGCCTGTCGCTGCCGCCTCTGCTCTCTGGGAAGGCAAATACAAGAGGGCACCTGCACACGTGCTTGCCCGGCTTGCTCCTACTCTCTCATCTCCACTGCCAGAAGCTACTTCAGATGGCAGGTGCGGTGTCGTGGACAGGACTGAAGGCAGACAAGACGTAAACGCACAGATTAAGATCTCTTGCGTAGAACGTTGGAGTCTTAACTATTCAAAATGGAAGGCACAGGTACAGTAGAAGCACAGGGAAACTGGGAGTTCGGAACCTGAACGCAGAGGGTATTTTAACAGTGAATTTTACTACCTATATTTAAACCAAACAACAAAGGTAAGCCATTAAAACGCCGGCAACTTACTTACTATCCAAGTCAATACCAGGCCTACAACGTTAATTACCACTCTTAAAGGATCCTACAGTCTTAAACGTCATTATGAAGATTACTTCCGTTTGCTCATCAAGACAACGAACGAGTTAGTATCCCCCACCCTTGCGTGCCCACAGCTGGGTGCCTGTGTGGAGCGCAGTTGTTGAGCACTGATCTCTCTGGCAGGCGTCCCCGCTGGAGACGACAAGGTCCAGCACACCTCCTGGGAAAGTGTACAGAAGTCTCCCTGATCAAAGATGGGACCAGGCTTTTCTAGAATAAAGTGGATTGACTGCAGTCACTTAACCATTAGCCATACCTCCAATATCTCTCACTGGAGAAGAAAAGGAAAACGGCAGAAAAAATCAGGTAGGCTTCTAGGCCTTTTCCTTTCTCATGGGAACCTTTCCACTTCGGGCCTGGACCTGCAAAACTGGGGCACAAAAGCAGCTGAATAAAAGAGTAAAACTGAAGCAGGCATATTGAGAGACGCAGCGTCCTGCTCCATGCAGCGCTTTGTTGCCTACGTGAGAAGACGGTTTGGGGCTTCCTACGGATCTGGGCTCCCAAGGGGAAAGCTTCCGGCTTCTCAGAGCTACCGAAGACCTGCGCTTTGTCTCTCGCTCCTCCAAAATGCGTGCAGATCGACTGCCTCGTTTCTGAAAAGACGTCCACATGGGAAAAGAGAAAATGGGATTTTTATTTCTTTTCTTTCCTTCTTCCTTCAGTTGCGCAGGTTGCTGCGGCCAGCCCACTTGGTCTCCCCCCCAGGGAGTGACTTGGTCCGGCCCTTCTTCCTGGCCACAGCGCTTGACAGGCATCCAGGGAGTCAGCGGGGCTGGAGCTGCTGGGGCCCGCCATCTTGGTCTCCCATCCAGACACTGAGCAGGGCTGGTCCTGCTTAGCTTCACGGCCGCAGCTCTTGATGGGTACTACCGCACGTCTTGCGGGTTCCCACTCCCCCTGGTGCCAGCACGGCCTTTAGCCCTCTCGCCCTGGCCCCTGCGCCCCCCACCTCTGCCTTTCCTGACAGCCGCCAATCCCCCCACCCTGGGGACGCACCGCCTTCTCCTGACACCCACTGGACACCCAGCCGAGCCCTTCCCAGCCTCCCTGAAACGCCTCGCCCTCTGCCCTCTCCAGACGCAGCCTCACCATGGACGGACCAAGGGCACCCAAGGTGCCTGTCGCTGCCGCCTCTGCTCTCTGGGAAGGCAAATACAAGAGGGCACCTGCACACGTGCTTGCCCAGCTTGCTCCTACTCTCTCATCTCCACTGCCAGAAGCTACTTCAGATGGCAGGTGTGGTGTCGTGGACAGGACTGAAGGCAGACAAGACGTAAATGCACAGATTAAGATCTCTTGCGTAGAACGTTGGAGTCTTAACTATTCAAAATGGAAGGCACAGGTACAGTAGAAGCACAGGGAAACTGGGAGTTCGGAACCTGAACGCAGAGGGTATTTTAACAGTGAATTTTACTACCTATATTTAAACCAAACAACAAAGGTAAGCCATTAAAACGCCGGCAACTTACTTACTATCCAAGTCAATACCAGGCCTACAACGTTAATTACCACTCTTAAAGGATCCTACAGTCTTAAACGTCATTATGAAGATTACTTCCGTTTGCTCATCAAGACAACGAACGAGTTAGTATCCCCCACCCTTGCGTGCCCACAGCTGGGTGCCTGTGTGGAGCGCAGTTGTTGAGCATTGATCTCTCTGGCAGGCGTTCCCGTTGGAGACGACAAGGTCCAGCACACCTCCTGGGAAAGTGTACAGAAGTCTCCCTGATCAAAGATGGGACCAGGCTTTTCTAGAATAAAGTGGATTGACTGCAGTCACTTAACCATTAGCCATACCTCCAATATCTCTCACTGGAGAAGCAAAGGAAAACGGCAGAAAAAATCAGGTAGGCTTCTAGGCCTTTTCCTTTCTCATGGGAACCTTTCCACTTCGGGCCTGGACCTGCAAAACTGGGGCACAAAAGCAGCTGAATAAAAGAGTAAAACTGAAGCAGGCATATTGAGAGACGCAGCGTCCTGCTCCATGCAGCGCTTTGTTGCCTACGTGAGAAGACGGTTTGGGGCTTCCTACGGATCTGGGCTCCCAAGGGGAAAGCTTCCGGCTTCTCAGAGCTACCGAAGACCTGCGCTTTGTCTCTCGCTCCTCCAAAATGCGTGCAGATCGACTGCCTCGTTTCTGAAAAGACGTCCACATGGGAAAAGAGAAAATGGGATTTTTATTTCTTTTCTTTCCTTCTTCCTTCAGTTGCGCAGGTTGCTGCGGCCAGCCCACTTGGTCTCCCCCCCAGGGAGTGACTTGGTCCGGCCCTTCTTCCTAGCCACAGCGCTTGACAGGCATCCAGGGAGTCAGCGGGGCTGGAGCTGCTGGGGCCCGCCATCTTGGTCTCCCATCCAGACACTGAGCAGGGCTGGTCCTGCTTAGCTTCACGGCCGCAGCTCTTGACGGGTACTACCGCACGTCTTGCGGGTTCCCACTCCCCCTGGTGCCAGCACGGCCTTTAGCCCTCTCGCCCTGGCCCCTGCGCCCCCCACCTCTGCCTTTCCTGACAGCCGCCAATCCCCCCACCCTGGGGACGCACCGCCTTCTCCTGACACCCACTGGACACCCAGCCGAGCCCTTCCCAGCCTCCCTGAAACGCCTCGCCCTCTGCCCTCTCCAGACGCAGCCTCACCATGGACGGACCAAGGGCACCCGAGGTGCCTGTCGCTGCCGCCTCTGCTCTCTGGGAAGGCAAATACAAGAGGGCACCTGCACACGTGCTTGCCCGGCTTGCTCCTACTCTCTCATCTCCACTGCCAGAAGCTACTTCAGATGGCAGGTGCGGTGTCGTGGACAGGACTGAAGGCAGACAAGACGTAAACGCACAGATTAAGATCTCTTGCGTAGAACGTTGGAGTCTTAACTATTCAAAATGGAAGGCACAGGTACAGTAGAAGCACAGGGAAACTGGGAGTTCGGAACCTGAACGCAGAGGGTATTTTAACAGTGAATTTTACTACCTATATTTAAACCAAACAACAAAGGTAAACCATTAAAACGCCGGCAACTTACTTACTATCCAAGTCAATACCAGGCCTACAACGTTAATTACCACTCTTAAAGGATCCTACAGTCTTAAACGTCATTATGAAGATTACTTCCGTTTGCTAATCAAGACAACGAACGAGTTAGTATCCCCCACCCTTGCGTGCCCACAGCTGGGTGCCTGTGTGGAGCGCAGTTGTTGAGCATTGATCTCTCTGGCAGGCGTCCCCGCTGGAGACGACAAGGTCCAGCACACCTCCTGGGAAAGTGTACAGAAGTCTCCCTGATCAAAGATGGGACCAGGCTTTTCTAGAATAAAGTGGATTGACTGCAGTCACTTAACCATTAGCCATACCTCCAATATCTCTCACTGGAGAAGAAAAGGAAAACGGCAGAAAAAATCAGGTAGGCTTCTAGGCCTTTTCCTTTCTCATGGGAACCTTTCCACTTCGGGCCTGGACCTGCAAAACTGGGGCACAAAAGCAGCTGAATAAAAGAGTAAAACTGAAGCAGGCATATTGAGAGACGCAGCGTCCTGCTCCATGCAGCGCTTTGTTGCCTACGTGAGAAGACGGTTTGGGGCTTCCTACGGATCTGGGCTCCCAAGGGGAAAGCTTCCGGCTTCTCAGAGCTACCGAAGACCTGCGCTTTGTCTCTCGCTCCTCCAAAATGCGTGCAGATCGACTGCCTCGTTTCTGAAAAGACGTCCACATGGGAAAAGAGAAAACGGGATTTTTATTTCTTTTCTTTCCTTCTTCCTTCAGCTGCGCAGGTTGCTGCGGCCAGCCCACTTGGTCTCCCCCCCAGGGAGTGACTTGGTCCGGCCCTTCTTCCTGGCCACAGCGCTTGACAGGCATCCAGGGAGTCAGCGGGGCTGGAGCTGCTGGGGCCCGCCATCTTGGTCTCCCATCCAGACACTGAGCAGGGCTGGTCCTGCTTAGCTTCACGGCCGCAGCTCTTGACGGGTACTACCGCACGTCTTGCGGGTTCCCACTCCCCCTGGTGCCAGCACGGCCTTTAGCCCTCTCGCCCTGGCCCCTGCGCCCCCCACCTCTGCCTTTCCTGACAGCCGCCAATCCCCCCACCCTGGGGACGCACTGCCTTCTCCTGACACCCACTGGACACCCAGCCGAGCCCTTCCCAGCCTCCCTGAAACGCCTCGCCCTCTGCCCTCTCCAGACGCAGCCTCACCATGGACGGACCAAGGGCACCCAAGGTGCCTGTCGCTGCCGCCTCTGCTCTCTGGGAAGGCAAATACAAGAGGGCACCTGCACACGTGCTTGCCCGGCTTGCTCCTACTCTCTCATCTCCACTGCCAGAAGCTACTTCAGATGGCAGGTGCGGTGTCGTGGACAGGACTGAAGGCAGACAAGACGTAAATGCACAGATTAAGATCTCTTGCGTAGAACGTTGGAGTCTTAACTATTCAAAATGGAAGGCACAGGTACAGTAGAAGCACAGGGAAACTGGGAGTTCGGAACCTGAACGCAGAGGGTATTTTAACAGTGAATTTTACTACCTATATTTAAACCAAACAACAAAGGTAAACCATTAAAACGCCGGCAACTTACTTACTATCCAAGTCAATACCAGGCCTACAACGTTAATTACCACTCTTAAAGGATCCTACAGTCTTAAACGTCATTATGAAGATTACTTCCGTTTGCTAATCAAGACAACGAACGAGTTAGTATCCCCCACCCTTGCGTGCCACACAGCAGTGTGAGTGGAAAGATGTTTCCCTTTATCAAAATTCAGCCTGCTGATCACAAACAACCCAACTCATCAAGCTGACCTTGAAACTCAGATTTTGTAATAGAATGCTGTCTTCTGACAGCCAACTCATTCCTGAACACCCCACTAATTTTATGTACTTAACTGTACATTCTCCTACTTTTTCCTGTACAATAGCAGATCTATAGCATGCTGTCCTTGTATCACAAAAGAAAGGTAATGTCACAAATATTTAGAAGATCAGGGCTAATGGAGCAACACGATCAGCAGTTAGCTTCTGCCCTTTTGTTGCTCAGATACTTTTTTATAAAAGAAGTTTTAAAACATTAATCAAATGCCTTGGATAGTTAAATGTCAAAAAGAAATAGAATAATATTCAGCAGTGCTATGAGACAGGAAAAATAATCCCTTCAATCCATGCAAACTGTAACAACTTACGTATTGTTTGGTATCTTTTAGGTATGTTATAACAAACTCCATGGAATTTCTGTAACTATTTCAATTTCTGAATTTTGTCATCTATTCAAATATTTTCCAGATTTTTAAATCAAACTTCGTATCGATGGGTGAGGAATTCCTTATTTCAGATCTGCAAGTTAAAATACATTTGCAGTAGATATTTTACTGGCTGAAAAATATGAAACCTTACATATCACAAAAGGTTAAGTAAGGTGAACATACATTATAATGAGGGATACAAACTGCAAATACCATCAGTTTATTTACATTTAGGGAAAACAAGTGTCCCAGTGCAAGCGGTGACTCGGATGGGCTCAAGCGGTTAGCCCTTCTATATTTAGGATTCGCCCCTGATTTTGGGGATGGCGATGATGCCAATGCATGATATACCAGAAGCCCTAAATAGGAGAGCACGTACGTTCGCACACAATGAAGACCAGACACCGAGTTATATTTTATATGCTTTAACTGCTTGAGTGGAGTCACAAATATGTAAAAGGTAAATTTAGACGGTAGGATGCAAGGGGTATGTGTGTGTATGTCTGTAGTAGTTTAGATTGAAAAGAGAATACTTACGATAGAGGGGGCTGGTATAGCGCGGCGCGGTTTCCCTCTCACTAGGGTCGACGTTGTGCGTGGAAGTGAGGGCCGTTTGTGGGTTTACCCCGGGGAAAGATTGCGGTTAATGACAGAAAAGAAAGAAATATTAAATCTTAACAGTCCCGGCAAGCTGCACAAGGCGGTCTGTAGCTTTAAGATGGCGGCTTGCACGTGGCGGTCTGCAGCTTCAAGATGGCGGCACCTCCGGGTGCGGCGGCGGTTTGCAGGCTTCACGGCAGCTGTAGTGGCGGCTTTAAGACTGCGGGCTGCGCTACAGCAAAGCGGCTCGCGGCAGACGGCAGGCTGCGGGCGATTTCTCCGATGGGAGGAGGGAGGGAGAGAGAGAGAGCGCGCCTTTGGGGAGATTCACTGCTCTTTCAGGTGCTCTCGAGGCAGTGGGGCTAGCAGATACTGAGCTTACAACTCCTGCTTTAAGCCCGACTCTCGAGTAGTAATTTTATAGTTCTTTTAAGCTTCCCCTTTTTGGATTCTCGGCTGGAGACCTAGCCTCCGTAGCCGAGATCCGTGGCTCTTTTATCTCTCCTTTCTTCTCCTTGGCACAGATGGGTGCAGCTAGGCAAGCACGGCAGCAGGGCAGCGAAAAGAAGAAAAGCGACCCGCGAGCGGTCCGTTTATAGCCCATAGGAGCCTTCTGATTGGTGCATCTTTTGAATCCGCTCATTTGCATATAGTTCCAGCCAATCAGATAGCTATCTAGCTAGCTGCAGAGTTCCATCCAGGGCTTAGTAGCAGTCTTGGTCTAAGACTTGTCCAGGCTTGTCCTGGACTTGCCCTTGACTGTGTAGTAGTTCCTGGTGCAGACCTATTGTCTCCTTTACCAGGTGAATAGTTCTTTATAGCAGACAATTTTCCCTTGGTGAGGGGTAAAACCCTCACAACAAGGTAAGTGAATTATTCAAAGTTCAGGTTGAAATTTTCAATCTGCATAAACATTTCCTATACATTAGAATATGTGGTGAATAATAAATATTGTTTTTAACTAAAAGTGATGAAGGGTACTTAAAGTTCTTGGGTCTTACCTAAATTGGAAGAGACCAATAAAAGTACCAATAAAAGAAAACAGCCAAACAAAAATCTCCCTCTCTGCTGTATCCTACTCCTTTAATAATGAAAATCAGCATCAGAGTATACAGAGAATCTATTGAAGAAATTACACTAAAACCAGAGTTAATTAATTGTATAATTAGGTATCTACAAGCATCTTCAGGGTGCAACTATAGTACAAAATAACTTGCTCTACAAGAGACTAAAGGCTGTTACTTGAGCATACTGTTTGTTACCTCCCAAGTGCTCTTCCTTAATTTTAATGAAAACAACTTTACATCAATTAATAAAAGCCCTTTGAGTGCTCCAATTAGAAAATATATAAGCTGGTAATAACCTGTTGATATTTAATTCCACAGAGTGCTAACATGTCTTTGTAGGCATTGTTCTCACCTGTTCAGCCTGGCTGGATGGCTGTGACATTAACGACTCTGTCTAATTTGATATAATTATTAAAATATTATTTTACCTGCTCACAGCAATTTTGCCTTCATTATGCATCTCTTTCCAGGCATGAAACATTCCTTCTTTGCTGATATTTTGAGTTAGCTAAAGTAAGGAAAACAGATTTGTTTAAATATCAGAAACATGTTCCAGATGAGCACAAGGAATACAAAATAAAACAGGATACCTAATTTATTTGGCCAACAAAGTCCACCTGTGTTAAGCTACATTTATTTTCAGATGATCTCAAACCTAGTAACAGGTCCACTAAAGGTCTGCAAGAATTTTGTCAAAAAAACCCCAAAACAATATAGGACATAGTGCATGTGAAAACACTTCTCTGAAACTATCACTTACCTGTTGCAGAATGGCCTGCAGAACAGGGCCACGAATCCATGGAGGCATTGTACAAGCAATCTCCTTGCTAGCTTAGCATAAGTAGGCCTGACTCCATTTTGTAGAAACTGCAAAATCATGCTGACAAGGGAGAAAAGCAAGGGCACAGTGTCCTTGCCAGTTTTGTTTAGAGTGGGAGTAGGGAGTATAACGGTAAGAATGAGGAAGAACCTTGGGCTAGAGTCTGCAAAACAGGAGGAGGGTGTAGACGTAACCACCTGTGTGTAACCAATGCAATTACAATACGTATGCATAATTAGTAGAAAGAGTATATAAGCACTGCTGTATCCTAATAAAGTTGAAGCTTGCTTTATCAATCACATTGATTCGACTGCTTGTCTTCCCTCGCCGTCGTCAAAGTGGCGCCCGAACAGGGACCGACTTAAGTCCTTGTTTTCACCGGACGACGGGAGATCGGAGAAGCACCGGTGGCAGCGACCGGGGAGCAGATCAGCGAACGCTGGCGTGAGACGTCTGATCCGTGCTTGGGCCGACCTCATCGGAGGGGCTCGCCGTCCGATTGGGCTACCAAGAGGAGAAAGGCTGCATTAAATCGTATCGACAGGGAAAGTTGCCGACCGGCAGAAAAATGGAGAATGAGGTAGCCCTTGATTTATTAAAGTGCTTTTTAGAAAAGCGGGGAGTAAAGGCTATTGACCTTAAGAAAGAATTGCCGGGATTGGTTGTTTTTGGGAAGTTGCAAGGGTGTTTTAAAGATCCTGGGACAGTTTTTCAGGTTGAGGAATTGAAGGAATATGGTGATAGATTGTGGAATATGGTTATTGATGGTAATAAAAGTGCTAAGAAATTGATGAAGCCTTGGCGGGCAGTGATGGATTGTTTAAAGCGGTATCAGACAGAAAAGAAAATAGCAGTGGTGGCATCTAGCCATTTGGAAGGGGGGGGAGTAGTTTCGGAGGCAGGAATGTTTAAATTAGGGACTGACTATGTACCCACTCCCCCCACCGGGTGTTCAATCTTAGTAAAGCCTCTAACCTTGACAGATTTAGAGCCGGTGGGAGCGAATGCCACGGGGGTCAGGGTGAAGCCCCCTGCCCCGCCGGCTGGAGAGGAAAGCATGAGTAGTACGTTACCAGAAAGTGATGAAGAGAAACTAGAGCAGGCGGCAGCAGCCTATAATAATGAGTATGATAAACTCCCAATAAAGGGACGGGGAGATAAAAAGGGAGAAATGAGAAATCTGGAACAAAGGGGACAAAAGAGAGTCTCAAGAATAAGTTGGCAGGCAATTTCAAGGGAAGCAATTGACAAGAAGGATTTTGAGATTTTGGGTGCCATGGATGAATTAGGTGCCTTTCCGGTTTTTTATGATGTTGATGATCAAGGGAATGCTAGGGGAACGCATAGCCCTATTGATTGGAAATTGTTTACACAGTTGCATAGTACAGTGAATGAGTCTGGTTTGCATGGTGAGCCAACTAAGCAAATGTTAAATTACATTTGGGGCAGTGGGTTGCTCTGCCCAGAGGGTATCAAGGTAATTATTAGGATGATTACTACTCAGTCTCAGTTGATGTTGTGGCAGGCTCATTGGCACAGGTTGTGTGCCAATGCTGCTGCTACCCTTCGAGATCAGCAGGATCCGTTGTTTGGTGTTACAGCTGAGCACCTTATGGGTGTGGGTCCGTTTGCCACAGTGGAAATGCAACTACAGGTAGGGCCAGAGGTTTTAAGGGAGTCAATGTGGCTAGCTAGGAATGCTCTTAGCCTAGTAAAAACAGTACAACCTATGCCATCGTACATGTCTATTAAGCAAGGAAAGGATGAAACTTTTGCACAGTTTGTGGATAAAGTCACAGATGCTATTGATAGAGCAGATGTGCAGGACTGGATGAAAGGGGTTTTGCTGAAGCAGTGTGTTATGCAAAACTGCAATGCTGCCACTCAGCTGTTATAGTGACTCTGCCGTGTAATGCCTCTATAGAGGAATTGTTAGAAAGAATGAGTCGAGTGCCAGTAGGTCCGCAAGCAATGTTAGTGGAGGCAGTGAAAGAGCTAGGGAAAGATCTAATGCAAGCCCAGAGTCAAGCCTTCGCTGCCCTCGCATCCCTTCAGCAGGAAGGATCTGGGAGCTAGTCACACAAATTTTGCAAGCTATGAGAGTAGAAAGACAAGCCACCGCCAGCATGGACGTGGTGCTGGCATCCCCTCACGTTATATGGCCCGGAAATTCTAAACCTTTTTCAAAATACCCAACCATTTTTGCCCTGATTGCTGATTCGGAGAATCCTAAACGCCCGGAGGAAAGTGCCACGGTAAAAGCATCTGCACCGCCCCTGCCTTCCGACGGAGCTCGGACGGAGCCGCGCCCACCCCGTCCTCCTCTTGACACAGCCCGGACGGGTCCGCGCTCTGCCGGCGCCGGGGTGCCGCAAGAAGATTTGTATCCACCCTTGCCCGACGTTGATACTGACTGGGGGGGGGGGGGTCACGGAGTGACTCTGGCGTGTGGGGGGTGGGACGGGAGGAGCATGCGTACGATCCGAGAAGGAGGTGGAGGGAGGTGTCCGTTGCTGCCTGGGGGGTGGGAGAGTTGCGTGAGTGGGTGTTGCTTTCTGTGTGTATGGTAACTTTGATAGACAACGGTTGTAATCACTCTGCTTTAACACAAGCTCTATTAGATAATCTATATACAGGACAGGAGGCCTGTGTTTCTTTCATAACTTGGCGTCAGACAGCTATTTCGAGGCAGGTAGAGAATGTGGCTTGTGTGTTGTTGGGTTTTTTTTTCTCTTTTTCCAGCGGAACTCCTTTTGTTTCTCAGTAATGAAAGCAGGGGAGCCTATTCGAACTTGCTTGGTGGGGCTCCCTTTGAGTACTTTTGCTTCCTTTGCTAGGTATGTTCGGATAAAAAAAAAAAAAAAAAAAAGGAACAAGCAAAACGAAAGAAGCTTTTTGATACGGTAACAAGTGTTTCATGAGTAGCTTATATGCTTGCAGTTTTAAATGTCACTGACTTTGACCCACAGGAGATGGATCTGTTAGGTTCCTTTCCTAGTAATATGCCGTGCTACAAAATAGAACAGCTATTGATTTTTATTTTTTTTTTACTTTTGCTATTAACAGGAGGACGTGGATGTGAGGCTTTGGAGGGTGTGTGTTGCATGAACCTGTCTGACCATTCTGAGCCGATAACAAAATAGAATCTGGATTTTTAACATCTCACAAAGCAATTAACTTGCTCGAGTATAGGCCTTGATGGATGGCTGGCAGATTGGGGTTTTACTGAATGACTGACAGATCTTATGGTATATGGATTTATCATACTAGTAATAATCTTGATTGTGCTGGCAGTTGTGCCATGTATTTTGGAAATGCTTAACCACATAATGGAGAAAGCTATGAAGGAGGTATGGGTAGTTCACAGGAAAAAAAAAAAAAAAAGGGAATTTTAGGGTCCTTTTTTGGAGGAACACGGTCACGAGTATTTGGCTATGAAATAGAAATAATGCAGGTGAATGGACATTAATGAACAGAGTGAGACAGCTTGTGGCACATGTTGGCCCCATGTGTCACAACCTTGTCCCACTATAAATGTGCATCCTGGGCAGGATGGCTTGCGACACATGTTGGCTCCATGTGTCGGAACCTCATCCTCCTTATAAAAGGTATGTGGACCGAGTTTCTCTCAAACACTGTAGTTTGTAATAGCAAGAGTTTATTGCACTTTATATTATGCACCCTTTATATAGTATTTTGTTGTGTTGAGTAACCTGTTGTATTGATGTAATCTGGGTGTATCTTGTCACCTGTATTGAGTAACCTGTTGCATTGATGTAATTTGTGTGTGCCTTGCTACTTATATTGACTAACCTGTTGTATTGATATAACCTGTGTGTGCTTTGCCATAGTAGCAGTTTATTACTGGATAAAGAAGGTGAAAGGACTAGGGCTGACCACGCATCTCCTACCATCATCAAGGGCAAGCCTGGGTTGGTCTCTGTGTTTATGCCACCAAGAAGAACCTCGAGCTCTGCTGCTGGCTGCAACCCAGTAGGTGTTGAGTGGTGGAGACATATGCCATACCAGACCTTGATGTGAGGGATGGCCTGCTCTATTATAAGAGGGCCATCCAGGAGAGGAGGACAGGACACAAGGCCTGTGGTTGACAACAATTGATACCCCAAAGCCTGGATCTTGCTCACCTTATTGCTAAAACAAAAAAGGGGGAATTGTTGGGATTTATGGAAAATTAGCATGGGATTTGTGGAAAATTAATATGGGATTTATGGAAAACTAATATGCCTGAATTAAAACAGCAGTGTTGCAGGTGTTGCTGGCCAAATTGTCAGGCACCTTGAAGCAAACTGTGGGATCAATAAACAAGCTGGTGTCTCACAGGGTACCCCACGGGACCAGCAAACAGAATAACTCACATTCAGTTATAGTTAATTATAGCCTCCCTGTTTATCAAAACGCATCTATTTGGCGTAATTATACGTCACCTAATATCTCTCTGTCAACTAACAACCCTCTCAGCTTACCATCTGGTTATTTTCTCATTTGTGGCGATCGAGCATGGCCCGGAATCCCTTCTAAATTTAGAGGTGGACCACGTACCCTTGGGCGACTAACACTCCTTACCCCAAACACCTCTATGATTTTAAATGTCACACGGATGACACACGCATTTACAGCTGAATGTGATAACAGAGTGACCTTTTGGTCCCCTGCAGCTATTATTGCAGCTTCCATTTTTGTTCCAGGGGTTGCCTCTGCAGGTGCATTGAAAACGCTCGACAAACTAGGGTGCTGGCTAGCGAAACAAACTAATGCTACTTCTGTTGCCTTATCTTAACTATTAACTGATGTAGATTCTATAAGACATGCTACACTCCAGAATCATGCAGCCATTGATTTCCTATTGTTAGCTCAAGGGCGTGGTTGTGATGAATTTGAAGGAATGTGCTGTATGAATTTATCTGACAATTCAAAGTCAATTCACAAGCAGTTAAATGAATTATATTGGCTTACAGGACACTTAAAAGAAATGGAGGGTTTAGACCTCGAAGAATGGCTGAAGGGCCTGGGTCTAACAGGATGGCTGCTGGATGTTTGCAAAATGTTAATTACTCTAGGAATTATATTAGCATGCTTTACAATTCTTTTGTTGCTGTTGTAACTATGTATCTCGTTTGTTTAATAGGATATTGCTTCTACAAAAAGAAAAAGGGGGATTTGTTGCAGAATGGCCTGCAGAACAGGGCCACGAATCCATGGAGGCATTGTACAAGCAATCTCCTTGCTAGCTTAGCATAAGTAGGCCTGACTCCATTTTGTAGAAACTGCAAAATCATGCTGACAAGGGAGAAAAGCAAGGGCACAGTGTCCTTGCCAGTTTTGTTTAGAGTGGGAGTAGGGAGTATAACGGTAAGAATGAGGAAGAACCTTGGGCTAGAGTCTGCAAAACAGGAGGAGGGTGTAGATGTAACCACCTGTGTGTAACCAATGAAATTACAATATGTATGCATAATTAGTAGAAAGAGTATATAAGCACTGCTGTATCCTAATAAAGTTGAAGCTTGCTTTATCAATCATATTGATTCGACTGCTTGTCTTCCCTTGCCATTGTCACTTACCTTTTTTTGCTTTATCTTTTACTAGAAAGTTTTAACCTCTTAGAAATACATATCTGTCAGTTTCAGTGAGCTGAAATTGGCTTTTAACAACATAGCTCAAATGTCATGTCTGCGTTTGAACAGATGGGGGTTTTAGGTGGGGAGAAATAACTTCTATAAAACTATTACAGTTGGAGGAGAGTTGTGCTTTTGAGGACACATCAAGGAGTTACATGCTAGAAAAATTTTCAACTTCTTACACTGCACTAACCGCTCTAACAAAGGGTATCTTTACAAACAAACCTTCTTTTGTTTATATTCTTAGCATACTATGTCTCTAACATACTATAGCTGCAGTGTAAACTTTGCATTAATGTAAACGGCTGGGTCATGAGGTCTGAAAGTCCCAGAAAACAATGTCTCAGCCTGGAGTGCAGAGCTGAGGGCACCCCTGGGACAGCAGGAGGATTCACATGGGGACAAACACTCAGCTGCAAACCCTCTGCAGAAGTGCTGTGACCAGCCACCCCCATGCAGCTTGCCACTCCTTCAAATGACACTTCTCACCTGTACCCTCTTGCAGCAGACTAACAGATAGGAGGTACTTGTCAGTGTCCTACCAGCTCTCAACCTGACCTTTGGGTGGCAATGACTGAATGCCTGATATGAGTCTAGGTGTTTTCTATCAGAAGAGGGAAAAAAAACCCCTTTGATCCAGACAGTAGCTACTGCCTGACAAGCTACTATTGAACTTTCAGTTGTACAGATTTTTATTTTAATCCCAAAATTTTGGACAATACCGCAATACCAATCTTAGCCTTTTTGCTCCAGCCCTCTCCAAACCCCTCACTGATGGCCATGGCAAGCTCTGCAGGCTTTGCTGCCAGTCCTAATAGTCATTGCCTTGTGCTGCATAACCTTCTTTGTGAGGAGCTGCTGAGCTGCTACCACAGGTGTGTTCCACTGCAACTCATAATTAAAGCAATAACACATGAAACATTCTGTACAAACTGCTTTCATCTGCACACATCTTGATTATATTGAAAGGAGAAGTGGTGTGTAAGTCACAAAAAGATTCCCCCCCCAGGTTGTAGATGTTGCCTTCTAGACCTATTCCACATACTTTGGGCTAAAACATACTGGTATTACATTTCAGTTGTTACAGGCAATACAGAATGTGTTTTAAAGTTTGTGCTGTTGCAAATCAAAGAGGAAAAATAATCCTCCAAAAATGTTTGTGAATGGAAATACTTTGTTTAGTTAGTACAAGATTTTATAAAGTGCATAACTGTCTGTCCACAAGTATCTAGGAAAGGTTGTAGATGGAGGAAGTCTTTTAAGAATGGCCATGGTTTAGAGTTTTTAATAATAAATTCTAACTTCTTTGAAAAACTTAAAATGCTTGTTCAGATATGGTATCTACCACGTTATCCTCATGGATGTGTCCACATTCAGCTAGAACAAGTTACTTTGACACAGCAAAGTTGTTACAGGATATTTACAACTGAACTATTTATTATTTTCTGGAATTAGGTGCGGATATCTTGCCATTGGTATTTCTGTGTGATTTGTTTACCCGTGATTCTGTACAAACATGGAGACAGATTATTAAGCACATGCACAGCTGTGCCAAGTGTGGCCTGAATCTTACTGTACATTGCACACCTGTGCAAGATGTACACCACCCAACAGTGACACCCTGAAGGGAATATAAGGAACATACAGGAACATTTGAGGTAATCCTCACAATGCAATTATATTAAATACCATTATTCAGTGACTGTATTTCAGAATAAATTATCTGAAGTTGCTAATTCATTGGATGGGGTAAACAGAAATTGAAGAGATTAATCTTACTTGTTTTGTTGTTGACACCTATATGTAAATGTGCAAAAAATATTACAGATGCTGGTAATCAGGAATAAATGTTTTGTGAACAAAAAAGCTATTAAATGAACTTCAGAGACAATGATTTAACTTTTTTAAAAGTTAACTAAAAACACCTAGGAGTTCTCTTTCTCTACAAGCAAAGTTGATTTATTCTCATTACTCATAGAGTCAGAACAAGAAAAAAATATTTCAACGTACCTAATTCATTGCAAAACCAGTAATGGTTCATCTCCCATTGCTGTAAGTGATACCACTGGCATCTACTGACCAAGGAAACCCTGTTTCTGCTCTTTCACTCATCTATTGATGGCTACGTTTTAACTTGAGGAAAACAAACACACCACACACAAAAAAATGCACAGCTTATGCACTACCCAATCTACTAAATGTTATCGCTGACAATGAGCTTTCAAAAGACTGAACAGTTGTTTATCCCCAGCAATGCCAATAATGTCACCACTACACTGTCACCACAGTGCTATAAAAACCCCACAGAAAGCATTTCAGGCTCACACGAGCACCATGAAAAAAGAAGATGCACACAAGCCACAAAGGCCTTGGCAAGACAAAGCCATGTTTCACAATTTGGTCCTGAAGGCACATCTCCTGTGCTGCCTCACACCTTGGGATGCCTCAGCAACACCTGCCCAGAGCCAGTGTGGCCCCACAGGGCAACCTGCTGCCTCCACATGGCTCCTTACCAGCAGCCCAATGGCTGTCCCATCCACAGCAGGGCGCATTTGGGTGGGATGGTGAAGGTCTCATAGGTCTAGGGCACCACAGGGGCCCTGAGGCTGCCTAGCCAACAGGCAGCACTCACCTCCCACCTGGGTCTCTGCCTCAACTTCTTCCCTCACTGCCTCCCCTGCCACCAGCCTCAGCCACCACTCTATCCCACCACTGCACCAGCCCTGCAGCACTGCCCACGCACATTGCCCCACAGAGACACCCTTCCTCCCACCACCATGCCTTGGAGCCTGGGACCATGTCCTCCCCAGTCCTTTTCCATGTTATTTCATGACAACAGGAAATTTTGGGTTCTCTCTCGGCTCTCCCTGGCAGCTTTACCTTCTCCTTCTCATGTTTCTGTTGCCCCTGCTTCTGCCATCTTGTGTGTGACAGCAGACTTGTTTTGGCTGGTAAACCTGTGTGGCAGCACTGACTTTCACAAAGGGTCAAGGAGGACACATTTAATACTCCTTAGCATCAAATTTAACTGCTGTAGCATCGCTGAGTGATACATACCCATACTTCTCATTTTCTTCTTCTCTGATCCTCTTTTTTTTTTCTCAGTAGTTAAACCCCAAGGGCCAGGTGCCACATTGGAGGCAAAGTCTGGATTTAAAGACCTGCTTACCACACAAGCTGCTGAGCAGCCATCCTGCATGTCCGTGCTGCAGAGGCACAGGCGATTTTCTGACAGCAGCAACATTAAGTCGCAGCCAAAGCATGCTGGCAGCACCCACAGCTGCTCCCACCCCTGTGCTGTGTTCCAGTGCTCTGGCACTTGCATCCAGATGAGAAACTGGAAGCCACCTCAACCTCTGCTGCACCTACACAATCCTCCCTCTGCATTGCCTGTAGGCACCTGCTGCATCCCTGCTTTTATGCAGGTACCCACCTAAGCAGCAGGGCCAGGACCAGAGTTTGGGATCCTTACCATCAATGCTCTTGAAATCAGAGCCTCAAACACTGAAATTAAAGTTTTTATATATATATATTTTTTTTTTCTCTTGACAACAATCAGCTCCTTGTCATTGAGAGGCTTTTCTTGATAAGGAACTGCTCCTTTTCCACAGTTTCCTTTCCTTGGCATGAGTTAAATATGCCTACGTACTTCCAGCAGCCTGACCCTGTCCCTCTGCAGTGCCTATCCAAAGACAACCACAAACAGTGGAAAAATTTTCTGTTGGAAAATAATTGTTCTGTTAATTTAACTCCAACATGGGTACAGTAAAATGTTATACTATCTTTAATGGGAATTTTCACAGAAAAAAGGCAATATGAAATAATTAACGGAAAAATATCCTTAAGACTAGACCCATAAAGCTCACAACAGGTATCTTTAATAATCTTCAAGTTAGTAAAGTGAATACTTTTTGTAAGATTATTATATTAATACACCTCCAGGAACTACTTCCCCTCCCACTGAGGATGTTTAACAGAAGGAGTAAGAATCAGCACAACGGTAATTAAATACTTCTATTTATTTTTTTCATTAATACAGTATTTCCTTCCCCACTGATTAACAGTAAGACTCATAAGACATTCATTGTAAAGCTATCAAAATATGGTGATATTGGATCTGTGGCTTCTTTTGAAATACAATCTGCTTTAATATTGTTCAGAAACATCACTGCTGCCTACAGAATAATGAACCTTTTTTCCCCAACCTAAATATCCGTAATGGATCCAAGGCACATAACATGGTAATAATTTTATGAAACTGGTTTACCCAGGTACTCGGAAGAGAAATATACCACATCAAAAGGTACAAGAATTATTTGAAGAGAAAGTTTATTAAGGATAAGCACAGATTAAGCTATTGCCAGAAGGCGAATTATTTTGCTAGTGAAAATTAGAGTTTTGACTTTTTCTGAAAGAAGCTGACAATAGCATTTACACATTCATCAGATAACCACCTCTCCTGAAGGACTTCACACTCTTTACTGTTGACTGCATGGAGCTTCTCCTTTTCCACACTTCGCAACAGTTGCTTTGACAACGCCAAGGACTGGAGGAGAAAGAGAGTAATGTTAGGAAGCTATGTTTTCTCTATCTTAATTTAATGTTAAAAAAAAAAAGCACAATAAACACGCGGAATTCAAACAGAGTTGTATTAACACTGTACTTCTTAGCTTTTAAGTCAAACTTTTAGCTGTAAGTAATTACTGCATTTAATTACCAAGACTGCTAATAAGGTGGAGAAGGTTCATGGGAAGCAAAGCAGCAGCCCACTAAGTGTCCATAATCAGAGTATATCGGTGTAAGAAGTGAAACCTGTTCAACTGTCTGCAGAGCCAAATGCAACCTACATTATCAGCCGTTGGCACGAGTGTCTCCTCTTGCCCAAGGGAACATCATACCATTGTGATTCAAGTGAGCAGGATGACTGAATTCAGCAAAACATAAAGCCACTCAGCATCATCTTCAGTACTTACAGTACAATTAAGGCTCTTAAACCTAAACTAGTGCCAAAATAAAAATCCAGAAGACTTCCAAAGGATGTACACAGGGACTGCAAGAGGATTAGTTAGTTATTAATGCTTTTCAGCCATTGAATCTTCAGGTACACTACATGCTTAGATTCAGCCAGGGTACAGGAGAGGTATCTGTTTCCCAGAAGCAGAGGGACAGGGATAGACCTACGCTTAAAGGAAATACATTGAGCCTTGTTATTCCAAATAAGGATGAAGTGAAAAAAAGGAACATGATAGGTTTGGTAGGAGGACTGGGAATGCTACAGGCTTACAAAGGGAAGAAAACTTTAAAATACTAACATTTTTTGGGAGGCTTGCATAAGCCTCTAATCTTGCCCAAACTTCTGTTTGAAAACTTCTTTCGGGGAAGACTTCAGTCACTAGGCCCTGGGCACAGGCTTCTGCTGCAGTCAGCTTTTTATTGAACAGCAACATCTCACTCGCCTATATAAAAAAAAGTAGAAAGTGTGATTAAACAAGACACAAGACATGAGTAATTTGACAGGGAAGGTACAAGCTTCCAAGTCATATTTGCTTTACTCACTTAACACTTGCCCTCTGAAAAGAACACAACATCACAAAATAGATGAGGTTGGAAGAGACCTTCAGATACTGCCTAGTTCAAAGGCTCTCCTGAAGCAGAGTCAGCTGAAGCACGCTGCCCAGGACTGTATCCTGTTTGGTTTTGTGTAACTCCAAGGATGAAGACACATCTTCAAGGATGAAGACTTCACAGCATCTCTGCACAAACTTTTCCTATGTTTCACCACCCTCACTATAAAGTTGTTTTCCTACATGAAGATGGAATTTCCTGTGTTTCAATTTGTACCCCTTTACTTTTGGCTACCACTGACAAGAATCTGTCTCCATTTTCTTTACCCCCTCCCATCAGGTATTTATAAACATTGGTAAGAGTCCCCCTCAAGTCTCCTCCATTCCAGGAAAAACGGTCCCAGCTTTCTCAGTCTCTTCTCATATGTAATATGTTCCAGGGCCTCAGTCATCTCTGTGTCTCTTTGCTGGGCATGCTCCAGTATGTCCATGTCTCTCTTACAACTTAAGCCCAGACCCAAATGCAGCACTCCAGCTGTGGTCTCACCAGTGTTGAGCAGAGGGGGAAGAATCACCTCCCTCAACCTGCCGCCAACACTGTCTAATGCAACCCAAGATGCCATTGGCCGCCTTTGCTGCAAGGGTGCGTTGCTGGCTCACGGGCAACTTGCTGTCCACCAGGACTCACAGGTCCTTCTCTGTAGAGCTGCTTTCCAGCCAGTAAAACCCCAGTAGGCACTGGTGTGTGGGACTGTTTCTTTCCAGGTACAGGACTTTGCCTTCTCCTTTGCTGAAGTCTGAGATTCTCCAATTCTCCAGCCTGCCCAGGTCCCTTTGAATAGCAGTGCACCTAGTGCATTAACTGCTCCTCTCAACCCTGTATCATGTGCTGAGGGTACACTCAGTCCCATCATCTGGGCCATAACACAGAACTTAAATAAGCATTAGACCCACTATCAACCCCTGGGCTACACCCCTAGCAACTGACCTCCAACTCCTGTTGTTCACCAAGAGTCTTTTTGAACAGAGCTCCAAGGTTGTCACCTGAAATTACCCCACCATAAATTTGTTGGTTCACTTCCTACAGTGGGTCCATGATTTCTGGAACACAGACTGGTAGGTTGTATCTCGCTGAATAGATAAGACTACCTTCGATAACTGGATGTTTATGAAGCACTTGCTCTACTCTTTATAGGTTTAAACACTTCTCAACATAAATACATTACATTAACACAGGTAATAATACCAGTCAAGCATTTGAAACTATCCAGATTTTTTTCTGTGAGATATCAAAAGAAGCAGAAAGGGAGTTAGGTTGTTCTAAGAAATGAAAATCTAGATTCTGCTCTTTTTTTTTTTTCCTTTTAATTACGATTATTTAGTGTCCTTATTTATAGCATAGACAGAGAACAGTATGGACAGAAGACCAATATATATTAGAACAAAGTAGGTAATATAAGAGGGCTGCAAGTAAATCCACAAATGGATTGCTTCACATTTACACTTGGAGGAATGGTTGCATACAAGTTTCCCACAGGGTTGGCAGAAACCACTGCAACTCTTGCTCCCTTAGCTGAGGGACAAGACATTTCTGAAGGAAGCTTTCTTTGAAGACTCCTGCTGTGACTCCACTTGCCCTCATAGAGTTGAAGGATACCAACACACAAATGTCAGATGATCCCACATTCAGTGCAGACATTCTTACCTTGGCTAAGCCCATGATTTTTGGAAACAGGTAAGAGGAACATCCTTCTGGGCTCTGTCCAAGTTGACTGAATGGGCTGTGAAACGTAGCCTGGAAAATACAAAAAGAAAAAAAAATAAAACAAAGCAAACCTCACAACAGAGCATGGGACTTAAGTACAAGATTTTAGTTTCCATTTTAAAGCTTCTACTGTAATAGAGTTCAGCAGAAATACATTTGAACTGTTACCATAATAGGCTTTAAATACCATCCAGTAACACCGCTTCATCCCCTCAATGCACCCAAGAGCTGACTTTGTCTGTACAATTCAATTCCCTTATCATAACAAACCTATTGATGAAGTTTCCTCATCTGAATACTTAGGGAAACTAATTTACATCTGCAAAGTCTTTACAGAAAGGATGTTCTTACACATCTGCCCTAAAATGTATTAAGTATATAGCCCAAACACCTAAAGCAGTAAAGAGCATTTTTCTTCTGAAGGCACACTAAGTTTATTCTACTTCTGAAAAATTCAACTCACTGAATCTTCTTTCCTCAGATTTTTATGCAAATTTAAAAAGAACTTGTGGCAGACATGTGTCATGGGATCATACAAAATATCCTAATTGCAGGTTAGACCTGAACTGCAGAATTCTGTTTTGACAACTCACATCAGCTTTAAGCAAAGAAGACAAAATGTTTGCCTTTATTTCCATTTAAAAATACCAACTGATACACAAAGAGTGCACAAGCTGCCAGGGCAGCTTTCACTGTAATCACCTCTTACTGTACTGCATACACCCAGGCAGTTCGACAGATCAATAGACTTCCGAGCAAGAAAGTGACATTTATATAGTTGTAAGAAAACATTAGACGACATCTGCCAGAATACAGGCTAGTATTGGTCACGGTTAAGCAAGGGGGGATTAACTATACCAGGGGTGCCCCATGAACTGGAGCAAATCCAGTGCAGAAGGTGATGTTAATTGACTAAATGCTGATCAGTTGCCAGACTGGGCTGTGCATCCGCTTAACGTGCCTGGTAAACGGACTGCTTTGGGAATATCTAGCTGAGAATAAAACCAGATCCTGGACACAGCAAAGCTGGCCACTTACGGAATAGGCATTCAATGCCTAAGGCACTCAAACCAAACTACTGGGAAATGTGAAATGAAGTAATTTGGATGAGAATGATCTTACTGCATGGGAGTTCATAATCCTGGAAATGGAAGAATACAGAACAATCACCTTTGAGATGGCTTCAATAAACTTAAGTCAATAGGAAAGCTCTCAGGAAGACTAATCTAACTGAAAAGACTCATTGAGATTCTGTAGAAATCCTCAAAGAACTGTTACCAAAGGCACAAGCAGAAGCTGCTCCAGTGCAGGTAGGAAGGTAGTAACAGATTGTCTCAGCTAAACCACAGCTAAAGCACGAGCTTGTTACTGACTTTAAATAGAAGTACACAGAAAATGAAAACTACATCAGACAACTAAGTATGAAAGCAATACAAGCATGCAGAGACTAAAAAAATAGAAACACAGGGCAAAAAAAAGACATCTATCAACGATTATTTATAAAAGTAGTAAAAGGAAGTTCAAGTACGAAACTCAAAACATACAAGAAAGAAAGATACTATTAACAGGACAAAACATTTAATGTTTATTTGGATGAAGCTTCAACTAAATTCATACTAACTTGTGGCTGAAGGAGATATGCTGAGGGGGAAAGTGATTAAAATTTAAAATAGCCTTAACAAAACTAAGAGGTCTGAGTAAGAAGACACTATTTAATATGAACAAGTTAAAGTTTGGCATGAATAATTTGTTATACAATATATGGTATACAATAGGAACTGTTTAACTCGACTCTATAGTAAGGGCTCCAGGTGTTACAGCAAATCAGAAGTATGTACATCAAAGAACAGTGGGATGCCAAAACAGAAGCACAGCCTGCAGGATGTGGAGAAGTTCTTCCGCTCTACTTTGCATCAGTACCACATAAGCTGGAGTGACGTGTCCAGTTTGTATCACGATGCTTAAAGAGACTGGAAGAAGCCCAGAGGAATGTTGGCTGAAGGCTTAAGAAAGCACGAGGAAAAGCTGAATGAATTGCAGCTCTTTAGCACAAAAAAAGAAAAGATTGAGAGAGTGGATGTATACCTGAGATGTATCTAACAGTCTAAGTACACTGATGGCAAAGCACACTTACAGCTTTTGTAAGGGAGAATGAAAATTGTTTGTTCTTTAAATTCAGGAACAGGGAGCATTTTGTTGCCCTGCAGCAAAAAAAAAGATCAGAGAGGAGGAAGAACCAAACAGTTTTCTAGTAAGAGAGATCTAGGGAGCAGAATAGACTGATTACATCATGTACATCATATAAGCATAGGTCAGGGGTGACGTGGTCCTATCTGATCCTGTTATGGGACAAACAGAAGGAACTGGTCGCTTACAGCTCAATTTTCCTAAGACTCATAGTGATAAACCCAGTCCAGCAGGGACTTTGAAGGAAAATTCGACACAATGCTGAAGCAGGAGTGAAAGTACCATCACAGACACTTCTGCAAGCAAAAGCTTGTCTAAAATCAATTAAGACCTTTGGTTAAGTTCTGTATCTGTTTAATAACCTTATACAAATAAAGAACAGAACATAAGAAGTAAGTCATATATAATGGGATTTTGTGCTATGCCTTAATAGAGCTTTTGGTTATGTATTTGGCAAGTTACCTTAAAAGGAATCTTAAGCTGAATAAACAGAAGCTTTTCCAAAGCTATCCTGGAACACAGATTAGATAAGATGCCAGTTACTGCACTTCCATTCCGCAATAATCTTTTTGCTCCCCCTCTCAAACCTGAAAGGGGCCTTAGAACCAAAGCTACTCTTTACTGTACCCACTGATAACAGTGAAGTATTTCTAAACTGAGTCAGTAACTTGATAAGCATAATTTCAGCAGGAAAATTCTATGCATGTTAACCTCTGGTTGATGCACCCCTATGCTAATAATTAATGCAGGTGTTCCTTGATGTGATATAAAAAGCCTTTAAAATTGGGTGTTCTCTTCTGTCAGATTACCCTAAACCAAATAATATTTGCTACAGAAAGAAGCTTGAAGAATGCCTTGGGACCAGCTATGTAATGTACTTACACTGTCAGAAGCATAGACAATGTCACACAATGCAAGGACAGTTACACAGATTCCAATAGCTGGGCCATTTACCACTGCAATCAGTGGTTTAGGAAAATCAATAAACTGATCCACGAACTCTCTAGACAGAAAGAAAAACAGCATGTAAGAGACACATCCTACTACTGTTTATCAAATATAAGCAACATTCAAACCACATTATTAGATACTGCATAAAAAACCCCATGAGCTAGCTTCTAGTAGCATACGTTTATGACCTTTTCCCAGAGGAATTCTGACAAAGAAAATAAGAACTATTTGAAATACCTTCATTTCCTTACCAACAAAGAAACAAACATGTAGATACCAGTATAGCTCTCCTGGTTTCTGCAATGAAGTATGGAAGTGCTACAGTTACCTTCAGCTACAGTTACCAACTACAGCTCATCAGCAAGAACAGTCTTTTCCTCTATCTATCCAGCTACCTATATACCCATCCATCCCAATTCCATCCATGGGATCCCCTTTACAGATTGTGCAGAGAAGTCCCAGCAGGCACCAAAACTGTGATGCTCCCACAACACAGAATTCCCTAGTGCTGTTCTGCACGGGCTTGAGAATTTGCATTTTGTTTCATCTGACAGCTACTTTTCCACCCAAGAACTGCAAAACACATTCTCAACTTAGAGTATGTTTCAAAAATAAAGAGTGTTGAAAGAACTCCACTTCTCTGTCATCTCCCTGCGTCAGTCGTATCGAAGCACTGTGCTTGTCTAACAGTAACAGCACAGCAAACGCTGTCTTCTCACAAGAGCAAGATGAAAGAGCATGAAGTACCCAGGAGACTACACATTGTGTTGAGTACCCTGAAAAACACTGCAGGTTGGAATGTCTGCCAGATACCAATGAATAACATCTTCGGAACAGATTCGGACTGCATCATTATCACTTTGCAGGGACACCTGCAATTCACAGACAGCTTGCCTAAGTAAAAGCTTTACTTGCAGCTCATCTTTAAAACATAAAAAGTCTTGTTTGCTTTTCTGTTTCTTTAAGATTTTCTGTCAACTGCAAGTGCTAGAGGAAGCAATCCAACTTGTAAGCATCTCTCAGATGTAATCAGCACATAGAGAAGTAACAGAGAAGACAAAATCTGCCTAAACAGGGAAGAAACAAACATGGTTTTTGTCCCAAAAAAAACCATTTCAGCCACTGTGCCAGATTATGTCCCTGACCTGCTTGGCCTTAGAAAATAAATTAGTTTAACAGACAGATTCAGACTCAAAGACAGAACAAAGATCTCAGAATTCCTGGGCAATTTTGAACAGGTTCATTTCACCTAGTCTCTATTCAAAGAAGTCTGACAGTGAAGGTATTTTGGCATGTCCTGCTAGCGCGGACACTGTTGGGTATCAGAAGACCCCCAAATTTTTCATTGCAGTTTACAAACTATGCAGTCAAAAGAACATTTCTTTCATTATATCTGGACATACTTTGCGGACTAAAAAATAAAACTGAGTGTACAGCATCACTGTAGTTAAAAAGAGTTCTAATATTAATCTCATTTCTTCATTTATTTAATACAACTAATACTACTTCTCCCAGATGACTTTCTAAATGGATGTATTGTAGCATAAATAGACCCCTGCTGTGGTGTTTTCTAACAATGCCTGCAAATCATATTTACCCATCACAGTAACTTATGCAAATATGAAACCAAAATGTTCTACTTGAGCAACACTGCTCCATCTTTTGCCATCTTCTCCATTTCATTGGGTTGGACGTCAGTAAAATTACTCAGATCATTTCCACTACTATAGTAGTCTCCATTTCCTGCAGAGAACACATAAAAATAAATGCACCAATGGTTTTTGAGTAGGTAAGAGAAGCTTCCATTCATTACATTGACAAACAAACTACATTCTAGGTGTCTAACATTATTAAATTATTAGAGGGATTGTCTCAAAGTATGCACACTACCTTAATGGACACATACAGTTTAAAAATAAGCTTTGCCTGACAATTTGCAGAAAACAATAGGTAAAAAGCCAAATAATACTAAATTTGAAAAAAAAAAATATTTTTTCTTTAATAGTGTCAGATAGAAGCATTTTTTAAAATTTCTTTTCCTGCATACTTGCTTAAGTTTTTTTTCTGTCAACTCACAATCATTCACACAGTAAGATGTGAGAAACTTTTTTTTTGTAAATAGGAAAATAGGAATGTAAATTCATGTATCTCCCTTCATTTCCCTTCAAACTAATGAAGGAATCAAAAGTAGATAGAATAACCTATTTAATATGTTTCACGGTTTTAATGAGCAATTAAGGAAAAAGCATAGCATTCGAAGGATAAGACTGACAGCACTGCATTGAAATAATTGTACTGAAAGATGCATTCTTCAAGAAGAAACAGATAACCTGTCAGTGAATGTGTAAGTCAGCTTGAGGCACCATCAAAGAGCAAGGAGCGTTTAAAAGCTAGACTGCATGATTTAATTGTCTAAAGCATCCTATGCTCCATAGGGACATTCACAGGATGGGACCTTTCACTGGTCAGCACATCCATTACTTCAATGCTTCAGTGGTCTTACTAACTGCATAAAATGGGACAGAAAGGTTTGTGCAGAGGTGCTTGCTATTTACTCCTAGCTATACATGCGTTAGACATTCCAGTTGTGTCAACAATCCTTCTCATTTTGAAAGGGTTGCTGTGCCTAGTCATTGCTACTGAAAGGAAATTCAGCATCCTGGGTGTGGGTAAAGAAGACAGTGGAGAAGAATACGTATGCAATTACCTCACAAATAAGAAGTAAATGGGATTGAGCCCAAATTCACCTTGCATCCACACTACTTAGCTGCCAGTCAAAGCTTGAGCTTTGACTAATTTCCTAAACCCACACCAATCTGCAACAAGGATGGGCCAGACAGGCAGCTCCTGCCCTCAGCCAGTCTGTCCCCCTCCCACCTGCCCTGAAAGAATTTTGCCAAAATGCTTGGAAAATCCTTGGTCTCCACTACAGGAAAGAATTTCCTCAATTACAATTCTATCTTAGTATAAATACAGGTAGATAGTTCATGTCAGTACTGTACTTGGGCATAATATAAAACAAATCTAAGAGAGGCATATGAAGTGTAGTACCAGTAATAACAGCTATGGTTGAATCATCTTTTCCAGCTTCTTCAAGTGCTTGGATAATTTCTCTGTACATCTGCATAAGAGGAAAATGAAAAGAGTACAAATGTGATGCTGCAAAAGAGCATAAAAAGGAGATTTACACTGACAACAAGGAACTTGAGATACAGATTAACTATGGTCCTTTTCAGTCCATCATGCTTCAGTTAGTTCTGCTAAACCTGTAGCAATGATTCTTTAAAACTGTAAGTAGCTTACCCAAGAAAGAAAAAATAATTAATTCCCTCAAATTAATGTCTTTACCTTACGGTTGATGGCATTTTTCTTATCAGGTCGGTTAAACATTATCTTTGTGATCTTGTTTTTAGTGGTAACTATTATTGTTTCATAGCCATCATGTCTGCCCTCTTCTGGAGGAGCATCTTTCTTCTGGCCAGCAGATTCTGCTGAGACTAGACTTGAGACAAGTTCAGTGTATTTCTGTTTGGCATTGTCCTGAAATGAAAACAAACCAAGATTATCAAATGCTGAAATCCAAATCAGTTTGTTGTGCTATTAATAAAATGGGTATCTGCAGGGGAAAAAGAAAGGGGACCCTGCATTAGGACAAAGAAAAAAATAAATGTCAATTAGAAAGCACTCTAATGCTGAGAAGGGGAATATGCTTATTTCAACGCTACAGATCATACTTAAAGTCAGCTGGAAATCAGCAGCAAAGGACCTGCAAAATAAAAGCATACAGACACCAAGATGACATCTATTTTATTGAAGAAGTGCCCCTATACAGGCCTAAGATTACCAGACACCTTTGACATCATCCCAGCATTTACACATTTCTATAGAACCTTTGTTCCTGGTTTCCAGATGGACATTTCTCCAATAAAGTAAGTTTTTATTTTAGAACATGTGCTGCTGAAAATAAAAGTGCTGAAAAGGGTCTGTGGCACGTTAACATTTTTGAAGACAATAGTTTCCTTTTAGTACAAACAGGACATGCAAAAGCCTAAAGAATCCTGCCTCCCTGTTTCTACAGTATGTAGTGACTTAAAAGAATTGGAAGGTCTTGGTTGTTACAACCTATTTTCTTGAAAGGATAATATACTTTGAACAATTCTACAATCCATAATCTCTAGCAAAAGAAATTATCTATTCCCTCTCTACTATAACTTCAAGAGCCGATTCTTTTCCTTAAGTGTTTCTTGGCTATTCCTAAAAGCTGCAGTGCCACCTCAAATAGCCAAAAAAACCCACCCCTGTATTAAGTAGTATCTTTGACTGACCTCAGAAACTACTCCTGAACAGCATGCCTTATGCAGTAGTGACACAGCTGGTTTGTAAAGCCTGTGTTTCCTTCACTTAACAGTAGCTGGAGAAACTGTGGTAGCTACCTGTGATGTTAGAATTAAGATAGTCAGCATGAAAATAGAGCACTTGTGTATCTTTGCATCTATAGTCTGCCTGCTCACTTCACTTGAAGTAAAGATTCCTCTAAAGGTTATGAAGGCATTAAAGATGTCAGGATATACTGAGAAAGAAGGAAGACAGACTCTCAATATACCAGTTTTTTCTAGCCTTTTAGTCAATAGCATAAGACACTAAAAATGACTAAGATACCCATTTGCTTGATTCACAAATTTTCTGTTTTTTAAGAACTGAGAATCTCAATCCATCTTAAAGGGAAGAGCAGAATATAACACAGTGTGAAAAAATCCCCATTTTTATTTAAAGTCCCCACATACGTAAGATCTCTTACCCTGATGCAAACTGGTAGCAATTCTGTAGAGCTACATAGAACTTACACAGTAAAAAAATAAAAATCCCCAAATGCTGAAGCAGTGCAATTACTGTAGAATCCACTGCAAAACATTTTGGTGTCTGAAGCAGGGTTGCTCAGCTAGCACGTAATATGTTTAGACATCAGCCATTCACTTACAGACCAGGCACTTCAAGATAGAGTAATCTACAACATGTTTAAGTGAAATTATAGGTATTATCACCTGAGACAAATTGCCAAGAGAATTCCATGCATCCCACTTGGCTTTCTTGACAAAGTCCAGCATACCTGGTTTTGGAGAATTGCAGGGACCTTCAGTAGCCTGAAAACAGAGTGAAACAAAACTTACTTAATCAAAATTCAGATGACTTGGTACAAAAAGATGATGACTGTTAGGAATATTTAGCTGATCGGGATACAGAATTCAGCTCAGACAGAAAGAATAACTAGTGGTTGGACAATATTCAGACAGTTCACATGCCACCAAGTTTTCAGTGTCTGCTCTTTCCCCACACCTGGTGCTGGGGCTTTCAGAAGCACATAACCAACGTGAGACATTAGTTTCCAAGACACCCATGCATTTAAGTTCCCCAATTTTTGACATAGGAGAAGTTTTGTATTTTAAAAGAAAGTTGAAGACTCATAAGCTGTCTGAACAAAAACCAATGGATAAGATCTATTCAGGTTGATCTTACTTCGAAGCTGACCCTACTATGAGCATGGGCATTGGATCACAGAATCACAGAATTATTAAGGCTGGAAAAGACCTCTGAGATCATCAAGACCAGTTGAACTGCCAAAGTCCAAGCTATTCTGAAGTATTCTATGAGTGGTTTTCCTGAAGAAAAGTATAATATCAGAGAAAAATATTCTGAGTGGGAAGCAGGAAAGAAAGAATACATTTCAGCTCATTATTATTAATCAGTAAAACTACCTGGAATAATCGGCAAAGTTTTTATTTAAACGAGCTACTGATTGCCTTCTTCAATACAACAAGCCACAGCCTGTATTGACCCTGCAACCAATCTTGATCCACAAATACTTTCCCAAATACCAGTACAAACCCTGCTAAGGACTTGCAGAGATTTCTACAAAGCTCTTTTCCCATCCTTTATTAAAGAACAACCTTCACACACAGTGTGGAGCGATAGTCCCTTGAATTACAAAATAAACCAAAACAGACACAAGACAATCACACAAGAAAGGAAAGAACACCCCCCCCCAAAACCAGAAATCAACCTTCATATGTCAATACCATTACATCATAGGCCCAGTTGACTGACTGTATATAGAACAAATTTAGGAGGAAGCACGTAGCATACACTTTTTTTGCTAGGCATAATAAATTCTCCAGAACTGCATTAATAAATGCTATGTTACGTGGAAGGCATCACACAATGGATGCAATTTGGCTCTATTTCTTTGAATAAAGGTTTCTATTCAAAGCATGATTCATAGGATGAAACCAGTTTGGATTCCCTCAGAATTCAGGCAGGATTTGTGGGGCTGGCATCTCAAGAACAGACTTTGAGTACTTGAAATGAAGAACTTGTTCAGACACAATGCATTTGAACAACCCATCTTTTAAGTACATATTTTACAGGTCCATCCCATCAGATTATAAATGCCCCTTATGAAATAAAGTAAGTCAACCCTACTTGTTTAAACAAAGCATAGAGCTTCAACTTAGTTTCATTCCCAGGATCCTTTTTCAAAAGCTTCAGCTGTTCTTGAGCCTTTTCGAAGTCTTTCTGGCTGGCTTGCATGGTGGCTGCAGTCATGTGTAGGTGAACTGCTGGAATGCAAACAGCTTGTGCTCGCCTGTGAGTAAGTGGGGAAAAGAAAAAAGAGATCCCGTTGCTTGGTTTTTGTGTAAGACTAGAAGAGAAACAAATATGCTGCCTTTTAAAGCATTTAAAGTAAATGTACAACATTACTAATTGTACCTGCACCCTTAAAAAAAAACACAAAAGCAAGATACTAAAAACGACAAGAAAGTTGCTTTAGAAGTTTGCTTTAGCTGCAACGTAATCAACCTTTGGCAGCATGAAAAGCACTAGATTTAATGCTGCCAAATGACAGAGAAGCTATGCAGTAAAATACCAGATGAATATATAAAGATCACTAAATGGCAGTAGTGATAAACTAATGTTTTGCTGTTTCTGAAATAAATTGGAACCCAACAGGTTCTGTCCATGACAAACAAGTAAGAAATACAGAGCATTTTTACTAATGGTTTAAATCTCTGTATGCAACATTAACAGCTTTATACTGTCTATGAATTAAAAGGAGTATGCAACCTGTCTGTTTTTTGTGAACTTTTCAAGTTTGTGTGCTTCTGTCCCAAAGCACTTAAATCTGAAAGCCTGGTTCTCCAATCAGGATAGCATAAGTGAAGACTAATTTCAAAACATACTTTGGAAAAGGACTGGCTGTAAACCAGCCTGTAGACACTTGAAACAAAAAAAGTTTGTCAAAATATTATAGGAGAAGAAATTTCCACTGGGGAAAAAAAAATTAATTCCATGAAAAAACAACCAAACCAAATCAAACAACAAAAAAACAACTGAAAAACCCCAAACCAAAGAACCAAATGTAACTCAACCCTATAATGCTTTGTAAAAGCAGGCTCATTCCAAGAAAATTTGGAACAAAAAGCCAAGAAGTCTAATAATTTTGGGTCATGTTGCCTCTGCCTTCTTTGGTTAAATTGCAATATATGTAATGTATTTTTACTATTTTTAAAATGTTAGTAGTTTATGTAACAACATTCTCTCTCTTTTTTATTAAAAAAAAAACCAAACAATTGGCCCCATTGTATCTTACAGAGACAGCTGTCATGTTAGAGCATCATAAATGATAGATTTCATAACCAGTCACATTTGAAAAATTCTCAGATGCAGACTGATGGAATGCTTAATCATTAATTTAATCTGTTAACATTTCAATGACAGAATCAGCATTTTAAAGTCATACCTAACATGAAAACTCTGCCTTTTTATACACACCTAATGAGAATGTTAGAGAAATTCAATAGCACTGCTTACTTCAGAAACATTCTCATTGGTCTTATTCTTAAATAAAATGTATGTTCTGTTGCAAGCCTAAAGTTGCAGGCAGGAAGTGTGAAGAATGCCAACTGTGTTCAATTAATTTTATTACTCTTTATTTTATGGAGATACAAGCTTTTAGTTGTCTTGTAAAATTGTTTGAGAGATCAATTTGGTTGATGTCCTACAGTCCTTCTGTATTAACAAAATCTAAGTTTTTGGTATTTCTTGAGGGAGGGAGGTGGGCTATTGAGTTTGAATGAAAGACAATATTTTCTGTAATATGCAGAAATTATTTAAAAAAGAAAGAATCCCATACTCCACTTCAAAATCTTAGTCTAGTAAAAAGAAATCTATCTGAACAATAAAAAAATGGAATAGGCTATCAAAAAAGACTGCAGGAACAGAAGGTCATTTTACTTAAATTGATCAGCTGTAGACCTGTATTAACATAGCAGTGCACCCAAGCAAATGTGGGTTAACCATCTGCCAGTTTAACTAACATTCAGGTAAATTGATGCATTCAAAAGACTGTGTCAGAGTTTAACAAGTTTATCCCTTAACCAGCTGGAAGGTTATTTAGCTAAATTTACCTCCCTCATAAATAAAAGCACTTTGACAGGAAAACATGTGTACCTAAATGGACTCAGATGCAAGTTTTTAAATACTGAGTTTCTTTGCTTAGTCTGTCCTGGAGTCACAGAACATGACACTCACTTTCAGGTCCCATCCCCACACATGTTTTTAAATCACATTCACAGGAAGAAGAAAATGAGAGTGCAGGAAGGCAACTAGCAGTTTCTTTTGTAGTTTCACCCCCCTCCAGTTTTTCCAGCCATGACTGGAATTACTTGAGTGCTGCTGTTCCCAGGATGATCTGTGTACCTGGCACAAATTTTTTGTCAGTCTAGGCAGTGACTATACTGAAATGGATTCAACATCTAAAAATGGAGATTTGGGTTTACACCGTGTTTGGCAATCAGGACATGGCTATGGTCACACAATGTTTTAAATAGTATAAATAGGCTTTAAGAGTCTCTTTTATACACAGTTTGAGAGCAACCATAAACGAACAAGAGGATGGAGAGCTGGGGAGAGGGGAACAGCACAGCAGGCAGTCTGAAGGTATGTACGCACATAGATTCATGGTTAAGGGCGTTTGGGATTCATGCAGGTCACAAGTTCTCTTCCTTATTAAGGATGCAAAGTGGACAAGTGAGGAAAACGAAACAAATAGTGAATTAAAAAAAATACCTGGCTAGGGAGAAGTGGAATTATTTTTTAGTAAGTGCAGACTCAGAGCTACTTTCCTTTGCTATTTGGTTATATCCAGTTTTACTTCTTAGCTACAAAATATTTGGGTAAAACACTATCTGTCCACTTCAAATACTTTTTCATTCTTCTTTTCCTTCTTACCTACTGGTTCTTAACAGTAGGTTGTGCAACTTAAAAAGGCCTCTTTTTTTTAATTCTTCCTTGCTGCTTGCAGCTCAGCTCTCTTCAGGGTATTGATGACTTTAACATCAGTAATGAGCAACAGTTCTCAACATGCTAAGTTGACTGCTACTGTTTTGCCATTTAAATAACAAGGATGAAAACACAAGGGAAAAAAAAAGTTATTTCACTTTATCCATATTGGAAAGGACCTCATTCTTCAGACTGATACACAAACAGCAGGAGCAGAGCTCCTTGACCCCAAGTAGATCACATAAAGAGGGCAGAGGAGATCACTTGCCACCAGTCAGCACACACAACAGCACTGCCATCTCTGGGACCACACAGTGATGTCATGCCACAGTCCCCAAGACCTTGGAGCAGAAGAGGCTGCTGTAACCCACTACAGGGAAGACGTAACTCCCTCTATCTTCTGCTCCCTTGCTGTGACACTGAATCCTTCTTACTCATTCATTGAGCAAATCCACACCTCATTTTAGCGGCCTTGCTGAAACCACACAAGGCGGGCAGAGAGCCTGGAACCTAACCTGCAAACTACTGGTGCTGAACTGCACTTCAATTCAAGCAGAAAACAAAGCCTAGGAAAGGTAATGAAACTTCTCTGTATTCCCCCTTTTTTGTATACGCCACAACAAAGCTGAATTATTTCCTTCACAAAACTTCCTCTCTTTATTGCCTTGCACTTTGTGGGCAATCAGCTGCCACTGTCCTACTGCTATGAGTTACTTTTGTTGTACCAGGTCCCATGGAAGAGTGGCGAGGGCCCAGCAACCTCCCCCAGCTGGGTAAAAAGCCAGCTCCCACTAGAGGGAGAGAAGCAAGAGGAGTCACAACTTGGCAGAGCAGCCAGAGTCCATGACAAATGCCTGTGCACTCCTGCAAGATCATTCACTTGGTACTTTGCAAGCTGTACACTCTGAAAAAAAAACAACCAAAAAACCCTAGGCATCACTGCCTGAATTTGAAACATCCAGGCTGACAACCATTTCACATTTATTCCCTTGCTTTGTTCCCATTCAGTCACTCTGGATACCTTGCAAGCCCATCATTTACCCTGTTCACTACACCCGTTCACATAAATGTCTCTTATCGTGATAACCATTGAAACATAAGGCTCTTAATTAAGCTTTTAGAAGTTGTTACACTGACAGTAGTCTCTCACTCTCTAGCAAAGACTGTGAAGTCCCTCATTACAGTGAAGTTCTGTCACTTAAGGACTTTTCTAGAGTTAAAAATGTCAACTTTTTGTACAATGCTGGCTGCTCACTTTCTAACTTTTAAAGTAACTTAGCAGTTTCCTTATTAAGACTAAACAGAAGCCAAAAGATCTCTTTGCACATGAAACATCAGACATACTCAGCGAAAGAAAGGGGTGGATATACCTGAACTCCATCTTCCATTTATTTAATAAAGGTTTTCTTTTTAACGTTAGTAGATCCTGGGGAAATAAAGCACAGACAAAAGCAGTTAAAAATCCTATTAGTATTAGAAGCAGCGGGTGGTGCTAGAAACACATGGGTTTAAAACTGCTGACAGAACTGGAAAACGCTCATTTTACATTATTGTAACTGGCTTCAGACAGACAAGGAAGAAAAAGAGCAGGAAGTGTTGTCAGACAGAAGCAAGCAGTACATTGAAGTGTCACTCAGATGAACCACGGAATATATGTTTAATAGATGTGGATATCTTTTGCACATTATGTGTAATACCCCAGATAACATATGGCATCTCTTATTTGCCATGATCATTACTTCAAGGTGTTGTGCTATGTCACGGGCCGAGATGGGTAAAGCCACGACCCGCTCCTCCTCCAAAAGGCGATCGAGGGCTGAGGATCACATGTGTCTCTCACATCCTCTTTTGCCCTGCTCTTTCCACATGTTCCTCATGGAGAACAGTGAGCAGCACAGTAACTGCCCCTTTGCCATTTCACACAAATCTGGAACTACAGCATCATAAAGTGGCAATACTTCTGCTCATGTTCTTTCCATTTTAAGAGAAAATTAAACAAAATACAGTTTTTCTGGTGCTACTGTAAAAATAATTGTATCAGTTGGTTAGAGTTTTTTAGTTAGGATACAAAGCAATCAATTCCCACAAACCTCAAGGTGCCGAGTGTTTTGTTATAACCTAAACCAAGCTTCTGATTAACAGGCCTCTCCAGAGTCCCTGCAAAGAAAAGTCAGCACATGTCGCCCAGTCCAGCCCATAACTATTTCTGAGGCACCAGACAGAGCCTCAACTGTTCTACAAGGTTCAGGAGCCCGAAACCTGTCCTGAATGCTTCACCTGGTTTGCTCCAGCATCAGCAACTGCTGCTCTGAGAGGCTGCTGTGAAGTCAAGCAGGAGAGCAACCAAATGAGGCCTCCTTGCTCCCTGTCCTCCTGCTGTTGGAACACACACAGCGAGAGCACAGGAACCACAAGCCCTCCATGGAAGGGTGACCAGGGTGGTCCCTGCCTGCTGGCACCTGTTCATGGAGTATTCTTGCTCCAGAGTCTCAAGCTTCAGTTCCACTCTTTCAGTAGCACTTCTACCACTTTGACTCTCCCTCAAAATTGTCCTGATTTTTCTCCATGGAGGAGAAAGCATCTGGAGATGGAATAGCAATCCTTGATCATTAGTTCAGCTACATCAAGGGATGCAGGAGCAGTGCTGGTGGGAAAGGCCGCCTCTGTTGGCAGTTGCAGCAACTGTTAGGAAATTAGGCACATGAGAGGAAAAGAAACCAGTATTTACACTGTAACTGTGAGAAAAATAACTGGACGATCTGGAAGAAGATACTGAAGCCAAGACATCAACTTCTCTTAGCCCCACCTCCCCTCCAAAGGCTTCGTATTAGAATCCCTAAATAGAAGATGAAAAAAAGGAAAAAGAAAGGCTGATATTCAACTAATGACAACAAGCAAAGCATTAGCAGTGCAGGTATTTCATGGCTTTCTCTGTAACTAGGAAAATAATGTTACTGTTCTCCATATTCACTTGTATTTTCTGCACACAACAAATTTACAGTTGTACTTCACTTTATTTTGCCAAGTGAGAAGAAGCTATCTATGCTGTTAACACAGAAATAATTATGAATTCTAATCTGCAGGTTGCCCAAATAGACATTCATTATGCCATTGGTTATACACCGCAGCTTGACAGATTACTTCAGCTGCTAATTTTTAGTCCTGTCCTTTCAAGTTTCTTCTCTTATATGGAGTAACCATACCTGACACATGAAGATCTTCCTTTGCAACTCCTGTCATGTTGAAAAAGCCTGCATCTGCTTCCACAACCATCCCATAGAATCATAGAATCCTCAAGGTTGGAAAAGACCTTCAAGATCATCAAGTCCAACCATCCACCCTACAAGCCCTAACCCACCTCCCAAAATACCACATCTACCCCCTTTTTTTTTTTTTAACGGCTCCAGGGACGGTGCCTCCACCACCTCCCTGGGCAGCCTGTTCCAATGCCTCATCACTCTTGCTGTGACGAAATTTTTCCTAATATCCAATCTGAACCACCCCTGGTGCAACTTGACCTCATTTCCTCTTGTCCTATCACTAGTCACTAGGGAGAAGAGGCCAACACCCACCTCACTGCAACCTCCTTTCAGGTAGTTGTAGAGACCAATGAAGTCTCCCCTCAGCCTCCTCTCCTCAAGGCTGAACAGCCCCACCTCCCTCAGCCTCTCCTCATAAGACCTGTTCTCCAGACTCAGCTTGGTTGCCCTTCTCTACACCCTCTCCAGCACCTCAATGTCCTTCCTATACTGCGGTGGCCAAAACTGCACACGGTGCTCGAGGTGTGGCCTCACCAAGGCCGAGTAGAGGGGCAGGATCACCTCCCTGGTCCTGCTGGTCACACTATTCCTGCTGCAGGCCCGGATGCTGTTGGCCTTCTTGGCCATGTGAAAACTTGCACTTCCCCTCATTTATATGCACCTCTTTCAAGATCCTTCATGAGCAGATGAAATTCTGTCTTCATTCAGATGACAGAGAAACAGAGACTCCTGTTCAAATTTCAGTAACTGCTATATTTTCTAGTATCTGGCTACTACAGAAGAAGGAAACGGTTAAATAATTGTGTTACTCCTTCGAGTTAAGCTCAAAACCCCACATTTTTGCTGACAGCAACTTTCACACCTTATAATCAAGAAGTCAACTAATCTGCAATAACTAGTGCATGTAGTCTGTGCTTTCCCCACGGAAGTTCACAGGCAGTCTGTTGAGCCCTGCATTGCTGTCGCTTGCTAACATGCACCAGGGCAGGTAGTCAGCAGGTCACAGAAGGATAGCAGTAGCTTATCATCAGTTTAGCAACCACTTGTTTTATTTCTTCATGCAGCAAGAACTAATGCACAGGTCTGTTCAGTAAAGCAATGCTAATGTTCACCAGGCTCCTGCAAAGATCTATCATAACAAGCACATCACCTCTTAGACCAAAAACCAGTAGCCTAACAAAGTCTCATCAGCACCAAAGTTACTCTCTCAGAAAATAATGTATTCAGTTTACTTGTGGAAATACAAAGTTTTATTAATTATGGTGACAACATGGAGGTGTTGATTGCTCAGTAGATAGAATTCTAGTTTTCCTAGAAAACATAAGAAAATAACTATCCCTCCCTGCTGTACCAGCAGGCCCCAGCAGTAGCCCATTTTACTGTAGTAAGTGTAGAGTAACTAAAACATATTGCTCTCAGATAATAGGAATGCTCCTAGCGTTCTGGTATTTCCAAGATATCTAGCTAGCAGAAAAGATCAGTGCAAATACTCTATAACCAATTCACTTACTGCTGCTTTAATAGAAATAAATGAAAGTCAAATTATGTCCTTCTTTTACATTAGAACATTTCAATAGTTCCTCTAAGCACAAGTTTGGTGTACAAATCCTTATCAGCTTTTACTGTTTTACACTCCTACACTGTTTTGACATATAAAAACTGGAAGATAATGATGTGTCTGTTGGCAAATTGAAGTGCTGAATCACTGTTGTGTAGTCTAAGAGGCTCAGCTGTGCTCAATAGGTTGTTGTTGGGTTTTTTTTCCAATATTGAAGAATAGATAACAATCAAAGATCTAGATTACCATTCACTGAGATCTGAAATGGGCTGCTCTTTGTGCTCTATACAGGCACAGTTAATACTCTCTCATCACAGCTGCTGGGAGGGAAAATGGGATCATCTCCTGACACCTCTGCAAGAACTCTCCATTTCCAGCAGACTGGACAAGTTAACTGGACAAGGTGAATGACTAAAGCATGAGAGAATTCCCTGTACATTCTCAGTCCACGTAAGACACCACTGCAAGCAGGAAGATTTACAGACAGATATCCTCTGAAACACATTTGAAATTTATAAACTTGAATGTTAGCAGAAAAATACAGAGCTGCCATAATCACACACGTGACATTTGCTGAGAATCACTCAAGGATTATTTTAGTATTTGGAGAGTAACAAACTCACATAGGTTCTTTATACATCCTTTTCCAAGGTGACTTTAACAAAACAGTTATGAACAAATAACATTGCTGCTAATGGATAATGGAAAAAGCCATTTTTACTTGGCCTCTGGTGACAAATCCTGCTGACTATATGGAAAGCAAGAAAGTATACACTTCAATGTTAATGGCTTTTGGCCAAGGTAGATAGGTTTCTGCTAAGATTACAACCAGCTGCTGGAGCCTCCATCCACATTAGAAAACCCACAGATGCCCCTGCTAGTTCAGCTGAACCAGTGAATGAAGACAAACCATTTGACTGAAGCCCACTTTCCCTCCTGAATCCATGACACCTAGATACAATGGGGATGGACACAAAGAACACTGAACATGACAGCAGTATGACAAAGTATTATTTGTCCTGTCCAAATGCAGAATTTTTCCCAATAATTTAGAATTAAACAAATTAGGTTTAAACACAAAGTAGCACACTGCTCTTGGTTTTGGCACTACTTCCAGCACCCACAACCAGAAAAACTTACAGGTGCCCTCTAAAGACCCAGGCCAATTTACTCAATAAAAATCAGATGGTGAGTTGGGCTTAGAGCTAATGCTGCCACATACATGCAAGACTTACAGTTCTACCAAGTTCTACCAGTACAAGCATATTGATAATGGTATAAAATGATAGCATATTTGAAATAAAAAAAATTACTCTGTTTTAATGGTTGGCTTCTAAGGACCTAGTTATTCAAGAATTATTGTGCATTCTACAAGTTATATAACTCTTGCACCATATTTTCAGAGCACATTACTACAAAAAAATGTAGCCACTTGGAGGGCCAGAGAGTTAATAAAGAATCCACACAACACAGTTAATCTCATCCTCAATAAATAATTTTTATTCCTAATTAAGAGTGGAGTCCCCTCTATGCAGCACTGGTGAGGCCACCCACACCTGGAATACTGTCTCCAGTCCTGAGCTCTCCAGTACAAGAGAGATACTGAGATACTGTGGTCCAGTGAAGGGCCACAAAGATGATTAAATGGCTGGAGCATCTTGCATATGAAGAGAGGCTGGGAGAGCCGGGACTGTTCAGCCCACAGAACAGGCTCAGGAGTCTTACTAATGTGTATAGAAATCCAAAAGGGAGGGTGAAAAAAGAACGGAGCCAAGCTCTTCTCAGTGGTGACAAGTGACTGGACAAGGAAACACTTTCTTACTCTGAGGATGACCCAGAACTAGCATAGGTTGCTCTGGGGGGTGGTAGAATCTCCATCCCTGGAGATATTAAAAAGCTGTCCAGACATGGTCCCAGGCAACCAGCTCTGGTTGGCCCTGCTTGAGCAGGATTGGACCAGATGATCTCCAGAGGTCCCTTCCAATCTCAGTCTGTGATTCTGTGAAAAACCCACACATTTTACCTGCTAGCTATACTCAAGAAGTACACAGCAGTCCACTACCTTTAACAGTTTATCTCTAGACTAGACTTTGAAGCTACAGCTCTTCTTGCCTTCATCTGAAAGCCTCCAGTCTGTTTCAGGGAAGGAATCAGAAGGAGCAATACTAGGACACTCAGAAAATAGGAAGACTACACTTGCTATTGAACTGTGACTTTAAATTCTCATCTGGCAGACTCATTCTCTAAGTCAATCTATATTCAAGGACAAAAACAGTGCTGAGATAAATGTGTACATCCAGTCTTTGTAGGCAGGAGGTCCAATCAAAGATCAATCTGCAGGATCGTGACAGAAAACAATTCCCCCAAACTACTGACTGCCTAAAATTACTAAAGATCTTTTACAGAGCAAAGCACACTATGACCATCTTGAAATCATAACACTCCCTAAACATGAAAGTTCCTCCCTCTGCCATTGTTCAGACAACCACAGACCAGGCTGGGATGAGGGGCTGCATATGAGAGATGCATATGCCCTCTGCCACAAAGAAAGAGGTTCATCTGTAAGCTACCCTAGCTGCAGACAAAATTTGAGATATATCAACAATTACATCAGAACCTACATGGGACAACTCTTGTGTTACTTCCTTCTCCAAAAGGAAAAAACAAATGGGAGGAGACTGTAGAGGAGAGGAGAAGGGGAAAATGATAGAAGTGGGGAAAAATCCCCTTTCCTTCTGGAGTGTCAGATGCCAATACAAGACAACACTTTCGTGAGCAGGTTAAAAAGATATTCAGATAGGAAGAAGTTTTGGCGGTTGGGGGGGTTGTGTTTTTTTAAATTTGCTTTTAAACATGGCTTTGCACAACCACGGTCAAAAAGTTACAATGAACTATGTGGTCAGATAGCACTGAGGGCAAAGTTGTGTTTACTTTTTTCTAAACCAATGCAGTGCTACTTTCCATTTAATCTTTGATTAAAATAGGCTTCGTTCACTGACTTGATGACATAAGTTTCCACTTGGAGTATTCCACATTATCAGAAAAAAGGTAGCTCTCAGACACACAGCAAAACAACAACATAAAATGTTACACAAGTTCTCTCTGGATTTCAACACAAATAGAAACTGTCTACTGAATTTACTGCTGTCTACTGCTGTTATCCTCTCTGTATGTATTTAGGTCAATGTGAAAAGTCAGTAGCTTATGAACAAAATAATCAAGTTATTAGCTCATGCTTTTGGTCTCCTTTTTGCCGCTACTTAACCTGCATTACTTAATACCACTCATATTAAAAACACTAGGCAATAAAATACTATTCTGACAATTATAAGAGTGATTTTTTTTCTTCAATGTAATTGCTTTCAGTGATAAAAGACTATGGCTAGGATGATTTAAAAATCAGGATGTTGGCAAATTAACAAGTTGTTACATGTTAATCACTGCCAGACCTCTTCAAAGCCAAACAAACAGCACCACTTTACTCAGTGACTTAAAACCTGAGTTTTGATGGAAAAAAGCAGCCTTCCAGAACCCATTCCATACAGAGCTTTTGCTTCTCTTTTCTGCTGGAGCATGTGTTTCTCTGTGAAATAAAGGATGGTTTAATAAGACCTTTAATATCTTATATCACGTATTTTGCTGGAGTTTACTCATTACAGTCTAAATTTTATTACAATGGACTTCAAGGGAACCAGAAAAATGTTTGCTGTAGTCAGTGGGGCTCATCACAATAGAAAGGCTCAATCATTTACTACATCAGAATAATGAAGAAACATCCAATCTGAACTGAACATCAATATATAATATTTTTAAGCAGATTATTTCACATTGATCAACATTTAAATTATTATTTTAAAATAGAGCAGTCAGGAAATCAGGAAAAATCACAAACACTCTTATGCTGAATACAACAATAAAGTAGAAAAAAGAAGATACAGACATAACTGGTTCAATCTTCTGGATGTACTTACTCTAACAAAGACAACCACCAGTGAAACATCTGTGGTCTACTTTGGCAATACTATGAATGGAGGTTACTTGTAAACAAGGCTCATTACAGCTAATTATATCTGCTTATCAAGCCTGGTAGGATGTCACGTTTTGCACTATGAATTCTGAATTGCTGACATTCAGGTGTTTTTCATTTCTTCATGTGTGATGTTCCAAAAATTTTGCTAGAAATAAATAGACTGATTTTCATCCTAATGAGGACTACTAGGCAAGAATGGAGTATAGTTTGCTTGCTCTCTTCACTAGATTGCAGTTGCAGACAGAGCATAATTTGCACAGGGAGAGAAGTACAAGGGAAGAGAGAAATAAATAGCTTCTCAGAATGCTACTATTCAAAGACAGCATCCCTAGCAAAAAAGCTCAAAATTAATTCCTAGCATCATATTAAATTAAAATAAAACCTCAAACATTTGAAAATGTATTTACATTCTCCTTGAGAAACTCATAACTAACTTCTGATGGGGAGAGAAAACTTAAAAAGCAAAGGCAGAAAGAAATGGTGGTTCCTGATGTCAAGTGGGAGCTTGAGAGCCTACTCTGAAGAGAATGGCTGTTCAAGCCTAGCAAAATTAAATGACAAAAAGTGTAGTTAATCACCACCTTATTTGCATTCAACATTATCAGATTCTTTTTAACTCGGAAGCAAAGCTGCTACAGAACCACCTAGTGATCACTGACTTAAGCAGATAAAGCTGACAAGGTCACGCTGACTTCAATGAACAGCTGCTTCAAAGCAAATTAACTACAATAGAAATCTGTGTTCCAAGACAATCCAACTTCAAGACTTCCAGACACCTTGGCTTCGTATTAGCTGTAAAATGTCAAATACAGCTCAATTACACACAGTTAGTGAGCCTGCTGCTCTGGATTTCATTTTGTTGATTTTAACTGCTGCATGTATTTCTGCTAAAAACAGTTTAAGGTGCTTAAATAAGGATGTAAGTTTATTAAGATGCTTTCCTGGACAACTGTTCAATCATTTCACCACTATCTTTTGTCTTTTAAGTCATAATGGTAAACCAGCATGTGCAAACAAGATGTAGTAACTGATGTAATTAACATTAGTATTTGCAGAAAAAGTTTCCCATTAAGATATTTAATTTTTCATATTCATTGACTAGTTTGGCTCAGTATTCAAAAGACAGTGGATGAGTTTACTCTAATGGCTATGTTTCAGAACCCCAATCCTTAATGAAAAAGTGGTATTAAAGATTCATTAGTGGTATGAAGACCCTTTCTGAAAGACTCTGAAAGTTAACTTAGCCACAGTAGTAGGTGAAGTGGATTTTACCAGTATTTTGTAAAAAGTTACTGCAAGCATCAAATTCGGCAAAGTTTCAAGAGAGGGAAGAGGTGATTCTTAATTTTTTTTTTAATATAAAGAGAAATTCAAAAGGTAAGGAAAACACAACAAGCCCTCTAAACTTTTTATTGACTTGCACCAAGACAGAAAAGACTAAGCTTGAAAACAGGTTTAAAATCAAGCTCTGCTTGCTTTTCTGGTGGTCAGGCAAGGATCTGTGGTTCACTGTCACGGGCTGGGCAAGACAATTTGGCTCACAACTATCAACTAGAACTAGACCCCTTCTCTAACCTAGGGGAAGTTTGAAAAGATAAGTATAGTTACGTCAAGCAGGAGGAGCAGAGCAGAATACCCGAGACCTACAGAACCAAAGAGTAAGCCAAGGAGTGCTGGTAAACAGAAATCTGTCCCAGAAAGAAAATGTTGGCTGGCTGACAGGGAATAGGAAACAGCTAAGCAAGGCGAGCTAGTACAGACTGAGACACAGCACTGAGAGGCATGACTTAAAAGGACCTGGAAACCAAAACACAAGAGCCTATGTATGACAGCAACAGGGAGTAAAATCCATATTCCACAGGGCTTCCCTTGAGTAGGATCAGGGTATGTGTTTTGTGCTGTGGATAAAACACAACCCTATGTCAACATGCCAGGATGCATTCCCAACCAACTGCTAGAGGACGGTGAAGTTGGTAGGCAGAGGTTCAGGAGGCTGCAGGACACCTGCTGCCTATGCCATGCTCAGATCAGGAGGGAAACCACAGCCAGCTCAGGCAAATCCTAACACCTGGGCAAGAGTTTCAGGCATAAAAGAAACTTCTACTGCCAGCACCAGAGGTTTTGGGTACAATCCCAAAGAAGACTAAAGTGTGTTATTAAACAGGCTTTTTAAGAACACAGTCTGATATACTACTTGAAAGCAACACTGCAAAAATCCAGTCCTCCTCCTTGTAAAGGGGGACTGGATTGAGGGTGACAGCAGACAGTAGGGAAGAGAAGGAATGCAGCTGCTGCAATACAGAAATAGAGCCTGGCAGGGGGAAATTGGGTGAAAAGTGAAGGGGCAATAGTGTCTTTTTAGCTCAGCCAGCATGAGAGTATCAGAGCAAAACTACTAAAATTTGTTTGTCCATACGCAACTACAGCTGCCTGAATAGGATGACAGAAAGGACTAGACATTTCCCACTACAGAGATACAAGGCAGACTCCCTCTAAGGCCAACTAGCTCCTTTTGGCCAAACCTGGAAAAAAGAAGACAGAAGAAGGGATACCACCAAACTTACTGGTCATCTCCAGGACGATAGTAACCTCAAACAGGTTCTCCACAAGGCAAAGTTTACATGCACTCTGCTTGTGCTGACATCTTCAACTATGTCCAGATGCAGGAAACTTTATTACATATCTGTAGCAGTGGAAGACTGTGTTTTCATCCTTCTCACACATTAAAAACAAGCAAACAAAACCCCACAATGCAGTTGATACACCATTAACAGCAATAAAGAGGTATTTTTGGGGAATGACCTGGAACACTGAGCCTCTTTTCACTGAGAGAGGCCCCAGAGTTACTCAATGAAGCCAGAATCTTTCAGCTGCAAGTGATCAGTTCTTCCTCTATCCTCAACAGAGGAGTTTCTTCATAACACACAAAGTTCCAGGGCAAAGACAAACCTCCTGGGCCTTTTCCCCAGACTTTACATCTGACTGGCTTAGTGGAAGGGAAGGCAGAAAAGAGCTGTAAGGTTCGCAGTCAGAGATCCAAAAAGGAGGAGATGCAAGGGTTATAACGTCCTGCTTTGCCATAAATGTATCAAAGGGCCCTTGCAAGGATGATCAAAGAATGCAACTGCACTACTAAGTAAATTATAAGCAATCCAGGGAGCAGGTTCCGTTAATTTCCAGACAGAAACAGAAAAGGCCTGCATAGACTAAGGACTGCTGCATATTGTACTGAGACTTAACAGCACCTGAGCTCCTGCCACGTGGGTGGACTGTAAATGTGGAGATGTCTTGTCACGAGATGTTGCAGGCAAGCCAAGAAGAGACTTGGGACACTGCTCAAGAGCCTGGATGGAGGTGAACTTGAACTCTTAAGACTGCTGTCTCCCAAGCTGAAGAGCAGATACTGTAGTAAAGACAGATTTACTGTAAGCAAGAAGTATTCAAGGCACAAGCAAGGATCAACAAGGCCACATATGCAAGGACAAGCCACCAGCTTAAGAGAAAATAAACCATTTTTCAATCCACTTTAACCTGTTGGTATGTTGATGCCTACACTTCACTATTCTATTTAGGAACTTGCTTACTGAGTACACTTAACACACCAAATGTTTACTTTTCTTTGGGTACTTATTAACCTATTTTTGACAGGGTGAGGAAGTTCTACGCATCAACATCCTTTGTGATTCTTACTCACGCACATGCAATTTTACAGTAGAATTTCCAATTTAACCGTTTTCAATAAAAACGTCAATCCCACAATTCTAGGTCTACTTGCAAGTCAAGCCACCCTTTATGTCTTCTACAGCCCATCTAACGCTGGAGGTGCACAGCTGCCACAGCCCACATCACTGCATGTGACACGATGTTTGGAAACAGCTTAAAAGTGGTATGCAATAGAGACACACTGCAAGAGATAACACATCACTATTTGGAAAGCCAGAGTAATTTTAGCGAGAAGCCTTAATTAGCTGGACATGCAATTAAGCTTGTTTTTGTAGGATGGATGGGGGAAGGGGGGGCAACCACAAGAAAACACTTAATCAGACGTTTTCCTCTGTATTTCAGAAAGGTTTCAGATGCCTTACACCAGCCTATCCAACAGTTTCTTCAGTGGTGAAACATTTGCCTCAGGAGAGAGAAACATTAAGGTACAAACGCCGTTTGAGGAAGGCGCATTTCCCCCCTTCACAGCGTGTTCAAACTCTTGGAAGGTGGGCGGTATGGCTGGGAGCGTCCCCATGTCAAACGGGCAGTGACCTCCCCCGTCTTGGGGTGAAATCTGTGTCTCGCCCGGCGCACTGACCACGTACGTACGGGCCATAACAGAGAGTTAACCCCGTTCAGCAAGCAGCACGGGCAGAGGGCACCTGGTTTCTACGCCGGGCACCCGTAGGAGGGAGATGGGCCTGCCCAGGACTGAGTCAGCGGCCAGCCCTCCCGCTGCACATACCCCCCGCTGGCGCCTCCCCGCTGCCTGCACCCAGCCTCCCCCCGACCCATGTCAGAAGAGGGTCCCGCTGGGCAGCGCCGGAGGAGCAAGGCGATGGGGCGGGTAAGGCCGCCTGAGGGCCCGCTTTCGGCCACTCACCCCGGAGCACGACGCGGAGACATCGGCTGGCCGAGCGGTCCCTCCCCGGGGCAGGATGGCGCCAAGTCCCCCTCCTCAGCCGCAGGGATGGTACAAGAACGATCGGGACTCACCTTATTTCGCAGATCGGCTGCCAGCATCGCCTGCGAGCGAAGGTCAGGGTCGGAGCCGCCATAACACGGGACAAGTGAGGGCGGGAGGGGGAGGAGACGGCAAATCCCGCCCTGCTGGAGCCGCTACGATCTTAACTCATGGCAGCAGCCAACTCCCTCCCTAGGGCGGGCACAGCCTCTACCGCTGTGGTGAGGTCGGGCTGCCGGCGGTGGATTCGCCGGGAGCCGCTGAAGTGGCAGCGGCGCGGTCTGGCCGGGCCGGGGCGGGCTTGTCGGGAGCCCTGAGGCGGCCGTGTGGGAGGGCCCTGGCGGGGAGGTCACTTGTCCCGTCTCTTGAAGCTGGGGGGCGACTGTCTGAAGCCATAGGCTAGAAAATGCAGTTCGGGGGCAGAAATGGAAAAAGCTGTCGTGCAGACCCGGCAGGCGGCCAGAGCCGCCAGAGCGGCCTAGGGAGGATGAGGGGACGCGAAACCACAACCCCTCCATGGGCAAAAGTAATGGAGTCGGCTCAGCCCCCACCAAAAGTGCCTTGTAACATACACGTTATTACTTTTTTTACGAGGGCACGTAGCAATAGGACAAGGGGTAATGGCTATAAACTGGAAGAGGGTAGATTTAGGAATAAATTCTTCATTGTGACGGGTGGTGAAACACTGGAATGGGTTGCTCAGGGAAGTTGTGTCTATCCCCTCCTTCAAAGTGTTCAAGGCCAGGTTGGATGGGGCTTTGAGCAACCTGGTCTAGTTGGAGGTGTCCCTGCCCATGGCAGGGGGATTGGAACTAGGTGATTTTTAAGGTCACTTCCAACCCAAACTGTTATATGATTCTATTAATCAGGGCCATTACTTGTATTCACTTTCTGGTTTTGCATGCTAGGTAGCTCTTAAAAATGTTTGTGCCGTTGTTTTTCCACATGAATCAACTGGCAGGCTGCTGAACTCCTTTGTGTCTGGTCCTCAGTAGGCTTAGCACCATGCAGAAGCTGAATAAATGCCAGTGTCTGCCCCATCTAACTTAAAAGTTACCACTATTTCTTGCTAAGATTTTGCTCTCAGTTTCAGCTCCTGAGGGTGTATTTATTTTTATTTGGTACTGGGAAAGATACTTCTGTGTTCTAGCCTGTGCTGAGAAGATCTTCATGGTACTCAGTTCTGTCAGTCTCCCCTCCAAATGCATCCAATGAAATCACCTTTTAGTCCTGGTTTGGGTTGTTGGGTTTTTTCCTGTCCCAGAAAGTAAATGCATTTAAGATATGGAGATCTCCTTCAAGGATAAATGCTTCACAGCCATTAATGAACTGTGGAGCTCTCCTTTCTTAAATGTTTAATTAGCTGCCAGAGCCTAGCAATTAGGACAGCACCTTTTTTTCCCCTCATACTGCAATGATGTGTGACCCTGGTAAAATCACAGCTTTTCTAACTTTTTTTTTCCTAGCTTTTTCTAACATAGCATTGGATTTCAAGTATGGGTATTCCCCTTTGAACTCAATGCACCTTGATTTGATGGTTACAGATCAAAAAACCTAGGATGTCTCAATTTCAGACACAACCTCTACTGGTTTGCATGTCTAGCTAACCTACTTAAAATAAGTATTTATTTGCATTTTAGCCTCTCAGTGGCAATTTCCTTCTCTGCTACACAGGGCTGCGAGGTGTAATTAATTCATATGTGTAGGCTTTGAAAGCACCCTCCTGAAGGTGTAAAATGTGCTATTGTTGATCTATGTCCTTACTTAGCCCTAATCAAGCAAAACTCAAGGCTTTCAAGTATTCACCTTGTTAGACAGAGACAATATTTGAAATGCATAAAACCAAACAATGGGCTAAATTTTGCTGAAATATAGGAATAAGGCTTTCTGTCAATAAGAAAGAGGAGAATTTGGCTCCAAAATGCTAGCATCTGTTTTGTCAAATGATAGCACTTTTTTATTTTAGAGAAACCTTATGCACTCAACAGTTTTAGTCTTGTAGTTTGAGAAGGCCAGAAAAATCATGACAGAAATGTAATATAATGAATGTAAGTTGAAAGTTTACTGTAGTAGTATTGTTAGCACTAATGTAATGAATCTAGAAAGGACTCCCTAGAGAACTCATTTAGTAAGTTGCTTCAGATATATTGTTTGAAAAACAAGTGCCTAATGACAATGCCCTCTCTAGCATTTTATTGTTAATGGTAAGATGAAGGGGTTTTCCTGGCTGCATTTTTAATCTTACTTCAAATTCTCATATTCTTTCCTTTAGTTCAAAATAGTACAGCTTCACACTTTGTGCTACTGTGTAGAAACTACGTGAGGAAAAAAATGCACTTGTCCTGATTTCTCTTTGTCTTTAAATTATTACCCATTTAAAAATATAAGAGCCTTTTATATATTGCGTAGTCGAAGATAAGTAACAGTAATGAAAGAGACCCATTAGACCCAGCTCACGCATCTCAATTCCAAGGTAAAATAGTCCCTCAGAGTGTGTTTTCTATTGCCTTTATGCAGGTGAATACAAAGCACAGCAGCTGTGCTTTATTTGAGAGCTTCCTTCTCACACAATACCACTGGCAGTAAGCTTTTGCTGTTAAATATCTGAGGTTGGATATCTTAGATTTTATTTTTCCTAATTTCTTTTGGAGGAATGTATGTGAGTTTAAATAGGCCTGCCTTTTTAATAAAGTCACACTGAAACTTCTGAGAATGGATCAACATTTTCCAGTTTTACCTGAAGACAGCAAAAAGGCATCTCTGGGTTTAAAGATGGATTGTATGCTATAGGGATTAAAACCAGACACCAGCAGTATCCAGTGCCCACCAGAGAGAAGCAAAAACAAATAGTTACTACAGCGATTTCTTTTCCTCATAACCTCTCCAATATACATATCACAATCCATGTATTGTGTCTACAAGACTGCAATTTGGTATGTCTGTGTATAGAAATCTGTATCTTCAGATGTCCTCCTTCCTGTTTCTTCTCTCTTTTTTCTTCTCTTGCCTTCCTTTCGACTACTTAGCATTCATCTGACTGCTCAGTTGAGCTAAAATATTAAAAAAGCATTTTGTGAATAGCATGTCACATGAACGTCTTTCTAGTGTATCGGTGGTGTTACTTTTTCCTTACATATGTTATATTGCTTATTTTCTTAGCATGCTTTTAACTGATTCTTCTTTGCAATGTATTCTTATTCCTGGAGGTGGGATCTTGGGGAAGCAGAGTGACGTCCCTCACAGGATGGCATTTAAATGTGGCTTAATGTTACAAACTTCTGTTCTGGCCCTTTTTATAGGTGCATAAGTGCATTTTACCATATATGTCCTGTCATAATAACTATAAGCCATGTGTATACTAGAGAAGCTATTGTGCGCTCATTGCAAAACACAAACTCATGTAGTAAGTTTTTGTTTTGTTTGCAGAACAAGTGGATTGGCTGTTGTAATCCATAACTATATGCTATGTGTTTCAGCATAATTGCAGGTTCTCTGACATGCTAATACAAGCCTGAACAAAAGTGTTTCATATAACTTCGCAGTGGAAGGGATGAATAGTGCTGACATCATGAGAGCTGATTCCAATATAACAAGGTGATCACTGTGACATCTGCATCTCTGTTTTCCTCAAGATTGCAAATATTCTACAATCTGACCAGCAGAGAAATCTTTTTTTGCTATAATGATAATTCTTGCATCTTTTCAATAATTTTTGCCACCTTTATGTTGGGCGTTTGGCAGCTTTTCCCGTACATTTTCTGAAATAGGCTTTTTGTAATGTCACTGAACATAACTCAGTGTTAAGGAGTTGAATATTTGTCATCCTTTACCATGACAAGGCAGCTGTTCTTTCTGGTGGAAATTGTTTATCCAGGAAGCAGATGTGTTGGGTTCTTTATTATTCAGAATTTAATTTCCATGGCAAATGGTTTTGCATTATCACTACAGGGAACTTTTATATATATTTAACAGAAAGTTACCCTGATTATTTGTTCACCTTCGCCTTGAAAATCAGCCCAATACATCCTGCAGGACTTAGTTCTTTGGTAATATTACCATGTTTTTTGCACTGATGATGACAAACTATTTCAGATGTGGGACAGAAGTTTTCATAGTTTTGCTGCTACAGCGTAGGACGCTACAATGTTAGCAAAAGGCATTAATCACAGACATCTTTGTAAGCCTGGTTTTGGAAATCCCTTTTCATAAAATCATAGAATGCAAGGTTGGAAGGGACCTCAAGGATCATCTGATCCAACCTTTCCAGGTACTCCTATAGTTTATATGAGATGGCTCAGCACCCTGTCAAGCTGAGACTTAAAACTGTCCAATGTGGGCGAATCTACCACTTCCCCTGGGAGTCTATTCCAATGTTTGACTGTCCTCGTGAAAAATTTTACCTCTTGTGACCAATTGGAATCTCCCCAGGAGCCATTTGTGCCCATTACCCCTTGTCTTTTCCATGTGACTCCTTGTAAATAGGGAATCTCTGTCTTCTTTGTAGCCACCCTTTAAGTACTGGAACATGGTGATGAAGTCTCTCCCCGAAGCCTTATTTTCTCAAGGCTGAACAAACCCAGTTTTCTCAGCCTCTCTTCCTATGGCAGGTCCTCCAGTCCTCTGATCATCCTTGTGGCCCTTCTCTGAACCCTCTCCAGCCTGTCCACATCCTTTTTGTAGAGCGGGGACCAAAACTGAACACAATACTCCAGGTGTGGTCTGACAAGCACTGAGTAGAGCGGGATGATGACTCCTTTATCTCTGCTGGTGATGCCCTTGTTGATGCAGCCCAGCATCCTGTTGGCTTTCTTTGCTGCTGCAGCACACTGTTCACTCATGTTGAGCCTATTACCCACCAAGACCCCCAGGTCCCTTTCCACAGGGCTGCTCTCCAGCCAGGTAGATCCCAGTCTGAACTGTGCTCCTGGGTTATGTGTTCCCAGGTGCAAGACCTTACACTTCTCCCCATTGAACTTCATAAGGTTTCTGCTAGCCCACTCCTCCCGTCTGTCCAGGTCATCCTGGAGGGTGGCTGTCCCTTTTGGAGTGTCAACCTCTCCACTCATCTTGGTGTCATCAGCAAACTTCATCAGAGTGCTCTTGATCCCGACATCTAGGTCACTTACAAAGATGTTAAACAGCATTGGGCCCAATATCGACTCCTGAGGGACCCCACTTATGACTGGTTGCCAGTTTGAGGAGGAATTTTTATATGGGCCATGTTCTTATCTCAGCATGAAAGGTATGCTCAGTCCCTGACACCTGGGAAGAAATTAGACTTGGACCCATTTACTTAAGCAGAGATTTTTATCAACAGAGAAATATAAACATGAGCTCTAATTAGCAGCTAACTGATTATACAGTGCTCTACTACACTTTTCTTGGCTGAATTTCTGGTTCATTCTCAGGCAATCAGTAATTCTGGATGAGTTGCCTTTTTGCAGCATCGTCCATAGCTCAGATCTAAAATATCAAGTTCTTAGTCCACAATTCTAATTAATCACCTCCTCTGGCCAACTGGTACATGCCTTGGGCTGTCTCTGTCATCTCACACTCTGCAATAGTGTTCCTTCCGAAAAAATGATCTTCAAAATCATTGCAGTTCTTTTATGATGAATGCAAATTAATTTACCCCATCCAACTGCAGATTATCCTTCTGTAATAAAAAACATAATCCTTGTTGTCTTGAATTATGAATCTTCCAAAACTCTCAGCATTTGGTTGGACAACATATATAATTTTTATTAATAACATAGGAGCTGGACTACAAGTTTAGGCCTACCTCACCAAAACATTTTCACAAATGAGGATCTGAAGGGCTAAGCCTCCTGTGTGGAAAGTGCTGTAATTATTTAGGCGCTTGGCCACTATTAAAGGACTTGCCTTAAGTGTGCCATAAAGTCAGCTGTCACGTTGTATTTTTTATTGCTTAGCTGTCCTCGCTATGTGCTGTACTGTCTCTCAATATTTTCTGTCAGTATTTCACTGTACAGCCTTTCTGATCCCTTCACAATAAAGCTACAGGAGGCGTCGGTGTTGTGCAGGGTCTAGTACAATATTCCTTAGGTGGAAGACAGACAGACAGATTCCTATTTACTTTGGTCATTCACCATTTGCTTCCAGTATGCAGAAACAGGAAAAGGCTATATATACTCTGTAGTCTTAATAACTTTCGTGCTGCTTATCACCAGCACTAAGCTGTTCTTACAAGTCACTGTTGCATGTTGAAATAATCTATTTCGTAATCTTGTTTTGAGGCTGTGTCGGTTTGGCACCGAGTTGGCAGTCCCTCCATTCACCCCTCCTCCCCCAAGGTAGGGAAAGAGGGAGAAAAATGAGAAAGAGAGGCTTTCTGGGTTGAAAAGTGAAACTGATTGTAATTATTAGTGACAAGGGAATATATATATGTATTTGCAGAGGAATGTGCAACACCCGATCCCCTCTCTCCTCCCCAGCGACTCTCACAGCAACTCTTCTCCCTGGTGACTCCCAGCTGAAGGGCGGAGTGTCCGGGCGCACGGACGGGGTCCTCGGATGTCAGCTAGGAAGAAAAAATGGGAAAAAAGAGAGAGAGACAAAGAGAGGGCGATAGAAGCGACAGTAAGCAGAAAAAGAGAGAAAACGGAAAACAAAAGGCTTGACTTCTGTGATGTCTTAACCTATACTGAAAGCCAAATAGAGAAAATATTATGAGAAGGGAATATTCTGATTTGCTGATCCTGCCTTCAGTCTAATCTGCTCCCCCGTAGCAGGGGGAGGCTGCAGACAGTCAGAAGTGACCTTGGTTATTATCAGTCCACTGGCGCTGCTAAAAAGTTCACTGAAAGAAAAAAAGAAAAATCAGCAAAGAGCTTGCTCAAACCAAACCAGAGGCTTCTCTCTGTAACTAATGTGTTGGTGCTCAGAAATTGCTACACTTTACTCAGCAGGTTGTTCCCTGTATAGACCGAACATTTAAACTGCATAGGAATATTATTCTTAAGATATTTAACCAGAATAGAAACAAAAGTGCAGTTACAAATAATACTTTTTTTTTTAAGGAAATAACATACCAAAAACCTCAAGGAGATTTTGTGGAGGTTTACTTAGTAACCAGCAAATGTATATATTTAGCTTTTGAAAGATCTCAGTGTTTTTAAATATGTTTTAGATTTACAACACCTATTAGCAGTCTATGGAATGTATCCATTCTCATCCTGCTGTTCTGAAGTGCTGCAATTATTTGTGAAACATTACATGGCTTGTTTCGGTATACGCTCTGCTGGGTAAAACACTGATTGGATGGCTGGGCCCAGAGAGTAGTGGTGAGTCAAGTTAAATCCAACTGGTGGCTGGTCACAAGTGGTGTTCCTCAGGGCTCAGTATTGGGACCACTTCTTTTTAACATCTTTATCAATGATCTTGATGAGCAGATAGAGCACACCCTTAGTAAGTTTGAAGACAACACCAAGTTGGGAGGGGTTGTTAATCTGTCTGAGGGTAGGGAGGCTCTACAGAGAGACTTGGACAGACTAGATTGATGCGCTGAGGTCGATTGTATGACGTTCAACAAGGCCAAGTGCTGGGTCCTGCATTTGGGCCACAACAAACTCATGCAACGCTACAGGCTTAGGGAAGAGTGGCTGGAAAGCTGTCCAGCTGAAAGGGACCTGAGAGTTCTGATTGATAACCAGCTGAACATGAGCCAGCAGTGTGCCCAGGTGGCCAAGAAGGCCAATGGCATCCAGGCCTGTATTAGAAATAGTGTGGCCAGCAGGACCAGGGGGGTGATCGTCCCTCTGTACTTGGCACTGGTGAGGCCACACCTCGAATACTGTGTCCAGTTCTGGGCACCTCAATACAGGAAGGGCATTGAGGTGCTGGAGCGTGTCCAAAGAAGGTCAACAAAGCTGGTGGAGGGTCTGGAGAACAAGTCTTATAAGGGGTGGCTGAAGGAACTGGGGCTATTTAGTCTGAAGAAAAGGAGGCTGAGGGGAGACCTCATCACCTTCTACAACTACCTGAAAGGACATTGTAAAGAGGTAGGTGCTGGTCTCTTACAAGTAACTGGTGATAGAACAAGAGGAAATGGCCTCAAACTGCACCAGGGGAAGTTTAGACTAGACATTAGGGAGAACTTTTTCACTGAAAGGGTTGTCAGACATTGGAACAGGCTGCCCAGGGAGGTGGCTGACTCCCTGGATGTGTTTAAAAGTCATCTAGATGTGGGAATATGGCTTAGTGCTGGAGTTGGTAGAGGAGGGGTAATTGTTGGACTCGATCTTAAATTTCTTTTCCAATCTAACTGATTCTACATCATATTCTGTTTGCCAAGACTGGAAAGATATCCACTTAAAAATAATCTGTGAAATGCAGGGAATGAGAAAGTACTCTTTGAATGCATCTAAATGGGTATGTTGGGTTGCATCTGATTTTCACAATAGGAACACCTGGGGGGAAAAAAAAAAACACAGTATTGGCAGGAGTTTAATCATGAGATATGGTTACAGGAGTCTTATTTTACATATGAATCAACTAGCAATGGAATTGTTGTTCATTAAAGGAATTTAAATTTTCCTAAGTTGGAATCCTTTTTGGTTTTCTGAGCCATTAAATGTTGCAGGTGTTGGCTGTGGGCTCTTCAGAATCTTTTGCCAAAGAACTGGCACTCCTACTTTTCGTACTTTAAAAAAAAAAAAAAAAAAAAAAAAGCATTTTAGCCCATCATTTCACAGTTTAAACTTTAAACCAGCATAAGCAAACACTACCACTGAAAGGAGCAGTCTTTCTATTTTCCTCAGTCCCTCCCGGTTCACTCCCCTGCCTTCTTTTCTGCTGACGTGGCTGTTCTCGTGGCCAAGCATTGAACCACTTCAAGGAATTTATCTGAGTTACAGTTAACCAGGCAAAATCTAGTAAGTAAATGAATAAAGGCCAATTGTGACCCAGATCAAACCGCTTGTCCTTTTCATCACACAACTGAATGCATACTCATGTCAGTGACGAAGAGGGAGGTGTAAAGGGGCCTGACAGGCATTGCTTATTTCATCAGCAGCATTTTGTTATGTCAACTTATGACATTAAATCATTAATACACCACCTCTGAGGGATTTGTTTTGCTTTCTGTTGTAGCTTTTGAGGGACCTGGTATACTTTCTGTCTTGGGCTGTTAACATTGCTAAAATGTTTTACTCTATTATCACAGAAAGTATCTCTGCAAGTAGATATAAATGTGGCTGTAAACTTGCTCCTCGAGGAAGTGAGTTATAAAGCAGTAGTAATTTGCATCTATTAGCATGTTATAACAAAAGTTAACAGAGGGATAGGGAAAGATATTAAGTCCCTACGCATTTTTTTTGGCTGGCAGAGGAAAGTGAAAGTATGAATGGTCCTAGTAAGCAAAAGACTGCATCATGAGCTTCACCCTCTAGCAAACAATTGTTGCAGTAAACATTTTTATCATGTGTGGGATTCTCTAGGCCTTGATGTATTGTAAATGGCAGCAATCTCTACCTTTGGTTGTTTGTGTTCACCCTTGCATAGCCCATTGTGCTGTGCCAACACTAGTATTTGTGTGGGCAGTCAGCAAAGCAGATCAGAGAACTGATCCAGTTAAAAAATAACCCACCCAAGAAAACCCATTAGCTGGATCAGTTTCCCATTTTGATTTGCTCTCTCCACAAAAACAGTGGAGCTGATACAGCTCAGAGCATAGGCACTATTCAAGATGGCATTATTGCTGACACAATTATATTTGGACTACATCCGTACATCTAGTAAGACTTAGTTCCTTCACTAGGTTAGTATATATCACTTTCCATATGGTGACCACAGTCCAACTGGGTTACATCTCTGCCTGGCTTATTAGCATGAAGATTAGTGAAAAAGTTATCAACTATCTAGTGATTCCTACCAAGCTGCTGAATTCAGGGCAGCATAAACTTAAAGCAGTTAAACCATTTAAGACTTTGGTTTGTCCATGTTGGACTGCAACTCTACAACTCCAGCACTTCAGCAATCCCAGTTTGGCCCAATGAGCATCCAGACTGCAGGATGCATGTGTTGCCTTTTGGCTGCTCGGTGTGTAATTTTCTTTGCAGGTTGCATGTTGTGCAGGAGTGGTTTTACTTATTAAGGGCAGAGTTTTTTTCAGGATGGTCTCATTAAATAATGTATAAAATGATGTCACTTCAGCAAACAGGTTTTATACTGAGCTCTGATGATTTTTTGTTGATACCTACATTGCACCTCCACAACCCTTAATCTCTCTCTGCTTTTGTCTAGACCAGGATACCACCAGGATATTCACCTTCCTTGATAACATCTTTCCTGCTTTCTTGTAGAAATGTTTTTGGTTAAACTAGGTAGTGAAAATAATCACAAACATCTGTGAAAAATAATTATTATTAGTGTGAGTTATTTTGGATTTTTTTCAGAAAGTATATTTGTCAGAACATTTTGGGCTCATCATCCACAGTGCAGCTTACTGGAATCCAGCCCATTTGGTATTTATTACTTGGCAATGGTCTTGAATGGTAATGAATGGTCAATTCATATGCATGGTTTAGTTTGCATTTAGCACAGAGTAGCTTGGAATTTCTCAAGGGGACCATGCGGAGCATTCATCTCCTCTGAAGGGCTGTTAAGCCCAAGTTTCATTTCTTCATTGTCTAACACTTGTCTTGTAGTAGCACGAGTCATAGGCCTGCTCTGCATAGTGATGGGTTTTGTACAGACACAAGACAAGAAGATATTCCATGTCAAAAGGAATAAGACTTACAGTGTCTTTTAATCAAGACATCAATGAGACAAGACATAGCAGTGACAACACTGGTCCAAGGAGCAGTCAATGGTCTTAGCCTGTCAGGTACTTCATATTTGTCGGTGTCCTGGTTTGAGCCAGAGTGAAGTGAACTTTCTCTTTGCTGATTTTTTTTTTCTTTCAGTGAACTTTTTTTTTAGCAGCACCAGTGGACTGATAATAACCAAGGTCACTTCTGACTGTCTGCAGCCTCCCCCGCTACGGGGGAGCAGATTAGACTGAAGGCAGGATCAGCAAATCAGAACATTCCCTTCTCATAATATTTTCTCTATTTGGCTTTTGGTATAGGTTAAGACATCATGGAAGTCAAGCTTTTTGTCTCCTTTTTCTCTCTCTTTTTCTGCTTACTGTCGCTTCTATTGCCCTCTCTTTGGCTCTCTCTCTTTTTTCCTATTTTTCCTTCCCAGCCGACATCCGAGGACCCCATCTGTGCACCCAGACACTCCCCCCTTCAGCTGGGAGTCACCAGGGAGAAGAGTTGCTGTGAGAGTCGCTGGGGCAGGAGGGAGGGGATCAGGTGTTGCACATCCCTTTATAAATATACATATTTCCTTATTACTAATAATTAAAATAAATCAGTTTCACTTTTCAACCCAGAAAGCCTCTCTTTCTCATTTTTCTCCCTCTTTCCCTACCTTGGGTGAGGGGGGGTGAATCGAGAGCGTTATTGTTATTGGTTTGACTGCCGACCCAGAGCCAAACCGTGACAATAATTAATTGGCAATCCAGGCAGGAGCTGAATGGACATTTCCACTGAAGGTATGGATGGGTTGAAAACTGAACAGACAATTTTTGCAACCAACATGCAACATGTACATGTCTTATGCGGCCAGGATACTACTGCTTAGTGTATCTGTTCTTGTTATTGTTCTGTGGTTTATTGATAAGACTGTAGCCATAATCAACTGTGTAATAACCTATTTAGTGATAACAGGGGTCATGATATTGATCTGTATAGGGATACTGTATGTGTGTAGTGTGAATGTGCATGTGGATAGGAAGGTCTATGTTGGTAATGGCAGACTCAGTTTTGCCTTTCCACTCCCACTCAGGCTGAATATCCCAGCTCTTGATCTAAATAGCATCGTTTCACTGGGGATGTTTCTGCTGAATGCTTATAGTGTCCTGTGGATGCATAGAGTGGGGTGTTGTTCCACTCACTGCCAATCCCCCACAGGCAGTGCTACCACCACTGCTGCTGCTACCACCACTGCTGCTGCTACCACCACTGCTGCTGCTACAAAAGCAGCTGCTTCTGCAAAGGCAGAAGCAGATGGAGGAGAAGGAGAATCAAGTCAGTTTGCAGAAGTAAAACCCATCCAGCTGGCTTTAGATGTTGCTGAATGAGAAGGGAGGCCAAGACTATCTCTACACTGACTCATGGATGGTAGCAGATGCCTTGTGGGGGTGGCTAAAACACTGGCAGCAGAACAACTGGCAGCGAATGGGTAAGCCAATTTGGGTGGCTGACCTATGGAAAGACATTGCTGTATTAATGATTGTCACAGTTTGGCTCTGGGTTGGCAGTCAAACCAATAACAATAATGCTTTCGATCCCCCCCCCCTCACCCAAGGTAGGGAAAGAGGGAGAAAAAATGACAAAGAGAGACTTTCTGGGTTGAAAAGTGAAACAGATTGATTTTAATTATTAGTAATAAGGAAATATGTATATTTATAAAGGGATGTGCAACACCCGATCCCCTCCCTCCTGCCCCAGTGACTCTCACAGCAACTCTTCTCCCTGGTGACTCCAGCTGAAGGGGGGAGTGTCCGGGTGCACGGACGGGGCCCTCGGATGTCAGCTAGGAAGAAAAAATAGGAAAAAAAGAGAGAGAGCCAAAGAGAGGGCAATAGAAGCGACAGTAAGCAGAAAAAGAGAGAGAAAAAGGAGACAAAAGGCTTGACTTCCATGATGTCTTAACCTATACTGAAAGCCAAATAGAGAAAATATTATGAGAAGGGAATGTTCTGATTTGCTGATCCTGCCTTCTGTCTAGTCTGCTCCCCCACGGAGAGGGAGGCTGCAGCCAGTCAGAAGTGACCTTGGTTATTATCAGTCCACTGGTGCTGTTAAAAAAAAGTTCACTGAAAGAAAAAAAATCAGCAAAGAGAAAGTTCACTTCACCCTGGCTCAAACTAGGACAGTCAGGTACAAACCAGAGTATTAAAATTACAATTTTTGTAGCCTTGATATATTTTACAGTGTGAACTGGATCAATTTTGAAACATACTGGTGAAGACACTAAGAAAGTGAGCAAAATGGTTCTGAGGAAGTGGTGGTAGATATGCCTGAACTGTTGCAAATTTTTAACAAGATGGAAAAATAAAAAAAACAACAAAACAAATTCTAGGGCCCTGATCTTCTAAGACATTCTCAGTGAAAAAGCATCTGTAACCACAGTCACAGTGCCGTGTGAGTCTGTGTACCTGCTGATAGGTTCAGCATCCAAACATGGCATATAACTTGCTTTCATTTTATTTAAGAGACCTATACCTCAAAAGTATTCAAGTCCTTCCTACTGTTGCCCAACTTTTAATTTCCCATGCACTTGTACAAGAGAAAAAGATCTCAGTAGGATAACATTAAAATTTATCTGCTATTCAGGAAGCTGCCTAAGCCTTACCAGTATGAATTGCTGGGTTTAGGGAAATGCTTTCAGTCCCATTTCCCTCTAGATCTGACATAGGGCTGCAGACAGGATCACCTTCCAGTGAGGGATGGCGTCCATAGGATTCCCCAAAGGTTATGAACCTATCTTCGTTTCTTAAGACAATTTAAAAGAGCTCGTTCTTATTTTAATATGGGAATGAAGGAAATGGTAGGGAAAGAGACAGAGCAGGAAAAGTAGGCTTTGCCCGTCTTTTACACATTACCTACAGGTGAAAGCACCCTGCTAGGCCCTGAGAGGCTTAGATTCAAGCATATATCTCTTACAAAAGAGCCTTAGATTTATTTAAGTGTTGCTTTAGTAGCATTCTGCAGTTTCCACAGCACTTAAGTCATGTACAGGCAGTCCTCTTACACTTATTTTAATGGCAATAAAATTAGCATAAGGCAGAAGGAAAAGAGAACTGGGCAACTTTGTATCTTGAGGGAGCTGCAAATGTGTTCTGAGTTGTCCTCTCAGCCTTCCTCAACTCCCTGCCTGCAGTGAATGGCTGGTGTCTGCAGGATGCCTGTGGCTACTGCCCTGGCTCCTGCTGGCTGATTAGTGGTACACCTGTGACAAATTAAATTAGCCACAGCTGGGCTGGCTGGAGACCATGGCAACAAGTTGCCAGGCAGTCAGAGCAGGTTCAGATTTGGCCTGGGTTGCAAGCTCAAGAGAAGACTGGTGTTACTTGTTTTCCTTCCAGGTAAGGATAGCTATATTCATTAAAAAAATTAAAAAATTGCCACTGCATCTTGTTTAAGCCTTTTTCCCTGGAAGACACTGGTCTTTCCTTGTGATTTTAATTGTGCTGTATAGCTCTTAATTTCCAGTTGATCAATTTTCCTAAGGCATCAATTCTGCAAGGTATGAAACTGTAACATGCTTTCTATTTTTACTGAGCTCCGTGGGAGTGTTCAGCTGAAGAAAGTAAAATACGTGTGTGCGGGCAGCATAGCAGCCTTGACATAGGTTTATTTAAGTGCTGTTTTGCAATCATGTTCTCATTTTTGTTGTTTATATTAATATCAATATTTTCTATATTTTTATCCAAAAGTGTAAGAAGCACCTTCTAGTACAGGGATAATTAATCTTCCCATTAGTATAATCATGTATCAAAATCTTCATATAGCTCAGAGCTAGAAAATGGGTATCGGCAAGATAGGGAAAGAAGGAATTTTAGCAGTAAATCACAACTGGGTTGGAAGCAAATGTGGCAGGGCATTCAGCTAGGACCCAGTGTAATTTGGAGACTGGCTCTTGCTAATTCACTTTCTCCTACAGCCCATGGCTTAGATGACCCAGCAGACTGCCAGACACCGAAAGCCTGTTGACAAGGGTATGATGTAGGCTGGTGTCAGGATGTGCTTGAACTGCTTGCAGTTTTTTTACTGTCACAATAAAAAAATATATATAAAAAAATCTTAACTGGGATTTCCTCTATTCAAATTTGTGTCCATTGCCACTTGTCCGGTAACTGGAGAGCACTGAGAAGGTTTTGTCTCCATTGTATTTACATCTTCCATCAGGTATTTATACACCTTGATAAGATTCCTGAGGCTTCTCTTATCCATAATCTCCCAGACGCTGCTTATACATCCAGTATTCAAGATTCCTTGGATCATCTTGAATGGTGGACCCTCTTCAGCACATCTATGTCTCTCTTTTACTGGAGAGTCCAGAATTTGGCACAAAACTCCAAATGTGTCTCATCAGTACTGACTAGAGGTGAGGAATCATCTCCCTCAACCTGCTGGCAACAATTTTTCTAATGCAGCCCAGGATGCTATGAGCCACCTTTGCCACAAGGGCACATCCGTGTCTCATGGACAACTTTTCCACCAGGACTCCTCAAGTGCTTTTCTGCAAAGCTGGTTTCCAGCCACTTAACCTGCAGCCTGTTTTGGTACATGGTCCCAGGTGCAGAACTTTGTTGATTCCTGTCTGCCCATTGTACTCAGTCCTGTCATCCAGGTTGAATGGTATAGGTGTAGGTATTGATTTTAGGGATCCACTGCTAGTGACTGGGCTCCAGTTAGGCTTCATGCAGCTGATCACAATGGTTTGAAACGAGAAGTTCAGGCAGTTTTCACTCCACTTCACTTATATATTCAGTACTTTATCAGCTTGTGTATGAGGAGGTTGGAGGAGACAGTGTCAAAAGCCTTACTATAGGCAAGATAAATAAAATGCACTGCGTTTTCCTCTTCCATTGACCTGCTAACTCCTGATGGAGTTATTCACAGTAGGAATGAAGCTAGCCAATGGCAAAGATGTGCGGAAGGGCATCATGATGTTGAGTGATGGGATGATAAAAAGGCAGAGGAATTCAGTCCAGAGAAATGTTAAATGTGAGCAAGTAAATAGTTATTTTGAATAGAGATGTTGAAGTGTTTATTTCTATTTAGGGTCAAAATTTGTGTCATAATTGATGGAGTGATAATCGATAATTTCATGGTCACATCAGTGTTGTGCTGAATAACAAGAAGACGACTCTGCATCTTTGTTCCATGTATGTATGAATTGGATTGAAATGCTTCTATATCATATGCATCTTATGAGGTTAAGGAGGTATACCTGCTACCTAGATGCTTTGATACTAGGCATATATTACTCTGAACTGATGTGACTGATTTATTTCATTTGTTTTAAAACCATCGGATTTTAAAATCTGATTGATAAGCAGCTTGTATAGAAGAATCTGTTAATCGTTAGAACAATAGCAGGACTTTCCTAGGGCAAATCCCATGTCTCCCACCTCCCTTTAAACAATCCTGTAACTTGAGAGTCAATTCAAGTAAAACTTACCATATTTGGTAAAAAAATTCAAATCTTAATACTTAAACTCTAGTGTGCCTTCACTTTCTCTTAAGTAATTTATCTCTTTTTTTCCTCTAGGTTTTCCTTCCCTTTACCCTGTTTCCTTTTCTCAAACTACCCTCTCAGTCTTTATTCTCTTGCACTCTCTTCTGTCCCCTGCCCACCTCCAACCTCAGACTTGCCCCTGTGTTACCAGTTGTTTTGAATCAATTCAGTCAGTAATAATCTAAAACTGGGCAATCCACATGTTGGAGATGCTTTTCTTAAACAGGAGTATTTCTGAAAGTGCCTTTTCCGAATGACATTTTAGAATGTTTCAGTGCAAATCTCTAGCTGCTAAGATCATGGAGAAAACCTTTGAATCATGTAGTTGTAATGGAGACTAAGGTATTTACTTGCATTTATCCATTTGGCAATGATCTGACCGTCCATTGCTACTTCCCTTTCTGTTGCATGGAAAGACCACTAATGAAATAATGGATCTCATTACTATGAATGAGGTAAGAACTTGGGCTCTAGCTCGATCACAGAATGATTTGGGGCAATCCTGGGGTACTGCACTTCTCACTGAGAGAACCTGAGGCATCACCAGTAAATGGCTTTGAGTCATAAGTGAAATGAAAGACAGGACTACTTCTGCTCAAAAGTTGCATGAAGTAGGTTTGACATAGCCAGGAGCAGAAGTTAGCATCTTTCAGTTTAATATCACCCGTTTTGTTCCAATAAGACTGTTTCTCAAACAACTAGGTAGAGTTTGCTGAAAACCAGGATGCCTCCCTCCTGCACATATACACACAATCTGTGAATCCCACCAGTGCTATAAACACTGTGAGCCAGAAGCATTGCCTTTTTCTTAAAGGGACAAACCATGCCTGACAAAGAATTTTGTGTTGTTGCAGTAAGTTAGTAGAATTTTACTTTCTCTGTTGTGGAAATTCTTGTTTGAGGAAAGGATAAGTGGAGCTGTTGGAGAGGGTCCAGAGAAGGGCCACAAAGATGATCAAAGGGCTGGAGCACCTCTGCTATGAAGACAGGCTGAGAGAGTTGGGGTTGCTCAGCCTGGAGAAGAGAAGGCTCCAGGAAGACCTTATAGCAGCCTTTCATCACCTGGAGGGACTACAGGAAAGTTGGAGAGGTGCTTTTCACCAGAGAGGGTAGTGATAGGACAAGGGGTAATGGTTTTAAACTGAAAGAGGGGAGATGTAAGTTAGACATCAGGAAGACATTCTTCACCATGAGGGTAGTAAGGTGCTGGAACAGGTTGACCAGGGAGGTTGTGGAAGCCCCCTCCCTGAAGGTGTTCAAGGCCAGGTTGGATGAGGGTTTGTGCAGCCTGGTCTAGTGTGAGGTGTCCTTGTTCATAGCAAGAAGGTTGGAACCTGATGACCTTTAATGTCCCTTCCACCCTTAACCATTCTATGAGTCTATGATTCTACTCTTCCTCCAGTATACCATGGATACCGTTTCATTGTCCAGCTCTAAAACATGTTTATAGTCATGTGTGAAGAATATTTTCCAGCTACTTGCTTTAACATTGAACTATTATTTGGAAGGTGCAGAGCCATAGCATGCCTGTCAGAAGATTTGAACTGATTTATCTTTGGAGACCCTAAATATATCTGTTGTGGATTTGTTCTATTTGGCAATACACAAAGAAAATGGAGTGTTAGTTTATTGAAAGACTACATGGTGTATGCAATTATATTCATGACAGCAGCTTTTTAATGTATAGCTCCAATTCATATGAGGGCCTAGAGACCCTCAGTGTAAGTGATAAACTATTAGTAAAACAACTCAGTGCTCCAAATTATGATGTTTATTATATCGCTGGAAGTAAAATTGTAAAGTTCCAGCAATTAAAATGAAACTTCATTATTGACTGTATATCCTGGGATGATGTATTTGAACAATATGTCAAGTCTGAAAATAGGGATTTCTTTTGGAAAGTAAAATGCTGTCCTGAAGAGGCATATGATGGAATTAGATCAAGCTTGCTCCGCATTCCTAGAAAAAAGGTGTCCAGATCCTACCAGTCAGTAGCACCAGTTGTCATGCTGGTACACAGAAGCATGCAGCTGAGAAGCAAAAGGATGAACAGATCTGAAAAGTGAACTGATTTCTACTGCTCATACATTAGGAGAAAGAGAATGAGAATGAAAGGTTGGTACAGAAGAAATATCAGCAAGCTATCTGATTCAGTACAGAGAAGTCTAGATGCTGAAACACAAAAAATAGGATTAAAAGAAGTACATAACAGTATTATTTCATTTTTATACTTATTTTCTGGTAATTGGTGAAAAAAATGTGGTAATTTTCTCATCCTTTTTTGCTTCATAAAGAAATGTGTCATTATTTGGAGTTTGGAGAAACCATAGAATCATAAGATCATCAAGTCCAACTGCTAACGTGGCACCGCCAAGTCCACCACCAAACCATGTCCCTAAGCACCCCATCTACACATGCCTTCAGGGATGGTGACTCAACCACTGCTCTAGGCAGCCTGTTTCAGTCCCTGACAACCCTTTCAGTGAAGAAATTTTTGCTAATATCCAATCCAAACCTCCCCTGACACAACTTGAGGCCATTTCCTCTTGTTCTATTACTGGTAACTTGAGAGAAGACACCAACCCCCACCTCACTACATCCTCCTTTCAGGTAGTTGTAGAGTGTGATTAGGTCCCCCCTCAGCCTCCTCTTCTCCAAACTAAACAAATGTGGTTCCCTCAGCCATTCTTTGTAAGGCTTGTTCTCCAGATCCTCCACAAGCTTTGTTGCCCTTCTCTGGACTCACTCCAGCACCTCAATGTCCTTCTTGGGGGGGGGACCCAGAACTGAACACAGTACTCGAGGTGAGGCCTCACCAGTGCTGAGTACAGGGGCACGATCACCTCCCTAGTCCTGCTGGCCACACTATTTCTGATATAAGCCAGGATGCTGTTTGCCACCTTGGTCACCTGGGCACACTGCTGGCTCATATTCAGATGGCTGTTAACCAGCACCCCCAGGTCCTTTTCTGCTGGGCAGCTTTCCAGCCACTCTTCCCCAAGCCTGTAGCATTGCATGGGGTTGTTGTGACCCAAGTGCAGGACCCAGCACTTGACCTCAGTCCATCAATCCAGCCTGTCCAGGTCCCTCTGTAGAGCCTTTCTACCCTCAAGCAGATCAACATGCCTGCCCAAAGTTTTTAAAATATTTCAAAGTATGGCTGACTTATGAAATATTTGTTATTACTATTGTTTTGGACAGCATGTTCACAGTATACTAGTGTTTTACATCTCTTTAAATAGTAAAGCTGCTATAAAGTTGAGCAGGAAATAACATAAAATTCCATAGGCTTCAAAGAAAATTCTTGACAAATTTATCCTTTGGGGTTTAAACATAATGTATACACTAAATTTTTAGAAGACATTAGAATGTAATAGGTGTTAGTCCATTTCCCCTTCTTCTCTGGAGACAACTCAGCCAGTTTAGTATAGGCTTCAGCCTGGGGCAGACTTGGCTGCTAGAAAAAAACCACAACCTCCCGTACAGAAGGGAACTTTGCACGCACACACACATGTGACTGTGCATGACTCCTGGTGCTAACTGTTGATACCACTCATCCTGCATTTGGGAGAAGAAGCAAAAGCTAGGAGTAATAGCTAACCCTTTTTATTAGTAACGTTGAAAGTGTTTTTTAAAATAACGGAAATTGCACTGGATAATTTTAGGAGATAAGAGTCTAGTGTAGCATTTTATTTTCAGCTGTGCTAAGTATTCTCATTATAAATGTTGCTGTAAGCAGTTGGCTAAATAGTTGTTTCCAGTAGTGGCAGAGTCTGGAGCAAAATGGTTGCTACTTGTGTGTTCAATGAGAAATTTTCTGGTATTTTTCTGCGTCGTTGCAAGGCACCTTACAGCTCCTCCTGGTGGTAAAGCATTGCAAAATGAGGACAAGGAAGAAACTAAGACGGTATCCTTTGTACTGGAGCCGCACAGATAATCAGATATAATATAAACACACCCTCTAATCATATGATTCAAATAATCTGTCAGTTCTTTAAAGCAACTGAGTGTGGAGAAATAAGAATGTTGTATATGCTTGCTGTCAGATTGCAAGCTGCCAAGTATACAAAATGCAGGACTGAATGCAACCTCAATAAGTAAATGAAGCAAGATCAGAAACATTAGCAGTTGGTAGCATCTGAAGCATAAATTCTAATGATCCTTTCTGACAGTTTATCTCTACATCCAGGGTTTAGTAGCGTTTGGTAACCTGGAACACAGCAACACTGATGTGTATTTTTAATGACATTACCCTCCCCCCTGCTGGCAAACACAAGTTGTAATACTTAACCCGTGCTTCCTTAGTAATGAAATATTATTAGCATAATCTAAGAAATATAACTCATACCCATTGTTTTATAAATAAACAGTATATTCTAGGAGAAAGGCCACTAGATATACTGTAAGTTAATTATAAGGAATTAAATGTAAACTTGAGACAACCTGCTAATTCTCCTCCCACCAATCCACCTGAAAGTGATCTTTAGCACCCTATACTACACTGGTCTTGTGAACAGTGTAAGTTTATAGCTATTACAGCTCTATATTCTAGGTCATTTGCTGCAAGCCAGCCAGTTAGCTGTCTGGAACTGATCCCACAGGCCAATACTGCTTTACTTTTGCATAGAGTACGAGCTGGTATAGGTAGCTTTTGCACAGCAGCAGCTGTCTGGAGTGAAATAGCAACTTTCTGGAGCAGAAGATTTGGTAATGGCTTTCACTAGTTGCTGAACTTTCAGGGACATTCAGATGCCACGTGAATTCCTGTGAATTCTGAGGCAGAGATGGGAAAACTCCACACTTGCTCAAGCTCAGAAGAGGACTTCTGATAAATTCAACTGTTTGCAAAAACTATGGTATTTTCATTTTTTTCCTTGCACTGCTGATGCAAGTTGTAAGCAGGAATCCTGCAAAGACCAGTCACTGGTTTGCAGGTCTCAATTCCAAGGGAGCATACTCTCTTATTCAACTTTGATTTGGTTTTCCCCTCACTCCCTGCCTTTCTGGTATTTTGTGCAGAATTTCACTGCTGTACTCCCCCAGTCACAGTATGTGTCTTCAGAAATGACTGATTTTTTTTATACCTACTGAGAGCAAAATAACAGGAGTGCATCTCTCCTCCACAGAAAATTTGAGGACTTAGGTTTCCTCACAGTGATCTTTGGCTAGCCTAAATCAGAGGAACTGCTGTAAGTATTGTAGAAGTATTCTAGATAATTTTGTCATGTTTCTGCTTGTATTATCTTTTTAACTGTCTTTCTGGTCAAGCATTTGATAAAATGCAGTTTATTGATGATGCTATGCAAAAAAATATTCATCTATCACATTGTGATCTGCAGCTGTGTTCTTAAAGCAAACACTTTTGTAAGTCTCTGTTATACCTGTCAGCACATTTTATTGCTATGCCCCAGCATGTATAGATTACCACATCAGTTCTAGGTTTTTGCACTGTTTTGCTTTGCCAATGACTAGGCACTTTCCACAAACTCTGCAAGTTACTATTAGCAGTGTTTGTTCTTTGGCTCAGACTTATGCCAGCAATAATACCAGCCTGGCCTGGGGCTGGTTTTAGCGCAACTTGCATTCTTTGCTGTTCCTTTTCCTGAAGTTGCTTTGTTCTGTTTATTTTTAATTGTGATCTATAGAAATTGAGTCTGCAATGGAGGGAGGAGGGCAGTTCTCCGAGCACAAATACAACATAGAGCAACACTTAACGTGGTCCAAGTAGACCTGTCTTGTTTGGCTATAACATTATTTCCTGAGATCTTCACCTTTTCTTTTCAGATGAGATCCAAACCCATGTACAGTTCTCGCAGGTATATTACTATGACATTTGTCTTCTCTTTCAAGGCAGATCTGGATGCTGTCTTCTCTTTGCTCCGAAGAAACACATGGCAGGACTAGTTTCACAGGCTTATGGCCTCCTAATTACTGCTTGCTGGATCTATCCAGGTGTTCTTGAGTGTTTTGAGCAAGTTCATAACATCCTTTTGATCTCTTTGAATCCCAAGTCATCTGCTGGAGTTCAGATTAAGTATTCAATTGTATTGTGTTTATTCAGTTGTTTGTATACAAGTGCTCTGGTGGTTAGTGATTCCGTGATACCTAGTCCTCTCATAAAACTAAATCCTTTTAAAACCCCTGAAATCTGAGAAGCATTATTTACTACCTGGATTAAGGGAGTACTTTCAAAGGGCTTTGAAATAAAATCAGAACAAAAATCTTTTATTTCAGTATGTGTGTAGGCATCTGGATGGATAGCTGACAAAGATATTTTATGTACGTTGTAGACAAACAGATATCATGGACAGTTCAGCTTGTCTGGTCTTCTGTGCCTTGAATCTCTGACCCCTCAGTAATTACACTTGTAGCATCCAGTTCCTTTTATAGGATGCCTCTGCTTGTATGGACATGATGGATATGGGCTTGTATGGACACCAAGGAGAAACATCCAAAGCACTATTAGGCTTGCATTACTATGATCTCATGGGTAGGCAAGGAATGCTTCAATAAAAGTATGATTTGTGAAAATGAGTAAGTCTGAAAGATGGTATTATTTTTTTATTTGTAGATGTCATCATAATTATTAGTGATTGGTTGAAGTGCCCACTTCAAATAGACAGTAACAGTGAAGTAATTAATCCTTCGTGATTCCTTTCTGCTTGAAGCATTTGTTTCTTGTCCGACAAAAGAAACATTCCGCCTCTGTATTTTTGTTTCGTGTGTAGTATTTTTGTCATTTTCTAGAAATTTATTCCTAGTTGGAATTGTAGCTGCCTTCCTCTTTTGACACAATAATATTTGAACACTTTTTCACTGAGAGCAGGGGTGCACCACTTTATTGAATCTGCTTTATTCAAGTCTAGTTCAGGTGTTCAGGCAAAATGTGGATTTACAATATGACTGAAGACCTGGGGAGCTCTTAAGAGAATCTCATGAATTAATGCTTTGGAGTAACACTAGGTGGACACCTGGATCTTCCAAAGCTGTGTGAAATTCATGTTACTTGGTCTCATTTAGAATGGCATGCTCTAGATCCTTCTTCATTGCTACTTCCATACCCTTGGTGTTTATCCTTCAAATATGCATTCAGTCTTATTGTAAACAGCATCAATTACTAGTGTTAGAAATAATTGCACTACCAGTACGTGCAGGAACAACACTGAGTTTGCTGCACTCAATGTTGATTTCAGTGACCATCTAGCAAAAGCTGTTCATTTGGAAAAGCCACCCTGTATAACATAAGCCTGATAACCCCTATAAATTGAGTTGGTACCACTGGTGATGCATTGAATTTTTATCACTCTGAGGGACTCAATGTTGTCTGGGAAAAGGCAGTATAGTCTTTTCTCTTGCATGATGTCCTAGTATGGTCAATACTGATGAGGTGAGATAGAAAATTCTCCATTAGTCTCTTTCCCCTTGTGAGTCCTCAGCTGAAGTCCCTGGAATACTGCAAGGTAGTACAGATATGAGGGACCCTTCTCTTAGTGTAAAACAAATCAGAAAAGTCAGCCTTTTAAGATGATGCACAAGAATCCTTTGCTGTTTGGAGGATCACTTAAAAATTAGGTCAAATTACCCAGCTGTTTCTATTTCATGTGCAGTAAAAGGAAGTGATGTCTTAAGGTGGCTGTTAAGAGCATCTCAGAAAAAACAAGCAGACTTGGGAACAAAATATTAAATTATAAAAGAAACAAATTCTGAGAGGCTTGTTTCCAGTTCTTCAATCTTTGCTAATTTGCTTGTTGTAAGGTAAATGTGTTGAATGTGCCTTAGGAGTAATTACAGACATATTTAATAGAGTTATGGGCCTAAATAGATGAAATTTTAACAGATTCATGTGACATAAACCCAGGTTTCAGAGCACAAGAGATTCTCTCAAGAAAAAGTACAAAGTACAAAATATTATGCGAGTCAGGCTTCAAGAAAGGTCAATTTTTTTGTTTTGCAGTTGCTTAAAGGTGTTGGGATATTTATTCACGTAAGTGCAAGGAGAAACTGATTTATTCAAATCTTGCTCAGAATAGATAGTCACCACTGGTACAAAAAAGTGTTCCTCTCAAAGTACCACCACAATGAAATGGTTCTGATGTGTAGACACAAATGAGAATATAGAGTAATTAATCAGTATTCCTGAAATCCTGTGCTATTTTGATTATGCTTGAATAGGCTACATAGCTATAGACTCTGTTCAACACTGAACTGCTGGGATGAGTGACTGTCAGCCTGTCAGTACTGAACTGTCTGAAATACATGGGTCAGGTGTCAGGTGGTTGGACCACCTCTCCATTGACCTGAGTAGTGTCTTCTCCAAAGGCAAGAGGTATGTATTTTGTTGCCTCTTCCCAGCAGGTAGTGGTGTTTTAGGTAGCACATGCCAAGCTTTGGAAGGGACTCAGCTTACCAAGTAATGTAGAAGGAACCCATGTATGTACCCATGAAAATAGGAAAAAAAGCGTTTAAAGACAAACTGTTTTTACTTTTTTTAGCATCAATCAAATATGCACCTATGCTTGTGTGGAGTGTGCAATTTTTTTTAAAGTGAAGTTAATTCTACATTACTGTGTGTCACTGAAGACATGATGAAACACCAGTATTCTGGTGTTCCAAAGCTCTCAAAAATAAACCTTTCTCTCAGCCTAAGTGCATACTGTAAACACTTAAGTACAATATGTCTATTTTTCAGTGGCAGTTAATAAGAACTCTCTTCCTCTCTCATGAAGAACAATATAATATTCTTTCCAATTTGTCTTTCTGATATTTTTTAAACAAAGCCACTTACTGTAATACAGATTGTTTTGCTCCCTCTGGAAATAGCAGCCCATAACTTGGTCATCTTTTTGTGCCTCTGTCTCTCTTCAGAAAGCTGATTATTTCTGTAGATTACATATCGGGCATTATTTATGTTACAGATATTTGAAGAAAAGTATTTGGAACAATCTCACTGCATCTGAAACCACTTTCTTTGGGAAGTTTCTGGAGTTTGGCTGAGCTGGGTAAAAAGGGTCTAAAATGTCACCTTCATAGACAGAAAAATAGAAAAAAATGGATCAAGATGTGTTGCGTAGTATCATGGTAAAGCTTAGGAACCTCATTCCCCATTGTGCTGGTTGCTGTCCAAAAAAACTCACTACAAAACAATGAACAAAAGGCTTTTCTGCCACAAAGAGCTTACAATTTAAGAGACAACAGGGTGGAGAAAGACAGTGAAGCATAACAAAATAAACAGCTGCCTCGGAATTCATAGGAGACTGGTACAGTTGTCATTGCTGGGCATTTAAAAGAAAGGGGATAAGAGCACAGCTTCAAAATCCCTCAGTGTCCTATTCTATAAAGAATAAGTGTATTTCTGTAACATGTTGGGTTTGATAACTCTATCTTGTAAAGGCTGATATAAATTCCCCTAAATAATGAAATACCTACAAGAACACAGTGCAACTTTTGCCTTTTATTATATTTTTTAGGAAGAAAAAGAAAATAAACACATTTTCTGCTGCACAGTGAACATCTGCATAATGAACCTCCTCTATAAGTGCTTTGAGTTCTCTGACTTCAGCCTTACAGGAGTGATTTCTATTACATGCATTGTAGGACTGAGTACCTCAGCCCTTCAAACACTATGATCGAGGGATGATGTGCTTTGTTGAGATCAATGGCAGCCTTGTCCCTAGCAACCATGGCACAGTGATGTTCAAGATCCTGAGGGAGGTGAGGTAGGTGAAGAATGGGGAACAGACCCTCAAATTCAGAAGAGTGGACTTTGGCTTATTCAGGGAGCTGGTAGGTGGGATCCTGTAGAAGGCAGCACTAAAGGGGGAAGGAGTTCAAGAGAGCTGATTCACTTATAAGATACTGTCCTTAAGGAGTATAGACTTGTCCATGCCAGGACTTAGGGAAATGAGTATACGTATCACAAGACTGGCTTGACTAAAGAGGGAGCACATGACTTAGCTCCAGTGCAAAAAAGAACATATATAAGAGGCAGGAGCAGGAGCAAAGTACAATATAGGAATTTAGAAGTTGCCCAGGATGGCATGGGTGGTAGTAAGAAAGCAGAAGTTCATCTAGAGTTGAAACTGACACTAAGCATCAAGAGCACAATTACTGCTATGTTAGCAGTAAAAGAGCAAAATAGGAAAACGTAGGCCCATGGCTAAATGGGCTGAGAAAAATAGTGGCAGCAGATACAAATAAGACTGAGGTACTCAACACTTTTTTGCCTCTGTCTTTACCAGACTCTCTCAGGCCTTTGTGCCTGAAGACAGGTTCAAACAGAAAAGAAACTACTGGTAGTGGAGGAGGATCAGGTCAGGGTTCACCTGAATCTCAACCCATACATATTCATTGGACCAGATGGGCCAACCTTGCTTATGTCCCTAAGAAATTATGGCCCAAGTCCTCTTGGAAGCCAATTCTCAGCACATGGAAGAGAAGGTCACTGAGAAAAGACAGTGTGGATTTGTCAAGGGTAATATGCTTGACCAACCTGATTCATGTTATAATATCCTGGCTCTGTCCTGGCTAACAAGTCCTCCCTCCTCACCCCCTGCCCCACTTAGCATAAATAGTTGTGGTTCTTAGGGGTTTTTTGCTGTCGTTGCCTTTTCTCTGAGTTATTTGTCATTACTATATTATCTGCTGCTTCTCTGTGTTGGTTCATGCAACACTTTTATCGCATAGGTAGCATGTTCTTCTGTGAATTGCCTTCTGGTTTCAATATCACTTTTGTTGTTGATTTACCAGTTGTAGTGTTTATTTATTGATACTGGAGAAATAAATAATCTAGATTTCCCTGTCCTTGGAGTTATAAAAAATAGTTACATTGCTTAAACAGCAAGTAGACTCTTACCTTCTGAGGTTATTGCTCCCTGCACCAGTTTTTCTGCTTATGCAACACTACTGAGTTAGACACCTTGATCTTGATATATGCAAGTTTGTGTCATCTGTTTAGGCAGAAACATCTATTAAAAAAAACCTGGAGTTTCTGAAAGTCCTCTCTGCATATCAACCAAACATCTTGGAGTACCTAACATTCTTATCACAAACAGATGATTTCATGGCTGGTTCCACTTTAGGGGAGCTTCATGAGCATGGATCTTAAATAGGTTCGCCACTGGGGTTCTCATTGCTCTTTAACACAGCACTGCAAATACCTCTGAGTATATTAGATTCATATTCGCTGGCATGATTCACTGCATATTCAAGATTTGGTGCAACGGTGAATTTTTTGCCTTTTATCTACTTAATAAATGCATCTGAAAATTCATTTCACTTTGCAATTTTCTTTTATCTCGATTCACATTGCATAAAGGAACAAAATAGTAATGAATATCTTAATAAGGCTGGTTATAAATTAAGATTGGCTTACTTAAATTTTAGTATACCATAGATGCTGATAATCATTTACACATTATAGAACAGGATTGGCTGTTGAAGAAAACAGTTCTCCTGTGATGTTCCTGCACTGTAAAGAAAACACAGTATTCCTATAGTTCACGAATGCCTCTAAATGGCTTCAGCTTTAAAGATTTTTCACATTTCATTTTCAATCTGAACTGTAGCAGCATCTACATTCACAAATGTCAGCATGAATTTGTCTCCTAAATTAATTTAATTATCTTAAGTTCAAAAGTAATTTCACACCTGCAATTCTTAAACTAATTCACAAGAGACAACATAGCTGTCCTGGCTCCTGTCTTCCAGACAAATAGTGGCTGTTGGGTCCAGCTAAAACTATTATGTATCCTAGAGTTTTTCTTTTTCTTGTCCTAGCAGATTTGGTGGCTATACAATAATGTTGCTTTAACACCTCAAAACTGTTTTTAAAAAATACCCATATCACATCATCTAAAGGAAAAAAGTACAGAAATACCCCATTTGAAAAAATGGTTGGCAAACAGAATGAAAATTGTACTAGTTTTTGGCTGCATCTGGATAGACCAAATGCAGAGGTGTACTACATCGCTGTCAGAATGTATCATTTAAAATGTGATTGTCAACAGTGTGGTATTTTTATCACTACACTATAAAAGGCTCTTCCAGTAGCCTTCTATTTTTAACTTTCACATTTGAAGAAAATGCTAAATTTTTTATTAAAAAAAACCCTTTTAAAAAAAAAAGTAAGTGAAAAGAAGGTCTTTCTTGACTATTTTGGTTTTTTCTTAAGATTTTTGCGGAGGGAGGAAGGGAAATATAAGAACTGGATTTGATTAGATAAAAGGGTTGTTTAAATGAGAATCAAACAAACATCTGGTTTTGCCTGCTTTTATTATCAACAAGCAAGTGCTGAGTTTTGGTTAAGAGAAGTCCTGTGCCTCTTCCTGGTCTTGTTCCAAGAATGAATGGGTATAAGTTGGCCATCACTAGAATAATCTTGTGGTTAGCAGGAAAGCCTTAGCAGGGCACTTGAAGACATTAACTCATGATGTTCTGTCTAGACCTGTGTTTCTCTTCTAAAGGAGATGAGACATTATTGTCCTCTTCCTGTCTTGGAAAATGGTGTTCCCCTCTCTTTCTTTCCTCCCCTCTGTCCCTGAGTCCATTCATAAGTGCTCTGGAGCCTCTCTGCTTTTCAAGCTGGTGCAGTAAGAACTTGCCCTTCCCATCTCAGTCCATCTCAACCATTGCGCAAAGGAGTAAGCCACAACAGAAACTGGCTACTACCTCTGACCTCATTGTGGGTAGCTTGACATTTTATTTAAATAAATTTTGCAGGACTTTTAGTACTTTAAAATTTTATTCCACATAGGAAGATCCTTGTAAGTAGACAATTTTTCCTGAAAACTGCAATTAGAATTATGAGACTTGAGAAGAATGCAAAAGCCATTACAGCAGTCTGAGATGCAGTAAAATGAGGCTGGATACATGAATAATTAAAATCTGTAGTGGGAGGAGACTCTAAAAAAGCTGTGGGATTTGTGTTGCAAATAGACTAATGTAGGGACAGCCACATTTCTCCCGAATTCTCCTAAAGTTTCCTGAAAAAAGCTATTGCTGTCAGCTGACCGCCACTGGGATGATACAAATATTGTTTCAAAATCCATTGGTATTTGTCTCAGAGCAGTGCTCCTGGTTTGCCTATATCACAGATAACAATGCAGTGATCTCCAAACTAGTCCCCTGAGCCACTCTGTCTGTAGGCTGTAGCCCAGTCCAGAGTACATGTATTAGGTGAGATCTGGAAACAACGTAGCTGCACCACTAGAGGTTCTGCACCAGGGTTTTTTGCTGTCTTTGGTGGTCTTTGGCTCAGTTGCTTATGAACCATAGTTTAAAAATGTCCTTTCTTAATTTGTTTCGTCACCCTCCAAATTTTCTGCAAAATTGTCGAGGTTGTTCCCACAACAGTAATAATTGCCAGCTGCTGAAACAATGAGGAAGTCTCCTAAACACACCAATGCAAACTGATGCTCTTAAATGTGGGACTCAGCCCTTTTTACAGCAGGTACTGCCTGATGATGGACCTGTGTCCGACAGGCACAGAGGAAGTGTTGGGGTAAGAGATCCAGACCAGCTCTCCTAGCAATGATATGGCATAAAACTGGGCTCAGCTGGTTTGTATTTTATTTAAATCCAGATTCCTCCCAGACGCTCACTTGTGGCTGTCAGTTACACAGCGTTACAGAGGTTGAAGGTGCTCTAGTTGTAACAGAGGTCACAGACATTTCCCTGTTTCCCTTTTGTCACTTGCCATGGTTCTCTGCTGTCCCTGCCCAGATCCCCAGCAGCCTGGCCTTTAGCAGACTTGTCCTCTCTGCAGGCCTACCAGTTCCTGGAGCCCCTTGTTTTACTCTACAGCCTGCACACAAGTAGGTGGGAAGCAGAGATGAGGAGTCTGTGCCCTGTCTAGTATCCCACTCAGTGCAAGTTTGGCAGGAAATGCCCACAGCGAAATTCAGGTGGTGCAAAAGATGCGAGTATTCAGCTCCCTGCCTAGTTTTCTACACTTTGAAGCTCTTCCTGGAGGGCTTTTCATGAGTTTCAAGGCTGCATTATTTCCACCCACTTCCTCCTGCTGTAGCTTTGACCTGGTAGATTGGTCTGTCCTCCACTTGCACATGCACGTGATCACGAGATGGTGGAGTTCAGGATCCTGTGTGGAAGGAACAGAATACCCAGTAGGACCAGAACCCTGGACTTCCACAGGGCAAACTTTGGCCTCCTCAACCAACTGTTAAGGGAAATCCCATGGGACAGGGTGCTAGAAGGTAAAGGGGCTCAAGATAGCTGGTCAACATTCAAGGACCACTTCTTGCAAGCACAGGATCAGAGCATCCCAATGGTTAGGAAATCTAGTAAGGGAGCTAGGAGACCAGCATGGTTAAAAAAGGAACTGCTGGGCAAACTTAAGTGGAAAAGGAAAATCTACAGATCATGGAAGGAGGGGCTGGTCACTTGGGAGGAATATAGGACTGTTGTCAGAGGATGTAGGGAGGCAATTAGGAAAGCTAAGGCCTCCTTGGAACTTAACCTTGCAAGTCAGGTTAAGGATAATAGAAAGGGCTTTTTCAAATACATAGCTAACAAAACTAACACTAGAGGCCATATTGGCCCACTGAGGAATGAGGGGGGAGCCCTGGTGACAGAGGATATAAAGAAGGCTGAGGTGCTGAATGCCTTCTTTGCCTCTGTCTTTACTCCTGCAGGATTTCCCCATGAGCCCCAGATTCATATAGCCCCAGAAGTAGTCAAGATAGATGAGGAGTTTGACATAGCAGATGAGGATTGGGTTAGGGATCAGTTGAGTAATCTGGACATCCATAAATCGATGGGTCCAGATGGAATGCATCCAAGGGTGCTGAGGGAGCTGGCGGAGGTCATTGCTAGGCCACTCTCCATCATCTTCGGTAAGTCATGGGTAACAGGAGAGGTGCCTGAGGACTGGAGGACAGCAAATGTCACATCAGTCTACAAGAAGGGCAAGAAGGAGGACCCGGGCAACTATAGACCGGTCAGCCTCACCTCCATCCCTGGAAAGGTGATGGAACAACTTGTTCTTGTCTCTATCTCTAGGCATATCAAGGACATGGGGGTCATCAAGAGCAGTCAGCATGGTTTTATCAAGGGTAAATCATGTTTGACTAACCTCATAGCCTTCTATGAGGAGATTACTCGGTGGATGGATGATGGTAGAGCGGTAGATGTGGTTTATCTTGATTTCAGTAAGGCATTTGACACCGTCTCCCACAGCATCCTTGTAGATAAGTTGATCAGGTATGGGTTTGGTGATCAGGTAGTGATGTGGATCAGGAACTGGTTGATGGGAAGGAGTCAGAGAGTTGTAGTCAATGGGGCAGAATCTGGTTGGAGGTCTGTGACTAGTGGAGTCCCTCAGGGGTCGGTACTGGGACCGATGTTGTTCAACATCTTCATCAACGACCTGGATGAGGGTATAGAATGTACCCTCAGCAAGTTTGCTGATGACACTAAGCTGGGAGGAGTGGCTGACACACCAGAAGGCTGTGCTGCCATTCAGAGAGACTTAGACAGGCTGGAGAGTTGGGCGGGGAGAAACATGATGAAATTCAACAAGGGAAAGTGTAGAGTTTTGCATTTGGGGAAGAACAACAAGATGTCCCAGTATAGGTTGGGGGCTGACCTGCTGGAGAGTAGTGTAGGTGAAAGAGACCTGGGGGTCCTGGTAGACAGGAGGATGACCATGAGCCAGCAATGTGCCCTTGTGGCCAAGAAGGCCAATGGCATCCTGGGGTGCATTAGAAAGGGTGTGGTTAGTAGGTCAAGAGAGGTTCTCCTCCCCCTCTATTCTGCATTGGTGAGGCCGCATCTGGAGTATTGTGTCCAGTTCTGGGCCCCTCAGTTCAAGAAGGACAGGGAACTGCTTGAAAGAGTCCAGCACAGAGCCACAAAGATGACTAAGGGAGTGGAACATCTCCCTTATGAGGAAAGGCTGAGGGAGCTGGGTCTCTTTAGCTTGGAAAAAAGGAGGCTGAGGGGTGACCTCATCAACGTTTACAAATATGTAAGGGGTGAGTGTCAGGGAGATGGAGTTAGGCTCTTCTCAGTGATGACCAGTGATAGGACAAGGGGTAATGGGTGTAAATTGGAGCATAGGAGGTTCAAGGTGAATATCAGAAAAAACTTCTTTACTGTGAGAGTGACAGAGCACTGGAACAGGCTGCCCAGGGAGGTTGTGGAGTCTCCTTCACTGGAGACATTCAAAACCCGCCTGGATGCGTTCCTATGTGATGTGCTCTAGGTGACCCTGCTCTGGCAGGGGGGGTTGGACTAGATGATCTTTCGAGGTCCCTTCCAACCCCTAGGATTCTATGATTCTATGCCAAAGATCATCAGATCTCTCCTGCATTACATCAAGGCTGGGTAAGAAATGCCTGAAATGTGATGCCTGTTATGACACTTGTAGCTGAACTGTCCTTTAGCTTCTCTAAATGCTGTGTAATTTCTATGTACCTCTGAGGAAAAAGCATATAAGAGAGAGGAAGAGTAAGAGAGACTGTTTTTCTGCCAAGATTTCTAGGAAGAAAAGTGTAATATGAATCAAGGGGAAAAAAATCCCTTTGTTTTAAGTAAAAGTTGTGAAGGGGTTGATACTGGACTCAAAAGTTGTGGTTTTACCTACTCATTTAACACTGCCTCCAGCTGAATTACACATGGTGCTCATAGAAAATGTAATCAGGGCCAGGATCTTGAGAGCCAGCAGACTTTAAAATAAGTTCTTCCATCATTTCAATCATATGACTTTGTTGTTTAGCTTTCCAGGAGTATTAATATTTTGGATAAATTTAAGGCCCAATGTCTTACTTCCTCAGTTCTTTCACTTGCCCTAAACTCCAGAAGGATTACATAAATGCAGCTAAATAGAACTTGGCTTGAACTCAGCTCAGCTATTGAAATCTGTAATAATTGTATTTTATATGAATAGTTTTATGAACAAATCATGGACCACTTTATGCCCTTCCCTTCGTTTTGAGCAAGTGAGAAACAGAATATTGAAAATGTTAAGGTATCTGTGCCTTCTCTTAAGTCAATTTCAGATACATTTAAAGTATGGTAAACTCGATTACTTTTTCAAATGCATGTTATTTTGTCTCCCCAACCATTAGCTGGTAGTGAATACCTTTAACAAAAGCATCATGATTTTCAGTCACTAAAAGTCAAGTGTACTAATGTTTTTTAAGCTGCAGAAGTAATTTGAGAGGACATTGTTCTAACCACAAACTCCACAGGCTGGAAGAAATCTCCTGCCAATGTTCAAAACCTGATGTTCAATAATAAGGAGGTGGCTTCAATCAGCCCTTTGAGTATTCTTAAAGATAAATCCATAGCCTCATATAGGATCCAAAATTGGATACTCCTCAGTTTTACTAAAAGTTTTACTCTTCTAGCTGAAGTTTAGGTGTTCTTTTTGATGGAACCCCACTTAAATTAGTAAGTTTGATAATAAGATGCTGTTTGCATGGACAAAAATGTATAGTTACATTTTAAGGGGAATGCTTGGAAACTGTTGTGTTTATTATATGTTTTGTTTGACTGTTTGTATTTCTACTTAGAGTATTATTTACTTACAAAAGAGCAAAACAGGAACAAATTAAGCTTTTTTCCTTTGGATTAGAACAAAAGTTCAGTGCATTGTTTCAACTCTTGATCTAGTCATGCTTCGTATAGACAATGTACACTTGCTTAGATGGGCTTCATTTTGTTCTTATTACCCTTTTGTTGAAATAAATTGACATTAGTGGGATCAGCAACTGCTTTTGACAGTTCTTTGAATAGATCTTAACATTCATTGCACAACCTTGGTAATCTGTTGTTTACAGGATATGTATTGCTCAGTGCACCACGTGATTGGTATAATTGCTTTTTCTGTGCAGTTTACTGTTGCTTTGGTTTTGCTGTTAGTGGGAAGTTGCAAGGGTATTATATTGGCATTTACCATTATTGGAGTTGATGTCCTCCTGAATGGATAAGTTCAAATTATAAACAAGACAGGAAAATTAGGAGCTCTTATTTTATAGTTAAAGGAAACTCAATTCCAGGAAAATCCAGCATCTAACAGATGCTTTCAGTCAGGCAGTGTTTTGTGTCCAAGGTTTTTCTCATCAATATGAGCCTTGGTGCATACCTGACATACAAAGTCAGCAAGCAAACCTAAAATTGAATATGAATGCAACATTTTTCATCCACAGTAGTCTTCCATCAGCCTCAAATCATTAAAAGGATATTGCTGTAGGGGATATTGTACATGACTGTATTTGGCTTGAAGGGGGTCTTTGGGATGAGTTGCTTGCAGCGCGAGGCTTTCCAGATGCGTATCGCATAGAGGAGTTCCTAATCCGAGGCACAAAATGTGTTTTTTCATGAAAGCTTAGGACAGAAACAAAGTGAACAAGCGAAACTTGCAGTGATCCAGCACCACCAAACAGATCTCCACAAATTAATAGACTTCAAATGCTTGTATGTCTAGGTCTCCTTCAGTGGACAGAAGCTGAAGAGGTGTCTGACAAGGGGTATGCTCAGCACCATCTGTCATGCAGAGACTAGAAGGAAGCATGAAGTATCTTTTAAGGTTGTTCTTATTTTGGGGTTGTTTTTTCTAGTGTTTTATACTTCTCTAGGAATAATAGAGTATTTCCAGACAATAGAGCCTTCATATTTGTATATGCAGTATACATTCTTAGACAAATATGCTTAGTCACTGGGCTGGGAATAGAGAAGTTTAAGGAAACAAACACGATGCCCTGACTTGCACAGCACAGTGCCGACTCATACTTAGAAACGTTTCAGGACATCTGTAGTTGCCCATAAGACTGGAGCAAAGAATATTCTGGCAAGTAAAAGAGACAAAGGGAAAATGACAACTTTCATCTTGCTTATTCAGGAACTACTTCTGAAACAGAAACATGTAAAAACAGTGCATGAAATCAATGTGAATTAGGCACCTAAATTGCATATAAAAAATATGAGGCGTCTGAGACATTCTTGATGAGTCCAGCTACAGACCAAAAATCCTGTCCTGGATTTCTAAGCTTATCTCCAAGGAGGCCATTTTCTGGCAATCAAAAAGGATTCCTGATTTGTGGCAGTAAGTACTTTAACATACTCCACATGATAGTTCCCTGAGATCCCAGTCACAACCGACTCTTGGTGCTGATTCTCAAAAGAACCTAAAAAAGTAGGTTTGTTCCCTGCTCTCAAGAGTCTAGGCAGATGAACAGCAAGTAAAGTGAGGTCAATACCAATAAGTTTATTTTTTACATATTGGTTGTGTGTTGTTCTGTTTGTTTATGCAATTACTGTATATGTTTTCTAGTCACACTGGTCTATAGCATTATACTAGGACTACGTCCATCTCCAGCTTTGAGGCTTTGTGTTCAAGACCATATCCTGTTCTAGTAGTCTGTTGGTAACAGACAATGATTTGTTGAGTCCTGTTTGTTAATGCACATGTTAAGCAATACCAGTTCCAAGATCAACACTTCAGAAGCATTGCTAGTAACTGACTGCCTTTTAGATACTGAGTTCTTTGAGGCTGGCAGTCCAGCTAGTTTTTCACCCACACAAGCCATACCTTCCCAGATGGCTGAAAAGATGCTTTGAGAGACTTTGTGACAAAAGACTTACTAATGTCAAGGTAAATGTCATCCACTTCCATCCCTCTTTTTACTGAACCAGTCACTTCATCAACTTTGTCTCCTTCATGTGTCCAGAACTGATGCTCAGGAAGATTTCCTACATTTTATTCTCCATGAATGTGATAAGACTGGCCAGTCTGTAGCTTCCCAGATCTTTCTGCATCAAATCGAGTGACTTGTGCCAAAACAGCCTCCTGCCATGCCTGCTCGACTTCCCACACATCAGAAAGGACTATTGTCTATGTTTTGAGTTTGCCTTGGGAGGTCAGCCATTCTTCTGTTCTTTGTCCTCTTAGGAGATGTAGGAAATACTATTTTGACTGTAGTCTTATTAAAATGAATGAGACTGTTCACATGCTTAAAATTGGACAGGATATTAACTATGTGTTCAGTTGAGGTGCTGAAGCACTCTCATTTCTTCCTGCCAACAAAATAGGCATTAGCTAAAAGATATCATATTCAAATTTGTAATTTTAGATGTCATTTTCAGGAGTCAGAAGACAAATCAGAACATCAAACCCAAACGTTTGCCAAGTTTTGAGGAAAACTGATCTTTGGAGCCAGGCTTCATTTCTTAGGTCTGTCCCTAGTCAAGAGACCAATTGGTAGTACTTCCTTTCTGAAAGATATAGCAGTGGGAAGATTAGTTTTAAGCTGTTCCAGGCAATCCCCTAGGCTTACCCTAACTGGATTATTTGTATCAGTGGGAGCCAGGCCTTTTTGAAATCATACAGCTAATATTTCACCCCAATAAATTTAAGTGGAAACAGTGCAAGGTTTACCTCATCTAATTCCAAATGTAATGCATTCTTCTAATTGCTGTTGATACTTCCTGAAGTTGCTAAATGCTTCAAGAGCCCATATTTATAGCTATGTGAAGCTTCTGAATGTTCATGAAAAGATCTGCAATACTCCTTAGCAGGTAAGAGCAGACTTATTTAATTTTATAAAATCTCATTCTTTCAAGACTTTAGAGAATAAAAAGAGAGTGCAAATGAAGGAGCCCCTGACTGATAAGGGAAACACGTATACTATCAAGGATGAACACTTTGTATATTTTACATTCAGGTTATTTAAAGTATATACAGTCATTTGTCTTCTCCCTGGGCGCTGTCTAATGCCTGCAGAATTAAAATGCCATCAGAAAGTTTTGTTTATGGCTGATTTGCTTTTTCGTTCTGCTTCCTGTATCTATCACAGATTTCACACTTGAGTACCTTTTATCTTCAAAGGAAACATTCCCTGAACCTTATGTGAGGCATCACTGTTTTGGAGCTTTGCCGTTTGCAAAATGGTTTCCATCTTTCCTGGATTTGATCAAACTTGTTTGGCAATGAGCATTTGGTTTATGTACTTGTCCCAGTCATTTCAGCTTAGTAGGTCTTTTCTTCTCCCCTTCTCTTTGGTGTATTGCACAAGATTCTGTTGCAGAGCCCTGTGTTGTGATAGTGATTATCTGTGTGCTAGAGAAGGTCTTTCACAATCTTATTTTCTCCTGATCCTGTTGTGTGAGAAGTGATGTTTTGGGACCTAAATGCAAAATGAGATAACTTAAATGTATATTTTTCAATACACAAGCTGAAGATGCAGTTTTATACATTCTATATGAGGTCAAACCTGCCAGAAATGTTGGTTTTAATCCAAACCTGAAACTAGTTGAAGTTTGTCTGATTCTTTGGAATACTGTCATGGGGAACTACAGATTGTTTAAACCGTATTGAAATCATTGTACCATATTGTGATTATCTCCAAATTTAAAGTAGGAAAACAATTTTATACCTAGGCACGGTGTATGTCTTCATTATTATTATTGTTTAGAAAGCACAGTTCTTAAAAAGTCTTGCAAAAAGCCACTTGTCCTAGAAAACATTTACCTACTACTCTCAATAATGTTGCATTCATCAGTTAGACTAACAAAACCTTCATCCCAAATGTGTTCTCTCAAATTTACTAGTATTTCATTTCATTTCATTTCATTTCATTTCATTTCATTTCATTTTATTTTATTTGTAACACCGCAGGAATAATCTTGCCAGGTACCTGCTTCCTTGTAAAAAGAAACACTTTTCCTGGAAAAACAAAATTAACAAAATTATACTTTAAATTTCTGGCTGACTTTGTCTTGCAGTGTAATTCATGCTCCTGCTGGAATATTTTGTTGGTGTCTAATATCTAGTCACTAGTTTAGCTTTTGCCTGCATACCCAATTCTTTCAAAGAAATTTGGAAGAGTGGGAACCATTTTCCCCTCATCACATTCCAGAGGATATAGGTGGCTTTTGTCACCAAAAAAAAGTCTGAATTTTTGGAAAAAATGAATCAGGAATTTTCCAGTGATGCCATTCCACCCCCTCTCCCCCCCAAATATGACAATTTTGTGACTCAAACATTTCCTTTGGTAGAGGCTGAGTTAATCAACCAAATTTTTTACGTACCCAAACTGGTGTTTATCAGACAAACATTTAGAACTCATGGACTCTGAAGCTGCAGCCCTGGAGCTCAGCACAGTCTTTCCCATGAGCAACTGAGCTAGGACTACTCGTGATGGGACACTGCCACACTGAAGACTGGGCCAGGCTAGGAGGCCTCCAGCTGCAGTAAGGAGCCACAGAGCAGCATGAAGTCTCTTCCAGTCTTCTGAAGAACTAGATCCTTGTTATTATGCCACACTGTGAATAAAATATGTGTTCTCATTTGAGGGAAACATCTCTTTGTTCTGCCTTCTCATTCTTCCCTCTCCCCCCCTCCCGAGTCCTCCCATTTTCTTAAGAAAAAAAAGGGGTTTAATACAAGCCTGTTAGTAATCAATATTTCCTAATCTGTTACCAAATCAGAAGCTCAGAGGTGTTTTTCCACAAATGCTTTTCCAAAGTGTGAAGCTGACTTTCACTGTCATTTATTTGCTGGTCTTTCCAGGTCTACAGAGCAGCTGCAAGAATCACAGAATGTTAGAGGTGGAAGGGACCTCTGGAGATTGTCTAGTCCAACCCCCTGCCAGAGCAGGTTCACCTAGAGCAGGTTGCACAGGATGGCATCCAGGCAGGTTTTGAATGTCTACAGAGAAAATATATTCTAGTTCAGAAAGTGTGCTTTAGTGTCTTTGAGAAGATATTTCCTCTATACTTCTGGTAGCCTTCAACAGAGCATCGGTAATGCATAGACAGGGCAGCTTAAGGGGCCTGGCATGTTTGCTGGTAGTAGAAGTTCAGTGCTGAGGGCCAGCCGTATTTATGAGCATGGGAGCAAAGCTGACAGGCCCCTCTGGAAGCCTTCATGAATGGCAGACTACATAAAAGTCCCCAGGACCATTCAGTGGGACAAATTTGTGTCCTCCCTGCAAGTATTTGCAGGAAACTATGTGGTTTCCTGCAGCAGCAGGTGGAGCTGTACCTAATGCTTTGTGTGTGTGGCCCAAAGCAGGGGAATGTTGACATCACCAAGTCATTGCAGCCAAATGCTGAAGTGATTTGGAGCTTGGTTTTTGACCCACAAACATGCATGTAAATACAGACTACACCTTTGCAAATCAGGGAGATGCTTGTGGGGCCCTGCTGAAGAAGTTGTCTCTAGAGGAATGCTGAAAGAGAACGATGTTAGAAATACAGTCAAAAGAAGAAACCAAAAGGAGTAATGATATTGGTGAGATGTAACCAACAGAACTGAGAGAAATATTCACCAAATATTTGATTTAAAGATATAGATGTAGATTTCTCGAAACAGTTGCCAGTAAAAAACAGTTGCTTTGTAAAAAAGGAGCTGCAAAGAACTTTTCCTATAACACTCATGGGAGAGATGGAGGCATATGTACTTCTGTGGCAGTGGGGGAAGCTTGTCGTACTTCTCCCTCTGCATTTTTCTGTTTGCATTAAACTTTTCAGAGGATCTGTACTTTTTCCTTCCCATAAAGTAGTGCCACTTTGAGTGCAGATGGTTCTCTGCTACCCAAACCCACCAGCAGATCAACTGGTTGTCTATTATTCCTTTATTACTCTGCAGAGGAGCTGCTGTCAAGCACATGCAAGCCATCCCAACCATCTGTCTGCTTTCAGAAATAGCTTCCAGAGGTAGTTCCCAATCCTCCTCCTTTCTTTTCTGGTTCATCTGGAAACTTAATTTTCAGTAGCTAAAGTACTTTTCAATAAAGAAGTTGTTGTTTTGGTTTGTTTTGGTTTGCCTCTAACTTCAGCTCTCATTCTCCCTCCAAATTAAGTTTTGCCTTTATCTTCCTTCTTTTTACACTAACATGCATTTTTACAACAAAGAAGAACCTATTATAATACAGCTTCAATACAGCTCATACTCTATGACAAAATTATGTTATGTCTGTGTATAAAGAAAACAGGCAACTGGACACATAAAGAATAAAGTTTTAGTGTTAATAAGGCAGATCCTGTCCTCAGAGGGGTGAATCAGTGCAGATCCACAGAATTTAGTGGAGTTCACTGCGTGTGTACTTCTGAATGAAGTCTCTTCCCTCAACCAGTGGGTGTTAGAGACTGATATATTTTATTGCCTTCACCATGTTATCAAGTTGTCTCCTTGGTAAATTAATAATGTGGTTTTGAAAGAGCTAATTGATATTACAGTAGAAGAGCCAAAATTTAATTAGGGGTACTGTAATTGCTTCAAGAAAGATTCTAGTTCATGTATTTAAAACATGAACTTATGAACTATTTTACTTATAGGTTATAAATTTCAAAGTTATATGTTTTTCATTCCATTTGAATTGTGTTCTTTTAAAAATACACTACTACTTTTCCTTCTGAATCCATAGTTTTATATTGCTTTTTTCTTGTTCCTTTTCCCTGTTCCTTGAAGTACACTAACATAACTTAGAAGTTTAGTATATGTGGAGAACTCATGCTTAACATACATTTAAGTGCCAAAAGTCAGCTGTCAGGACCCATGTTTTTTCCATGTTTTTTTTTTCCACCCATGTTTTGTGAATCCTCCAGATTAAGACCTCTGTCTCTGCTTCCTAACTGGGAACTTCCCTTGTTAACATACAAGGTATTCCCTGATCTAACTTCAGAGCAGATAGATCTTAGAATAGTTTATACTATGATGCAGAGGGAGTAATTTACTACAGTCACACACTACTGTCATGTGTGAGTGTCAAGGGAGAGCAGAAACATCTTTTGTTTAATTTTGCATTGATAGCCATGGTGGCTGCCCTGAGGAAACACAGCCCACTGTAGACTTCCCAGCCATACTGAACTGCAGTTCTGTTGGGCAAAACAATGCTTTATAATGGAGCTTCCCAGCAGGCTCCACCATCTGATTAAAATGTTACTGCTGTTCTCTGTGTTATAACATAAATTGGGGAATTCCCCCTTGGTCAGTGCCAGGAGCCTTTGCAAATTGTGCTTGACAACTGGCCCGTAGGAATCGTTCAGCCCTAATAATCAGAAATGCCAACTTCTGTACAACTTTGGAGTGCTTTCTAACTGAACTTGTTTAGTTGGACAAAATATAGAAGTGGTAGCTGTGGTCTGTGTAGTTTGTTTGCAGCAAAGAAGTGCAGAGCCTTTTTTTTGTGAATCGGGAGGGACAGGAGGAGCTTTGGTCTTCACTTGTAATGAACAATGCTAACTAGACACAGTCAGAATTTCAATGCGCTGAAACAAGGCAACATGTACCCAAATCTATTCATGGCTTCAGCAGTCGTGATGAGACCTGGGGACTGAAACTGACTGCCTTAATATCACCACATGTAAAATTAACTTGCTTGAGATTGTGCTTTCAATAACATAGTAGAATTAAAGTAATTAAATATTCATTTCCTTATTGTTGGAATGCTTCATGGATTAGTGCATTTGGGTGTTTGGGGAAAAGGTCTTATTTTTCAAAGAAAAATGTAAGAAAAAGATGGTTGGATGACTAATTCCTAGTGTAATTCCTATGACTAATTCCTAGTGTAGCATTGTCCAACCAGTGCTATCTAATCTCACTTACGTCATCCTTACTGATAGTTTCAGAAGAAAGGAAAAAAGAAAATGTTGTCATGGGGAATGAACTATGTTCTTACCATTATGAAAAGGAAAGAGGAGGCAATTTCTCAAAGAAGAGAAAGGAGGGGTAAGATGTTGAATGACAGACTTAAAAGGACCTACTGATATGTAGATGTATAAGGTGTTGAAGGAGAAAGAAAGATGATGAAGAGCAAAATAAGCAAGTTTAAAGGTATTGGTGTAATTCCATGTTCTAGAAAATGTTACATTCTAAAACCAAACTGGTTTGAGGACTCACAGCAGGATAGTCTTGACTTTTCATGTTTGTTATCTGTAAACCTTTCAGAGTTTGTCACAGAAGACAGCTGATTTTTGCTGATCAGGGATTGCAGATTGTTATAGGTATGGCCTGTAACAAAAGTCAGTGTGCTACCTGACATAAGTGATACGGTGATCAACACATATTAAAAGAAAAACAGCCCATACTGTCAACATCAAAAGCAGCTGAGTGCTGGTATGGGCAAAAGTCCATCTTCCGGGTCCTTCCTTGGAGGGCAGCCTGGAATCATGACACAGTTTGGACACCCAAAATGAGTATTCATGGTCCCGGACAGCATGGCTGACTGAGATGCCTGAACTTCTCTCCTGTTGCTATGTAAAGTAGATTGAAATCAGCATTTGTGAGCCCCTGAAGAGCAGAAGTGCCACGTGACTGTCCCAAAGATGTATTTTGAGATTATACTTTCTGGAGTTTTCAGTTCAGCACTTCTCTTCAGCACTTCTGCTTTTTTTTTCCTTCAAATTTTTTTTTTTTTTTTTTTTTTTACCATGGCAATCGATAGTTTATGAAGATCTCTTCTCAGCAATAAAGCACACTGCACTTGAATTTTTTTTACCTGCTGACTCAGTCTAAATGGCACTGCCCAGAAACTGGCCTCGTTACTTCCCCGTGTGAATGCACAAATGATTTATATTAACTCATCTCCTGGAGCAATAACCCTTGAAGTTACTGCTTTTATTTCCACACAAAGTCTTGGCATGACCTGTTTGTTATTTTCTTGCCATTTGCAAAATTTGGGAAGACAGTTTTCTTTTTTTGCTATTGTTTTAAGGCAGGCAAGAGTTGACTGTGCCAAAGGAGCACCAGATACTATACAAGTGTGTTGTTATTGAAGGTACCGAGTGCTGGGTGCTGTTGTAGTTTTTCTTTATGTCGTTCGGTGGGTTGTGAGCTCAAAAGGGTTAACAGAAAGTCAGCGGTGATGCTGTAATCCTCCAGGGCTGCCAGCACGCTGCACTGTTGTGTCGGATCAGGGGGTCTGAAGGAAGCTGTGCTGGCTCCAGCAGCTGCCTCAGTCACGTCTGTCATCTTGGGTCTCTGCTCCCAACAACATGGCTGGCTCCCATACTGGGTACAGAACTATATTCTTTCACTCCCTACTGCTTCCAGAAAATGCAGAGGCTCTGAGAAAGAGCCATAACCTCCTCAGAAAGCTAATGTGGCGTGTCAGGAACGTGTGCCTTTGTTGGGGGGGGAAAGAAAAAATGGATGTTTGACAAACAACCCTCGTCCTGACTGTAATGGTGAAAACAATGCAGGTAAACCCAACTGCCCTCTGCCCTACTTCTCCTCTGCTGTAAGCAATTAATTCTCCAGCAAAATAACCAGAGGGAGCATTTTTTCCACAACATTGCTATTTTCCAAAATCTGCATTGGCTTTGTCCTTATATTGACATTGCAGCCATCTGGTATGAACGGTTTGATTTGAAGTGGGGCAAATCCACCCCCTAGCTTCTTAAGAAGTGCTCTTAGTGAACCATGATAGTTTTCCCTTTTATTTTTAAAAAGGCTATATGCTTTAAATCGGAGAGAGCAAAGTGGTTTGGAAATGTCAGAGCTGGACTTAAATACATCTCCATTTGCAGTCATGTAGTGTAAGTTCAGGTATTTTTACCATTCCTGTCTGAGTCGTTATTGAAACATCTGACACATTTAGCCACATAAAACCCTAGCAAGATATAAAAAAACTGCCACAAAACCACTTAATTGTTCTTATCTTCTAGGTGGAGAACCAAGGCACAGGAGGGTGAATCCAAAGTCATGAAAACATCTGTGGCTAGGGTATTGCTCTAATCTCTGGATTACTCTTCTCTGCCTGTCTCCCCAAGGTACTGACAGCCATGACAGGAAAAGCTGTATTTTCTTGGTAACATAGGTGGGGGTTTTCCTTTGTAAATCTCTAGTGCACAGAATATACTGAGCTTTGGGATAATGACTGAAGAAGACATGCAGCAGGACCAAAGGCAGAGCTAAGGCAGAGACATATATTCTGGGGTTCATCATATGCATGTAATGAGTCAGTGCGCTTGCTAGCACCTTGGAGCAGGGGGTCTGGTGCAAAGTGTCCCACGGGCCTTCCTTCCTCTGGGAGGCTCAAGAAAGGAAATGGGAAACGTTGACCACATCTTCCAGTCTTACTGAGAGAAAGAAACAAAAACCACAAAGATGGCCCTGCTAGATGAGACTAGAAAGGCAACTTTCAGCCTATTAGAGGGGCTGGTAATGCATGTTTAGGGAAACATAATAAACAAGGTAAGTATGCTCTTCCTGTGATATACCTTTCCATCTTCTGACAATAGGTGGTGAGGGATTTTTAGATTTGTGGCTTACATCCAGACCATGACATTTAACTGGGCTCAGTAGACCTTTCTATGAATTAGTCTAGTCCTTTTCTATCAGTTTTTCCTTTTGACCTTCACAACATCCTGAGTCAATGAGTCCCACTGCTTCGTTCTGCAGTCCATGGAAAAACACTTCCCTTCATGATTTTTTAGTCTTGAGGTTCAATAATTTCCACTGCAGGCCTCTTGCTTGCTTCTTTTCTAAGAAACAATGAATCGTTGTTCTGTTTGCCACTCTAGGTATTTTAGTTACCTGATAGCCTCCCTTGATTGTGTTTTCTCCGGACTGAAGGGCCTTAGATTCTGTCTGAGCCAAACCTTTCATTGTCTTGATCATCCTTTTTGCCCTCTTCTATTCCTTTTTTAGTTCTGCTATAATATTTATGGGTTAGAATGTACATTCACTGTTCAGGCTATGAATGCACCGTGGACTCACATAATGGCATAAAACTGTTTTCTGTTATATTCTCTCCTTCCTGGTAATTCTCAACTTTGTTTATCCTTGTGACTAATGCTAGGGATTCACATGGTGTTTTCTTAGAAATATTCACAGAGGAAGGAAGGTGAAGGCTTCCCATGATCTGTACCACCTAAAGACAAACCAAACTAATTTTAACATGGGAAGAAAAAAATCAGTATGTTTTTCATGGCTTTAGTCCTTTCACTGATGGCTGAAGCAAGCTAACCCTCCCCTCATCCCCAGATTTGGAGTGGCGTCTTGAAGTGAGGGATATTGCAGATCAAAAAAGTCACACATTAGGAAAGCAGATGGAAATAATGTCAGCACAGCCCAAGAATTTCACTTGACGGTTGGGAATAGGGAGAAAATGTAGGCTGGGTGTCGAGTAGGCAGACAGGAGCAGAAGACCTGTGGGTTCCTTGCCTCACGTGGAGGGAAAAGCAGCTGGCTTAGGTCACAGCATTTTATGGGGTGAGATCGGGTAGAGGTTGAATAGATTACAGAGCTATGGTATTGTGAAAGCAAGGACAGGTGTATTGATGGTTTACCTGATACTGTGAACAAGAATTGGGAAATTCTACAGTGGCACACAAAAAGCTTGCATACTTTACAGCTGACTGGAAGTTTAACTGAGCAACCATACTATTAAAATATTATTTAAATACTAGATAGGATTCTAGTGATTTGAATTTATCAATACTGATGGGATTTATGAGTTAAACTGGTGTCCCTGTCTAACTGTAATTTAAAAGTGAGGCTTTCTTCCAGCTGTTTCCCAGGCTAACAGCGACATGAGACTCATTCCAATGCATGATTCATGGCTGCACAGTTGATTGACCTTGCTATCAGAAGGTGATAATGAAGCAGGATTTCCTCAGCTGGTGTGTAGATCACATCATTACCTCTCTTCTAGCCTCCTTAAAGTCCTCCAGCAGAAGTGGACCACGCCTGGAAGTACAGGACCAAGTGTTCTGCGGTGTGCCCAGAACACCCCGCCTTTTATCTTTGCCTCAGGACAAAGCAGCTCATCAGCCAGCCCAGGGCGATGGAAGCAGAAAGGCAATGTAAAGCCACCTTTGTTTTCCTGTTCTGCCCTGCTGAGTTCTATTTCGGGGGAGGGGAGGCCTGTGCCAGAGGAGGACTAAATGTTTTCTCCTGCAGGTTTGTCCATGCCTTTTTATTTTCATTTGCGAGGACCGTAGCGATGAGCCTTTCCTGCACTCAGCAGCTTCCTCTGTCTGCCTTATGAAAGAGTGGCATAAAACTGCTGCCTGAGCTTTCTTGCAAGGTGTGGCAGCAGAGCCTTCAGGATACCGACTCTCTCCATAGCTCTCTTGTAATTTATGCGTCAAACTCGCAGTAAATCTGTAATACTTTTCACTGTTAATAACTGTCTTGGGGAAAAGGGACATTAAATGAGAGGTCATTATTGCTCATCTGTATGTGCATGGAGCTGTAGAACTGGGATGCGTGCTCACATATGGAATGTTTGAAATGCAGGAGGCAAGCACTCCCGGCCAGGCAGCATTTTTAGCACGAGCTCTAAATTCCACTCTTGGTTAAAATAATGCCACACCATTTCCTTCTCATGAATTGGGATAAGAGAGCAGAATACAGCCCTTAAAATAGCTTAGAATAGCCCTGTTTTGACGAAGGTGGAGTAGTGCAGGAGATATGGCAGCGACCACTGCTAAGGAAATGTTGAGGTGCAGTTTGTAACCTGCCTCAGGTCCTGCTGGCTTGAAATGCTACCGACAAAAGGGTTTCATCAGCAGGGCCTGTAGCAGAAGGGACCTAAAAGAGAGTGGCTTTTAGGAGAGGTTTTGTAACATTTGTAAAGAAATGTATTTTTGTAAAGAAAGGAACAGTTTTTCACAATTGTAAAGGTACAAGGACTCATGGACTGGCAGCAGGCAGTTCACACTCTCTTTACAGCAAGCAGGTCACCCAGCCCCAGGCCCCTCCAGCCCGACCTGCAGTTTTAGCTGCAGCAAAGCTAAAGAACCGAGTTGAATTAACACAGATCTCCAGTTCAGGAAGAGCATTAACCTCCCCAGACGCTGTGGGCCAAATCCATCCCTGGTGTGACATCATTTGAGTTGTATCAGTCTTAATTTTGGCCCAGATATGTGCACTGGCTTTCACAGCAATAAAACTTTCCTCTTCTTTCCAAAGTAAGGGTGGTGAAATGAATCAGTTCAAAGGAGACTAAACACTGGATAAAAACCTTGATCCCAGTTAGGGTGGTTGCGATGTACTCCAGACATTGCATAACTGCCGGTTTAACTTACTGTGAATGTTATTCAAAGCTGAGGATGTAATTCTTCTGAACAGTAAAGCTTACAGATGGGTTAACCTCCTCTTCATAAGTCACTGTATATTATTTTCACAGAAATAAGGGATATAATCTTTTTTTTTTTTTTTTTTTTTTTTTGCTGCTCACATGTTACATGTTTGGTAGCTCATTTTCTCTCTTAACTGTTTTTAGATTTTTCTTTTCAACATGCATGTGATGTGCATCTATACCCTCAATCACCATAAAATTTCCCAAATCTGCCATCAGCTTCTCTGAAATCTCTGGGTATCAGGTTAAATTTTTGGATTTCTTCTTAGATGGAGTACCAGGTTTTGATCCCATGTCAAAAATCATGCCTATATCATCCTACTAGAGCAGGAAGTTTTTTTTAAATTCTGACTCTCTTAAAACTTCTTACAGGGCCTGTGTTTTACTGCATTACTGATTAAAATTCTTGACAGCTCAGTCTTGTGGTAAAATTGATCATCACAAAATATTACTCCAGATTAATTGATTATCACAGTTATAAAAACTTGAAGTTGTTGGTTTGGTTTTTTTAACAAGTTTTATTTAAAAGGCATTTGGAGATTTCCCCTGTATAGTTTGTTTTTTTTTAAAACACACTCTGTTCCCACTTTTCAACATTTTATTCTCTGGCATATTCTGCAGGATCTTATTCATTTTTGCAGTTCATTCAACTGAATTTTGGCCACAGGACCAAGAAGTGTAAAGATGCATAGCTGCAGCACAAATAGTTTATTTTTCCACTGGGCTTGTTTATTTACCATTGCCTCTTCCTTCTTCACTCACAGAGGTACTTTTACCTCAAAGAGCAGCACCAGGAGGTAAATAAACTCTCTTTAGTTTAAAAGTAGACACAGATGGCTTTTAGTACCCTCTGTCTTGGCATGTGAAAGTCAAATGGAATTGCTTCTTACTTCTGCTGACCTATTCCATCTCTTGTATTTTGTAAAAAACAATGTAGATTATTCAAAAGAAGAAATTCAGTTCAACTGAGCTGTGCTATCCGTATCAGATACAGAAGCTTAACTGTTAGTAACCATGAAAACTTTCTTGTCATTAATGTCATTAAATGGTTTCTGAATTCACGGAAGTGGTAAATCTGTTGAGAAAAAAAGGATTTATGTAGAGTTTACTAAGAAAAATAATCTGCCATAATTTTGAAAGAAAGGAACCAATAAGTCAAGTTGAGAAACAGTAATCTGACCTAGTACAGTAATATTGAAATAGTCTGGTTTGGATTTGTCGTAATTTGATAATAGTAGATAATGTGAGCATAATTGTCTCAGTTCAAGGGTTCCGTTTTCAGGATTTGTTAAGATACTTTTTCATTTCACAGGTATTTATGTTTCTTAAACACTTCATAAAGAAAGAAGAATGGCTCATCTTCGCAAGTCCACATAGTATTTGGAGCGTTATTATATTTACATTTCTCTCCCTTTGGCAGAAAAATTACAAGACTTTAAACCCCATTACTTTAAAGCCTTCTCTTCACTAGGACCTTCAAAGCCTCTTCACTAGAGCTGAGTGAATTACTGCAGCTAAGATCCCCTTCAGACAAGACTGTAGGAGTAACACCAACAAGTTTCACAAATGTGCCAAACTGTTAATTCAAAGTAAGGCAATGTTTTATTTCAGCATCCTTAAACACCATGTTATAAATTTTCTCTTGAAATTTTAGTAAGTTTTTTTAAACATACTTCTTTAAAAAAAAAACAAAAACATGTTTAATGCTGAAACAAAATCTTATTTGCCTGAAAGAAATCCTTGGTCTTGACTGAATGAAATACTGTTTTAAAAGTCCTTTTGGGCTAACTCATAATTAAATTTCTAATGTTCAGGATTGCCTGAACATACAAATGGAACTTATTTAAATTGTTTACACAGCAATAGCTGTAGCATATGAGACTGTGCTAAAGGAAATTCTCCCAATAAACCCAAACCTGTCATTTTTGTGTGAAGGTCTAAAATGTGTTAACGAAGGTACTGTCTCCTCTGTTCTTGAATCAAGCCTTCAAATGAGTGTTAGTGCTCTGTAAGTGCCAAGAAAAGAACTTTGCCTATTCCAAAGCAATGCCCAAGCTCTGTTTCTTCCAGAGCTCAAATAAACTGAAAAGCATTTCTGTGAAACAGCAGACCGAGAATTCTGGGTAATGATGGATGAATAAATATGCTCAGCATCCTGCTTTCCTTCAGAATTCCTATGTACCCGTAGTGAATATTTACATTTCAATACTCAGATTGCTTCCTCTGCTCTTTCAAAGCTGTGTCGTTTGAGCCCTGGAGCCGCCAGAAGAGGGTTTGGACTTTACTGGGGATGCAAGAGTGGTTTAAAAGAGGGGGGTTTGTTTTATTCCCCTGTCCCAGAACTGTCAGGAATATAACAGTATAACTCCTTTGCTAACTGAATAGTCAAAGATGCCTCTTTCTTGACAAGTCTTCTTCTGAAAGCCATGGCACAATAACACTACTTGAAGTTATTTATTAAAAAGAAAAATTACTTCACGTGACAAATATGAGTTGAAGCTTTAATAATATATGCTACTGGATGCAAAACAGTGAAATATCTCTACTGTCACCTTTTCCATTCTACTGGAAAAATTGTGTTAGGGTGATCTCTTACTTGTTTATCATGGCATTAGTAAATTAACTGAACAGAAAAAGAAGGGATAGCTAAGACTAGGTAATATCTTGGATTGGATTTTTTTGCAGAGGTTTTTGAACTCCCATGAAGAATGTCATGGTTATTCAACATACATGCAAATGGTAATCAATAAATCTATTGCACAAACCTCTCAAACAACGTGACTAACTTCTATGTCTTCTGTGTAGTCAGTAACACCAGGTGGATATGGGTTTGTCACTGATGAGACTATCAGGTCTTGTTAATGCTTCTGTCTTGTAGAAGCACTAGTATTACATGATGGGCTAGTGAGTGTGTGGTGTGTGTATATACAGGACTGCAGTACTCCAGGAAACAAGCACACGTGTCCTGAATAATTTATGATCTGAGAAGCCAAATTTAATATTGGAAAAAATTTTTTTAAAAAAAGCATGAAGATGGTGTTAGACCACGACACCAGAGAGAAAACTACATATAACCATCAACCCTATGCCATTGTGAATTAACTGATCGAAAGTGATGCAATAGTTTCAACATGTTTTAATTTTTTGAAAAAGAAAAAAGCAAAAGTTCCAGCTCCTCATCCAACAACTCATGAGCCATTCCTCCCTTGAACATCACAAACATGATAAACTGGTGCAGAACTCCAAGGGGTAGCACAGGTTGCATGAAGGAATAACCTGGGAGAAGCACCATAAAGTTAGTTTTATGCACAGGAATTAAATGTACATAAAATACGTAAAATTAATGCATCTGTGATGGTTCTAGTTATAGTTCTTTTGATAAAGAACTAGTTTAGTTTGATAAGTATGGAACCCTTTGAAGTCATTACTTAGTGTAGGCAATATTTAACAGAATGAACCTCCCCTACATCCAGTAGTCATAGTGCACTATGTGGAAGACAGATAACTGTGAAAACTAATCTGAGATTGAAGACTTCTGTTTTAATTTGGAAATAAAAAGGAAAACCAGCCCAAGCATTATATAAAATAGAAAATTCCCAGATAAATTTTAGCTCATAGTGAGCAGGCATGCTAGATAGATGTTGGGGCTGAATCTGGAGCATTTTCAAGCAAATGGAAAGATTCTCATTGTCTTCACTTGTGACCGAGTTAGGATTTTAAGAGACTTCAAGGATTGTGAGAAAGATAAGCTTTTCATTACATTAATTAGATTTCCATTATCAGTTACTGAAATCACTTAAATCTCTGTGCATCTGCTACACTTTTTTTTTTTTTTTTTTTAAATGGCTATAAGAATGTATGCTTTTCCTTTCCCTTCTCTTCATCTATCTGTTTGATCTGTTAACATTTCAGGGAAGTTTATTATTTTACATAGATCCAATATAAAACTCAGGAGCTCTTTTATTCTGGCCATGGCATTGCAACATAGCTGACATGCTGCTATTCTACTCTGTACAGAGATATAATGCTCAATAAAAAAAAAGGGACATAACCTTTATGGGATCCCATACAAGGGAGTGAGAAGTAGGTACATGCTATATTCCTCACATTAGAAGCGAATAACTTTTAATGTTGGGGCAAACAATTAATTTCACTGAAATAGCTTGTGTATTGACATAAAAATCCTTCAGAAATGTTTGAAGGATAAGAAATCCTCCTGTCTCTGCATATGTATTTTCAAATTTTAATTGCATCGTTTCCAATTACTTATTTATATGATTCTGACAGTAGTCCAGTGTTGTGGAGAACTAAAAAAAATTCCAGCTCTCCATGCCATATAATGATTTCTAATATCTTTAAGAACTTTGTTTATCCGTTTTTAACACTTCCAGAGAAAATCCATTTGATAAATTAGAAATACAGCATTTTATTTCAAATGGTAAGGAAGTAAATTTCTGAAAAAACAAGGTTAAATGATCTTTGTGGGGTTTAGACTTGTTAGGAGTAAAAATAGGTAATTGTCAAATGTTCATCACTGTTCACTGGTTTCCATGGAATGTTTCTCTTTAAGAAGCAAAAGTTTTGGTGAACTGAACATAGTAGCACCACTTATCAACAAAAGTCACCGCATTTCATCTTTGCAGTGAAATTGGAGAAAGCCTAGTATGTTGCATGAAGAGTGTTCTTTTTTTTAAAAAAACACTCCGTTGCTGAACCTGCTCTGATACTGAGAATCAATTAAGTGTTGTGTTCTTCTAAATTTAATGATCAGTTAGGTGGAATTTCCTCTCCTGATGATATTATTTTTAATAGGGAATGAAATTCCTTTAGCCTTGTTTCACTTATGAACTTGGTAACATCATGAAAGAGCTCAGTGCCTGTAAAACCAAGTTGGCCCCTTTATTATGAGAATTATTTATAGAGATGCTGCAGTGGAAGCTCCACACTTCTCATTGCAGCTGAAGCCTTTCCTGCTGCAAACTCTTCTCTTTTGAGTTTCAGAAAAGTTGTAACAATCCTGTTTCTAGAGCTGCATATTTACATTTGAATTTAAAATTAACGAAAAAGTATAACGTATGAAATCGGCGGATGTTTTTTCTGAAAAAAATACAAAAGTCCTTCCATTAACTTCAACAAAGGTAGTCCTGTCTTCTATCAGTGCGTTAATGGACACAATTCAGCTTTGGTTAGAAATGCCCTGTATGTGCTGGCTGGATCTATTCTGATGAAGAAAGACATTTTTGTGTTTGTTTCTTTTTATCCTAAATAAAAAGATGGCATGTATAAAGGAATAGATCAAGACTTTATAGCAATAGAGTCTCCTTTCCAGAGCTGGTAACTATGTTTATTTCTAATTGAGACTATTTAGCTCTTGTGAAAATTAGTTATTATCTTTAGTCATCTAAACACACAGGACTGATTTACAGACCTGTGATATTAAGCATCTGTAGTTTCTATTGATTTCAAGTCTGAAAATCAGGCCTTTTTCATTTAGCTGCTAACTGACGTTAAGCCACTAACTTAGAGATCTCTAGTTTGAAATTTTGACTTGGGCTCTTGAATACAAATTATTTTTTTCAAAGCTGAAGTAAAAATGGAGAAAGTGGAGTATCCTGGATTATTTCACTGTATGTCTCAAGTATTTCTTTTTGATCACTTTCAGTCACAGTCCTGCAGTGTTTTAAACAGGGGCATGTGTTGACTTCTACGAAACGTGACAAAAAAATATCAGGGATGCTTTCCAAGGCACAAAACATTTCATGACAGTTTGGAATGATCAACATATTTGAAAATACATTGAGAAGATATTGAAAGAGAACACATTTTTACAACAGAGACACTGATCTGGAGGCTTGTCAATATAGCATTAATGTCTCCAGATATTATGTCACCATAATTGACATCCAAACTTTACAAATATGTGTACCTGCTTCCTAAATATTGAAGAGTCAAGGCAAATGTTTTCAGGAAGAAAAATGTTGAACAAAATATGTTGTTTTCAATATCTGCTTCTAGAAATACTAAAATTATTTACGTTAAAAAGGTTGGTCTCCATGGGTTTCCGAAGGTTGATTTGCCAAGTACTGAATATGCATTTTAAGACTTCTTTAATCTGAGCTCTGTGTTTCAGATACATAATGGTATTAAATGGAAAGACCTATGTTAATACAACATTCAGACTGCAATAATTTAGTTGATACATGCAAAAATTAGTGTTTCCCATAATACCAGCATATAGAAAATTCACGGTACCGTAGCCATGTGTATTATGGAATAGATGAGCATCAGGAGTGAGCAAGACATTTAACCCAAAAGACAGACCAGGAGAATAGTTGGTGACATGACTGAATCCTACAGCCAGATTCTTATGCTTGACTGCATAAGCAGTCATTCCTGCTTGCTTAAGTGAAGCTATATAATGACATGTGGACAAGCTTTTCTCTGTTAGGATACAGACCTAGTGCCTGTCTTCTATAAGTAATTACCTATTTCTTATTTCCATATTTACATGTATTAATCTTTAAATAAATCCTACATAGCAGGGAGATGCTATTAACCTTGTGATCAGGGATAATATTACAGTTGAAAAACTGAGAAACAAGGAGTCTTGAGGAAGGGAAGGAGAATTCATCTTGCATCTGACCGTTGGCTGTCTCTGTGGGCTGGTCATCTAGGTTTGTACCATGCTTCAACAGGTTAGGCACTAATCTCATCCTGTGACAGGCTGAAATAAACTTTGTGGAGGTGCTAGTTTCTCTTTCCTGACTTTAAATAAGTACCTAGATGACTTTTTTATACCAGATACTGGAATTTTCAAAGTGTATAAATAAGTTGAGGAGAATCTTTCTAAAATCACCCCTTGGATGCTATGATCTGTCTTAAGGATGGCCACCTAAAGTGATGTTCCTGTCACTGATGTTTAGCATTTCCTGAGACTGTCTGTGGTTGTAGCTATGCAAGTTTCATTGAGGATTTAATAACAGGCTAACCACATGTGTGTGGGGGAGAAGGAAACATAGATTTATTTTTTTTTCCAGAATGTTGGATTTTTTGATAATGACTTATCCAAAAGTTCTCCAGTGTGAAGAATTTGCTGTGTGGTGCTTTCTCTTTTCCAGATAATTTGAATGCTTAATAGCTATTCAGCTAATAAGTGTTATATTTCCAGTTGAAATATAGGCTAAGGAAAAGGGTTTTTTTTAAAAGCACTATTTATTAGTCTTGCCCTACTACTGAAGAAGAGTGTCCAGGAACTTCAATGAAAAAGACATTAATTCATTGTCAATAAGGATTTTCAGCTGTTCCATGCTTCTGAGTTGAGCATGTAAATTTTGTACCAATGTGACTTTTAGTTTAAAATGGTGTAGGATTTGGAAAACACATTTTTGTGCATTTGCTTTTTCTGATGTAAACAGACTGATTCAATATTTACTGATGTAAATAACAACATTGTCTGTCTAGACAAGTCTTCTGTGAACCCCATCTCCAGGTTTAGCAAATAATAGGTCCATCGTAGCTTTCTGTGTTTTGATTCAAAACTGAGTATTATTTTCAAAACAAGCAAGGATAACCTCTCCCTGGGAAAGACAGTGTACCTGATCTAAACCCTGCTGCAGTTATTGTGCGTATTTCCATTAATTGCCCTGGGTTTTGGATTAGGTTGTAGCTTCTGTGACTGGGTTCAGAAATGGATGAGTAAAATAGCTCACAAATACTAGTATTCTTTACCATGGCTTCCATTAGACCACCATCAGGCAGAAATGAATAAGAAGTTTCAAGAAGTGGTTTTAGAAAGCTGTTAACACCTTAAGGTAGTGTCTTAACATGGAAACAACCTTGCAATGTGAACCAGTGTGGTCACTGATGATACCTGCTATAATTAGCAGAGTAAGTTGAAATGCTTATTCACTTGGACGCTTCACAAAACCTCACTTAAGCATCAAATTAAGTAGGCAAAATAACTTTGCATTTTATTTTCACAGTGATCTCAGTATTACAAAGCTGATGCACTGCAGCATGTTTTGAATTCCCTTTTGCACTAATTACTTGCCAATCTGATTTGAAGAACATACAAGGATAAATGAGCACCTGGAAAGAAAATACCTAAATGTTGACCCTGAAATAGATTAACAAAATAAACCCAAAATGATAAAGGTATTCTATTTCTGTAAAAAGTATTCACACTCTGAGATCATGCATGTCATAACTGATTGTGAAAAAAAAAATAGCCTAAAAAAAACCAAGGTAGCATTTATGGCTATTATGTGCTCTCACATCCTAATTCCAATGGCTCTCTATGCAGGTCAAGGGAGGTGATTCTGCCCGACTACTCTGCACTCATGAGACCCCACCTGGAGTATTGTGGCCGGTTCTGGAGACCCAAACACAGGAAGGACATAGAGCTCTTGGAGCGAGTCCAGAGGAGGGCCACGAAGATGATGAGAAGGCTGGAGCACCTCTCCTACGAAGACTGGCTGAGAGTTGGAGTTGTTCAGCCTGAAGAAGGGAAAACTCCAAGGAGACCTTCAAGCAGCTTTCCAGTACCTGAAGGGGCCTACAGGAAAGCTGGTGAGGGTCTTTTTACCAGGGTGTGTTGTTATAGGACAAGGGGTAATGGTTTTAAGCTGGAAGAGGGTAGATTTAAGTTAGACATTAGGAAGAAATTCCTTACTGTGAGCATGGTGAGGCACTGGAACAGGTTGCCCAGGGAAGCTGTGGATGTCACCTCCCTGGAAGTGTTCAAGGCCAGGTTGGATGGAGCTTTGAGCAACCTGGTCTAGTGGGAGCTGTCCTTGCCCGTGCAGGGGGGTTGGAACTAGATGATCTTTAACGTCCCTTCCAACCCAAAGCATTCTATGATTCTATGTCTTTCATTGTATGTCTGTGACTCCTGTAATAGTGATAGGTTAACCTTACCAACGGGAGCATTTTTGGGACCATTCACCATTCAGATTTAGTGAAAATTCGTAACACTGTAATGTGGTAATTGCTAGTTTAAGTAGATTTCTTTCAGCCATATACCCAAGGGGGTTAGCTGAAGCACTAGTACTTTTCCGTAAGGTAGCTAGAGGATCACCTAAAGTGGTATAAACCAACCACAAAAAAAAAAAAAAAATCATGGTGGCAAAGCAAAAAGCAGCAGCAGAAGAAGCAGCAGTTAACATTTGGCTAACCGAGTTGCTCAGCTTAGTGAGATCTGAATGGCAGAGATCGCCTGTAATAGCACCCGTGTGTGATGTACATTAGTATTGCTGAGTAGTTTAGCTAACGTGCCATTTCACAGAAAGCTAGCAAAGATCTCTCTCAGCAGCCAAGGGTGCAGTTTCACATTACACCTAATACAGCGTGACTGAGGGCTGCTAAGAATATGAGCAGTCCCCATCCATTTCCCACAGCTGTAGCTTCCCACACTCTTCCTTCCTCTCAGTCTAGCGATTGTGTGGCTGCAGGGTGAAATGCTCCAGCTTTCTTAGCTGAGGGAAAACAAATCTTTATCTTTCTTTATATTTTTTCTGCTTTTTTCTTTTCTAATTTTTTTTTTTCCTTTTCCGTGGGGAATAGATATTTGTCAGAGCAGCAAAGCAAGCCAACTCCACTCGCAGCTGTTTGACTCCAAGGTTGAGTGTAAATGTAGGGGTGGGAACCCACAGCTGGGCCAGGAGGGCTGTTTCAAGTCGTCCCAGATAACATACCAAATCTGCCAGTTAGAGGGGAATCAAGTTCAGACCTAGCTTGCAGCTATACCACAATCAGTAGCTATCATTAGATGACATCAGATGAGCTGTATTATACTCAAGTTTAAGGTCAATTTTATACTCTTTGCAGCACATTTCCACATCAGACTACTACATGCTGCTTTGATTCCTGGGAACGTTCTCACATGAGAGGGCTTGTTATCACATTCTTTATCCCAAAAATGGGACTGAAACACAGGTTTAAGTATTTTCTTGAATCATGGTTTAGAATAAAATCCTGCTGTAGCAGGATTACTTACTCTTGCAGAAATATGGTTTGCCTGGTTTCTCTGATTCATTTGTGATCAGTGAGTCAGAATGGCTTTGAGAAGTGGATGTTTTTTAAATGATCCAAGTTTCCTAGTTTTTAAAATGCAAAATAATTGAGATAATTGAAAAGATCTGGATCCTTCCAAATATGGTGGATTTGTGATCTTGTGTGATGTCAATATGAAATCTGAAATATGGCCTGACCATGACAGATTTCTTCTTAATACTATCTAAAATTCCTTAAGGTCACTTCTAAGAAAGGGTAAAGGATTTGGTCCGAATTCAGAACACTTCAAGGAAGACAACATAACAGAAACACAGAAAGAAGTGTGCAGGCAACAAGGCGAACTGTACATCTGGAATAAAGGAAATATTCCTATTTTGCAATGGGAAGAATTCAGGAGAATAGGAATTTACATAGGAAGGCCACAGGAGAGACAAGAATTTAATCCAGGCATTCTAAATGCCAGCCCAGAAGATCATCTTTCCTTCTTATTCAAGAAAAAAAAAATGAACAGGAGAAAATATCCAGTTTTGAGATGTTTATGAGATTTTAAAGTGTTTCCCATTCCATGCAAGCTAAAAGCTTTTGAAATCTTTTAAGAGAAAGCCAGTAAAAGGGTAAAGACTCTCTTCTAGCATACTGAATTTTTCAAATACTTGTACAAAGTGGAAGAGTTTCACCAAGAAAGCCTGATCCTCTGATTTCCTCTTTTTGTTGCATCTCTGTACCCTTCAGGACCTTTTATGGTCTATCCCTACTCAACTCACCATCTCTCAGGCAGTATTTAGCACCATGACTGAGATGCCATGATAGTGTGGCAGAGGTCGTGAAGCAGCGTAGTCTTGACAAGTATTGCCCTGTAAATGAATTGCAACTTTCATATCTCACAGCCCGTGCCAGTAGTTCCAATCACTGGACCACATGCTACCCTAGAGTAGAAGAATCAGTGCTTCTCCTTTGAATCAGAGATGGCATCCTTGTCAACACTAGTGTTGTCCCAAAAGCAGAGTCCATTACCTCGTGTGCAAGAAGCCAGTTCACACACTGAGTCGAGATATTTGCTTTAATATCCAGTTCTGCACAGAAAAGGGAGCTGAGTGGCATTCCACAAAGCAAGCTCAGTTTTCTGAAACACAAGTGCTACTTTTATACCAAAAAACGTTAGGAAGAACTTTATCTCTGACATTATTCTATCACTGGAACACATGATTGGTCAACTAATTCCTCGCTCCCATTTAAAGTGGCAATGCTCAAAAATTTCACTACACATGCTCAAAGAGTAAGGGGCTTGTTGTTAGTGGGGTTCCCTCTAGCCTGTGGGTGTGTATAAGTTGTCCTTTCCATCCCTTTCATCTATCTAGCAGGTGTCTTGCAGGCCTGTCTCAAAGCCAGGCTGTTGACTACTTGGGGCATGTTTTTCTCTAATTAGAATCTGCTTTTGTCTAATTATCATAGAATCATACACTGTATTGGGTTGGAAGTGACCTCTAAAGGTCATCTAGTCCAACCCCCCTACAATAAGCAGGGACATCTCCAACTAGACTGTATTGCTCAGAGCCCCATCAATCCTGACCTTGAATGTCTCCAGGGAAGGGGCCTCCACCACTTCTCTAGGTGACCTGTGCCAGTGATCCACCACCCTCATAGTAAAGAACTTTTTCCTAATGTCCAACCTAAATCTACCCTTTTCTAGCTTAAAACCATTACCCCTCGTCCTATCATTACAAGCTTTTGTGAACAGTTCTTCCCCAGCCTTCTTATAGGCCTATTTCCAGGTATTAGAAGGTAGCTATAAGGTCTCCCCGGAGCATTTTCTTCAGGCTGAACTACCCCAACTCTCTCAGCCTGACTTCATAGGAGAGGTGCTCCAGCCCTCTGATAATTTTTGTGGCCCTTCTCTGGACATGCTCTAATAGGTCCATGTCCTTCTTGTGTTGGGGGCTCCAGAGCTGGATGCCGTACTCCAGGTGAGGTCTCACCAGGACAGAGGAGAGGAGCAGGATCACCACTCTCGATCTACTGGCCACCCTTCTCTTGGTGCAGCCCAGGATGTGGTTGGCCCTCTGGGCTGCAATTGCACATTGGTGGCTCATGTCCATTCTTCCTGTGTCACTGCTATCTAGGCCCTGTTTTTATTCTGCACATCCGTTATGTTCACTTTTGTGTGTTTTTTTCCCCAAATACGATTTTTTTCCCTAAATTTTACTTATTTAAATTAATAACTGACAACACTAGAAGCATAGTCTTAGTTGTCACAGTGGGAAGTTGTTTCAGAGGAGTGTTTCAGATACACTAGTTTAAAATTAAAAGCTTAAGTCAGAAGTTGCCCATCAAGCTATATTAATAAGCATTTTTTTGCTTTTAATGAAAAGACACTGTTTCTGACCCTGGGTGTAGGTCATGGGGAGACAGATTGCTGCCTAATTCTCCAGAATAAGCTCAAGCTGTGTGGAGTCCACATCCAGCCTGGGATACTTAGAGAGCAAAAAAACACACCCTGTCCCTGTTGTGTGTGTCCTTCACACAGGGAGTTGCCACTTAAGTGCTCCTTCACTTAGGAGGAATTATAGCGTGAAATGATTGTGAACAACAAAGTAATGTGATACAAATTGTTTTATGCAGACCTCAGACTTAGCTTGTCACTGCCTCTGTTTGTGCTTCTGGAACTGCCATTCTCACAGTCCCACAACAAAGCGCCTGAATTATGCATTTTTACATTCCCTGGATAGCTAAACCATGGCACTGACTTCAGCTGAAGTAATTTTGACCTCATGAGTGCATTAGAAATGGCTTGTTAGGGGACCACCAGGGGGTGCGGGAGCAGATGGCTGCTCAAACGGGAGCTTTGAGGAGATGATGATATTATATGATTTGCAAATATCACTGCTCTCTGTCTTCTTCTGTTTAGGGGACCACTGTGAAAAACTCTCTCTCCTCCTAGGCTGTCACTCTCTGACCAAAAAGCATACTGGGAGATTTTAGCACAAGAGAGAACAGAGTGCCTCTCTTAGCAGAGATGGTTGCTGCAGGGGAAAAGAAAACATAGACCAGAAAAGGAAGATTACAAAAAACAAGCCTAGGTATCAAAGAGATTTTGAGGTCTTAACACCAGCCAGATATCAAAAGAGCAGATCTCTAAAAATCCTCCATAGAGGTGAGGATTTGTGTGGTTAAATCTGATAGAAGGATTTAGTGGGCAAGGTCATTGGTCTCAAAAAGTAAGAGGGGTGGAAAATCTTGCAGCGAGAAACAAAGCTGAAAAATAAATGAAGCTTTAATCAATAATAAAATCAGCAGGAATTTGTAGAGAAAAATAATTTAAAAAGAGGTAATATAAGAGCCAGGAGAGGAGGTTCACAGGAGATGCAAAGAAGGGAGTTCCTTTTAAATACTTCAGGCAAGATACTGACTTACTTGTGCAACTGGAAACAAATCCAGCAATCATTGTAGACTGAGCCCAGAAATGCTCTGTACCCCTGACAACAAATTTGTAATATGAAGATTGTGCTCTTCAAAACAGAAGGATAAGGTTCTAAAGAAGGCAATAGCCTTTTTGTGGGGAGGCCATAAACTAGAATTGTTTCAGGGTCTGTCACTAGGTACTTTAAAGGAGAAGGAAAAAGTAAGTAATATTATGGCCTGCTTTAGAACAGCAAATATAAAATATATATTTACTTTCAAATACCTTATTATATACCAAGGACACATCATAAAAAAGAAGAAAAAGGAAGATATTGAAACCTTGTAGAACTGAATGTGGTTGGAAAACTGTCTAGAAATGCAATCTGAATCTGATGTAAACATCAAGAGACAGCGCCATGTTACTGCATAGGAAAATCATAGCCAAAGTAAAGATGAACTTAAAGTACAGAGATGAGAAGACCCCAAATAAAAATAATCATAGACATGTGAGTATTTAAGAGGATTTGATTAAGACTGAGGAACAATATGAAGGAGAGAGTAAGAAGAGGGAAGTGGAATGTCACAGGAAGTAATAGATGTGCAACTGAACTACTGGAAATGGTTGTGAGAAAAGGGGTTTTCTGAATCTGAAAGGAAAGCACTGGGAAGGAGAAGGTGCAATTGTAGCAGAGGAGAAGTGATCCAGGACACCAGTCTTCAACAAATACATCACAGGGCCACAGCAGGGTCAAGCAGTTTCCACTGCTCCCATGAGGAAGAGCTAACCACCCCTCACTCGATGAGGACTAAGGGAAATTAAATTTTTATCCTTTTCCTACAGAAAGGAATATTTGCATTTCTGGGAAGGTGACAAGCGGAAGGGATTAAACAGTCAGGAAATGCTGATGGGGAAGTAAATTCTGGCTAGCTGTGTCTTCTGTCAGCCATTTTAGGGCTCTAATATATACTGGGAAATGCTTTGGGACCAAAAAAAAAAAAAGAAATTACAATACAAGATGCAGAAGAAAGACAGATCTTCAGTGTCTCTTTTAAAAAATGAAATTAGTATTAAAATAAAATCCTTGTTGTTGCATGTTCAATTATTTATAACTATTTGTAACACTTGAGAACAGAAGATGTATGCTTTGAAAAGAATAAAGAATAAAATAATAGTGGTAGAATGATAGAACCAATTAAAATTACCTTTATACATTTTTAAAGACTGTGTTGAAAGAGGACTTTACAAAGACCAGAGTGGTACACCTGCCCCATTGTATCATTACAAGAAAAAAAAAACATTTGAAAAGCATGGAAACTTAAGTAATTCTTTAGTGGGAGAGAGGCGTGGCGATTTTACTGTCTCAATATATTGTTTGGCTTAAAAATCAAGTTGCTAGATGAAGGAGGCAGATGGTCCTGGTAAAAAGTTACCTAAGGTGAAAACAAAGAAAAATTCCTATCTTAAATGTTTCCCTTTCATTTTCATTTTCTTTCTATAGTGTTTTGCATTTCTTACAGCATTCAGGGAAAAGGAAGTTACCGTCACGGTGGCAGCTTTAACAAAGTTCTAGGTTCAGCTGATGAGAGATCAGAACAGAGGAGCAATGTTCAGAGTATTTAGAAAGGTTACAAATTTGTTAAAAGAGCTGAATCTCAGCAAGATTTGGAGGGTGATGAATCATGATTTTTTAAACTCCATTTATTATTTCATACCACATGATACACATCCTTTAAGTCTTGAAGGATAATATGTATCCATCAGTGTCTTGCTCTATCAACCTGTTACTAAATCTATAGCAGTGTTCCAATGGTCTGAATACTCCCTGATAGATCTGATCTGCAAAGCAGTTTAGATTCAACCAGCTGATACTCACAGAGACTGAAGGGGCTTTCTTTATGTAATCAATTAAAAGTACAAGAACTCAGGAGTGAGTCTCATAAAAATTTAGGAGACCATGGTAAAAGTGTATATAAAGGGCAATGTGTGCTGGCAAGACCAAAGGAAGAGGCAAGAGGCGTTGTTGTTCATAAAGCTTCCTCTCTTTAGAAGTCCAGAATCCAAGATGAATAATATTTAATAAAAGCCTGTTTTGGAGAGCCCAATTTTAAAGAAAGGACTGGATATGCCTTTAAAATTCTAAGATAAGTAAGGAAGCAGTCCATGATGGTTTAAAGGCTGAGTTTTAGAAAGGCTTTAAAAAAGACTTTTCACTCCTGTATGAAATTAATAGGAATTTAATGTGATGAAGACAGGAGGAGATGATGCTTCCCCTAAAAAAGAAGCAGGAGAAATGTAGCATGTAAAGGGAAGAGAGAGTACAGCAGCTACTCATTTTATAGATCTGTATCTTTAATAAAGAATAAAATATAAATTTCCACCAATATACTGGCAGATTGAGACCTGAGTATACTACGAGTATGCAGTACCAAGTATTTGTAATCTTATTTGTTAAGATTGTCTTAGATAGATGAATTGTGTACAGCAAAAGGAATGTCTCAAACAGCTGTGCCATCTGGCATAAAAACAACATTTCTCTGCACACCCAAAAATCGTTTGATCAAATAGAAGGAAATATATAGAAGATAGATTTTAAAAATTGGCTTGGGAAATAAGTTAAAATTTTCTGCCTTGTGCAAGAACTCTGTAACCTCAGAAAAACGAGAGGGTCTTACCTCAGATTAATTTGGTTTAACAAGAGTAATTCAGTAAGACAGCTTGTACTAAGGTATGCATTTTTATTACTGTACATACAGGATCAAGTTTTGCTCTCAAAGGCAGTAGATATAATTGGTGAGTCAGAAATACAGGCTATACACATGCAGGGAGGAGAATCTGGAGTGTTGATTTTCAAATTGATGACAACAATAAACAATCATTAGTTATATACTGCTGCTTCAGTGCCATGGTATCTGTGAATCTAATTTTCTGCCCTCTTGTTCACAGCCTTGCACAGGCCTGTGTTTGCTGTGGCCATCCACCCATTCTTCTCCCGAGGTCTGGGATATTGCTACGCGAGGCCTTTCTGCTCCAGCAGTGAGGAAAGAGACTGGCTGGGCCAGGATGCACTGCCCCTCCACTCTCCTGACTTGAGGCTCTCCCAATTCTCCTAGCAAAACATCACCTCAGAGTAGAGCTTTCGTGTGCGTAGCCACTGGATACCAGGAAGGAAAGGCAGAGGGAAAAGGCTGTGCCAGGGAAAGGATTGTTCTGTGCCCCAGCTGGAGGAAAAGAGAGGAAGAAATTGCTGTGCTTTCCTGTAGCTTGAGGAGATGCTCCTTCAGCCCCCACTGAGCTTGGACTACCTGGGTAAGAACGTTACTGACAGAAGGGGAAAAAACCCTTTCCTACCACCTCTGGAACCCCACTGACCTCTTTATCCAAAAAGCTTGACAGTACTATGATACTGGTTTTGGGAAGAAGTAATATGAAGGATTCTAATAACCTTGCAGCCTGTAACTGACTGTTACCCTGAGGAAAGTCCGCTACTGGATGGGACAAAAGATATCAGGTTGAATTGATAAAGAATAAGAAAAGACAAGGATCAACTACTGAGAAGTAACATCACATTCCTAACCTCTGAGGCAAGTAAAAGTTCACTGTGCAGTTTTCCTAATCTAACCATTTTCTTTAATAATTTTCATAATTGAAATTTTTTTCTACATGAGATGCTTGCATCATAAGGATTGCTGCTTACTATTCCCCTTCTAAACCTGTAATACCTTCAATTCTATATAATTCCTGTGCACTCACTTCTGTTTGGCCACCGTGGTGGTTTGCTTGTAGTTTAGTCTCCTTGCGGTTTTTTAATATGTCAATTCTCATTTTTTCTTTGCACCCTTGAGGCAGTTTCCTCTTGCAATCTATCAGACTCTGCTTAGGAGGGTGTAAGTAGTTAGCAATGGCAAGTGATAGCAAAATAGCAATAGTTCTCCTGGAGAGTGGCAACGCCTTGGTCCTGTTCCAAACTTGCAGAAAGGCAGCTGAAGTCCCAGCTAGCCATACCCTTTAGAAAAAGTTTGTATGCTCTTGAGCAAAAACTCTGTATGAGCTCTGCAGTGTGGGACAGATTCTTGGAATAGTTTCCTGCGGAAAATTTGATTGCTAGTGCACACTGTCTTCCATCCAAAGTATCCATGGCAATATAAAATATGTTGTAGGTTTAGTATGGAGAGAAGTTGAGGCCGGAGTGAAGACAGTTTAAACAGGAAACCCACATTTCAAAATGCTGTATGTGTAAAACAGCTCCTTTTTCACTGGTTTCTGTCACAGAAGCTGCTCTTATGTAGCTTGCCTTCTTATTATTTGCTTTTATAATAGCCTATATATTTACAAAGGATCAGTCTACATACAAGCCTCATTTAATGTCCATTTGCTACCATTTGCACTACATTACAAACTCATTTACAAAGGGAATGCGAAAACAAACGTGAGCCCTATGGAAAGCCTCGCTGAGCCTGGGTGTGATTGCAGCCGTATGTAACAGCTCATAAATGGTGTCGGCTAGAGACTGTGTTTAAGTACTACAGCACAGGAGCATGTGATTTCCTTAACCAGATTGCAGCATCTGTATTTCCCTTGCTCTTTTCCTGGTGCTATTAAGCCAGAAAATTCTTTCTGGAGCAGTCATCCTAAAAACCAAATAGCTCCTCTGGAACAGTTCGCAATGCTGTCATCTTTAAAATATGCCATTGTGCTGCAAAGTGCTCTTAAGAGCTGCAGCTTTCTGGCTTGTGTGCTACACTGAGATGCAGAGGAAAATCAAAACCAGAGTCTCCCAAATGGTCGTGCTGGCAGGTGAGCTGTAGTAGCAAATGCAGAAGCTGAGCACAGAAGAAAATCTTACCTTCTCAACCGGCATGCTGTAACCCGCCATGTCACTGTCTGCATCTCCAGATACACTCACTAGCTGTGTCAGCCCCTCGAGCTCTGTTTCACCACAGTCAGGATTGCACCCCTTGAGGACTGAAGATAATACTAACACTTTTGCACATGTGAGTGAATATGAAATGGGGCAAAGTGCCTGTGTTCAGAGATCCAGCCATGTGGCCAAGAGGTAAGGCCCTTCTTCAAGGTTGCCCTCTTAGATACAGGAGCATTGCAGCGGAAACACCAGTCACCTTGCAAACAAGGAGCAATCAGAACACAAGCATCAAAAAACAGCCTTCCGTGGAATCAGCATTGGTCCCTTTTGGGTAAACATTCTTTTTTGTTTAAATCTTGAACTTGGCTCATGAAACGTGGGTTCTGGGAGGCACCCATGTGGCTGAGAATACTGACTCACCTCAAGCAACAAAAAATATGAAGGAAGGAAAGGATTCGGGAAAAGCTGATCCAGCAGTTAAGAGTAGGAGACCTATGTACCGTTAAGTGTGTCTTACTCACTAGAAACAGTCATCTGGAAGACAAAAACAAAACTGAGATAACAGCTAGCACAACTAAATAAAATTAAACACTTTTTTTCTGGAGTGCAGCTTAACAACACTGCTTGTGTGAATCCCTATGTGCTTCCTCTACTGCTTATAAAACAAATACAAAACATATCCAAAATGCTTCAAGTGTACAGAAGAGCTCCTACTAATTCCATTGGATTGAGGCTCAAGGTGCTGGGTGAAAGATAAATTAACACAGTCAAATTAGGGGTAATAAACATAACAGTATCTTTACTCTTAACAAATGCCTTGTGAGCATCACTAGCCACCATGCCTGAGATCATAAAATGTGATTTGACCCTTAGTGTAATGGCAGATGTTTCAGTTATCAGGAATCCTCCCAACGAGCAACCTGCTAAGTTTTCATCTGATGTAGACAAATTGCAAAGTCGGTTTTGTGGTTTTGTGGCTGAATATGAGTTCTCTGCTTTGCAGCCTTTTGTGTTGGGTTCTTTATTTTCCAGTCAGAAATATCAATAGGCTCAGTCCTGACAAAGAATGCAGGCAAGGCTCCTACTTTCTTCAATGCTAAAATATGATTTAGTGCTTATAAAACCTGAAGAAAAGAAAATATATTTCCAGTTATAAAAAGAATAATCCAGGGCAACTCCCTTTATTTTCCATTTCTGCTCATAGATGAGCATGTAAAATAATATCTAATTGACTGGTACATACAAGAAGGCAAAAAAAGAGTTCTGCCAGAGGATAATATTATATATAAATTTCCACTAAGTATTTGCATGAGGTTTTTCACATAGTAGTCTCTAATATGGCTAGGAAGTCATAAATCTTTCATTTTCAATCTGCTGGCTGAATTGTTTTCTCTTTCGTTCTTGTTGCTCTGAAATTTTTTTAAAGGGTAATATCTTCTCATCTATCACACAGTGATGGTGAACCTAGTGAAGTTTGAATATTGCTGTTTGGTTTTTTTTAATTTATCTATAGTTTTTGACATTTCATAGAAGCTGTATCTTCACCTCTTCTAGCAATTGGGATGAAAAATATGGCACCTGGTCTGCCTTATGGGAATTATTGTGCTGTTGAATTCAGTTGAAAGAAAACAGCAATGATTTCTTACATTGCTTCCCAGTTCTTGCTAAAATGAAGATGTATTGAGGTAGGTGAAAATATTTGTGAGTGAGGGGAACATGCAAGGGCTGGTTGAACTCCTTTGAGCTTCAATCTGTTGGTGTTTTGAGGTTAATGTTAAGGGCTAGGCCAGTTCTTGCATTATTCAGGTAGATTTGCCTGTCCTTGATAGAGCTCTTGAAGCAGATGATTTAGTATGATATGATGACTGTCTAAAATTGTTTCAGGATAATGGAGATGTATTTCTTTGTGAAAGCAGACAAAAGGATATTTTCTTGTTGTTTGGAAGTGTGATATTTTTGTAGAACAGTTTCATTTTAAAGTAGGACTCTACTTTTTCAAAAGATGCATTCATTTATAATGTGAAAGATAACATCCCCTGAGCCAAACTGGTGTCAAGTGTTGCATTACAGATCCAAGAGTCACAACTCTGAGACAGAACAGATAATCCTGGGATATGAGAAAACAGACCTGGAACAGATGTGTGGTACCCTATGGGACTGCCCACAACTATTTGTGAGACAAAGAAGTACATATATTTAAAACATTTTTTGCTTTTTTTTTGCATTTTGTTTGCTACTCTTGCTAAATCAACTCCATTTCAAAACAGCCCTTACCTGCTGCTTGATTAAACATGGCAGAAGGTCTGACATCACTTTTTCAAAGACAGAGTTGTAGCCACAGTAAACAGATGTGGGAGGTTGGTTTTAGAAGTTGTAGGTTAGAGACGCAAGCATCTCCAAAGTTGGAAAGCGAACAGGAGAAGAATGGCAATTGAGGGAAATTAGAACAGTGGTAGCATTATCACATTTTATCATTGAGGTCAGGGAGACCTTTAATGGTCTTTTAGGCCATAGACAATGTTCTGAATTTTAAATGGCACCTGCTTTGCACAGTATTGCTGCAGGTTAAAATGTTCTTTGGTGAAGTGAAATGTTTTGCAGTTTTTATGATAAATTGTAGGGTTCTTTCTTCATTTCATCATATTAAACAGCAAATACAGGACCTGATCCAGCAAATATTTAATCTTAGAAGCAGCTTGTCATAAGTAACTGTGGCCAGTTCTCCCATACATTTAGCAGTGCTGATACTCAGACTTCTCTGAATAAATTGTTTTAGAAGGTGAGCCTGGGAAATGTCCTCAAACTAAATACATTTTGGGTGGGAAAATGCAAAAGGGAGAAGTTGTACTTTCAACACACAGGAAAAAAAAGAAAAGTCAGCATAGTTACTCTTCAGAAGGCATATCATAGTTGTTTTAACAACATTTGAGACAACTACCACATGTCTTGAGAAATCTGAGCACAGTCTTCCTGCTTTTTCTGCCAGAGGGAGTGACATAACAGAAACCATCTACATAGCTTTCCGTTTTAAAACTAATTTCCATTCTTTTGGTTTATGGTGAAGGTCACACACTCTGGCAATCACAATAACAGTAAAATGACATTAATCAATAAATCAAAATACTTCTGTCTCAGGATGAATTGTTTGTAGCTCTTTTTACCATTGTCAACCTCCCTAATACTTGCAGGGAACACTTATTTGGTTGTCTGCTCTCCAGAACACTTGTGCTTAAAAAAAAGAAAAGCCTTTAACCAGCCTTTGGGGTAAAAAAGAGAAGAAAGGAGAGAATATTAGGATAGAGCTAGCAAAAGAAAGAGATTACTTGCAGAGCTGAATAGATACAAAGAAGCCACCAAATGTGGATGAAAGGGACTTCAGTGTATGTGAGAGACAGAAAAGGAGCGGGGAAAAAAAAGCACTGGCTTTTGATAATGGCCAAAAAAGCTATGTACAATTTTTCAGCAAAGTACACCAGGAGTGAAAGTCAAATCTATACAGAGTCTATATATAAACTTCTCAAAATCATGGAAAAGAAATATTAAATCTTGCTTTGCATAGTGCCTGTGAAAAACCCTAGACTGTTTGGATTTACAATTTCACACCTCACTGGATCAGGCTAGCACACTTTCTACTATGGACAATGATGATAATTCATGATCAAAAAGCAGGAGGCAAGGTTAAAAGACAGCTATTGGCACGGGGAAGTTAGAAGAATTGTATTATGAAGAAAGTTGGAAATGTGTTTGTGCACGTGCGTGTGCATGCCTATGCACCTGCAGGGTTGTTCCAAAACATCCATCCAGGCTTCAGAACTGAGGATTAGACTTACTATTAATTTAACATAGTGACTATTAATGTTAGTAATCACTTTTGGCTAGGCTTTGCTCTCTCATGGCAGTGTCTACCTATGTAATCATGTAATTAACATTGTCTAAATCCTTGACTGAGAACCTTAGAGAAAGACTGCTTCTGTAAGGCTTGGGCTGAGCCTCATGCAGTGGTCTCCCGAGGCCCTAGGCATCTGTGTGCTACCTGAGAGATAAAAATACTAATATGAAAGGAAACCTGCACTAATATCTAAGCTCCCAAAACTCCTCCTGAATGCTATCAATGTGAAGACCTATCATCTGCCTTTATCTCTGATTTCTTGCAAGTGAAGTGCTTGCAGAACAAAATCAAACCACAGCTTGACTTGAAATGTCATCTCTGTGTAGATAGTACATTTTCAAACACATCGTAAAAAAGAATTAAAGTAAAAGCATCAGTATCTACGTGTATTTTGGGAATACAAAAGAAAATAAATTCCACAGAGTTGCAGAGCAGATGATTGTATAACCAGGAGCAACTGACTCATACTAAAAAAAAGAAAATTTAGGCTGTTTGTTAGAAAAGCTTTTTGTCAGTGATGATTTTGGAGCTTTAAAATTGTCCTGGTGATAATAAATGCTGTCCTTGGATGTCCAATTTCCTGAAACAAGGAAAGAGTGACCTCTTCACTTGGCCTCAGTCCTCTTTGGTCTTTGAACTGTCCCTTCCCGCCGCGTGAGGGAGAAGGCCTGGAAGCGCCAAAGGAGGGTGATAGCCAGGTGGGGATGTCATGGGAAAAAGAAATACTGTCTCTGAGCCATGGTACTGCAGGGATTCCTGGCAGGACTGTAGTTTGTGTTGCTGAAAAATATTCCTCTGCAAAAAAGCTTTCTGCTGAAAAAATAGTGTCTTCATCAAACTCACAATAATTTCTGATATGGCACATTCTCAATCTGCCTGTCGGTCAACAAGTGTTCTCATTGTTGATACTATTGCTTGACTCATCTCAAGGTACTTAACATAATTTAAAGCTATTTAGACATTATAGTTGCTGGCTCCTCTATAGTTGTTTTGCTTAAACCTACCTTCTCTGAGGGAGAAAGACTCCCACTGTGATTCATCTGACCTCCAAACCATGCAAATTTCTGGAATTTATGCTAGAGGATATATAGATAAATACTAGGGCTTTTGTAGAGCCATGTCACATCTCATAAATCTGTTAAAACACTGAAGGAGTCAGTAAGGTCACATTTTAAGGTTCTCTGGTTATCAGAAAAGTATACTGCATTTTCAAAAGTAATTCAAGAGAGACTTGCAAAAAGCTCTTATGGAAATCAAGCTCCCACTGGGTAGAAGGGAAGGCCTTTTTGTGTATTAGGAGCTGACTACTAGGAACTCAGTGCAGATGTTTGGAATGGGCTGATGTTTCTCGGGCATTCGTGTTGGGACCACTCAGGTTCCGGAATGATCTGGGAAAGGAAGTAAACAGTGAGAAAAGGTACTTACAGAAGATCCTTGCTATATCATGTTACTAGTTTGTAGCAGCTGGGGGAGAATATCAGCAGAAATATCATTCTTTGTTTGCTTTGTTTCTTTTATTCTTTCTGAAATATCTGCTACTGGCCACTGTCACAGCTATCGAACTAAGTGGCCTTTCAACCCACCAGTCATGCTCATCTGAGTCAGGCAATTTGGAAATGTGTGGCCTTTGTTCTTCGTAGTGTATGGTCAGTGCTTCTGATTCACTATGATCGTCAGCTGCAAACCCTTTCACTTGGAAGTTCTCAGTGAAGATTTCCCAGTGCTGCTTTACTGTCTTTAACCTTGTTCCCATTACCAGTTTCTTATACTTTTCATTTCTGGGGCAGTATTTTCCTTCTTCCAAGTATCCATTCCAAAATGCAGAATAAATATTTAGATGGACAAGAGGAGAAAAACACAACAACAATCTGCTATGACAGGGGAAAGGAAATTTTTACCTGCTGAGAGTTGAATAGAACCTTTCAGACACATTTAACCGGACTCCCCCTAACAGAGACTTCAGTGCCACACAGGAATAATGCAAATATGCATATGTGTGTTTGTACATATAAACACGTAAAATGGCGGTAGTCCATGTAAAATTACATAAAAGTTCATATATGTTATTCTTGTTGTATATAAGCCACCTTTGCTCCAGGATATTAGGTAGTGGATGTTCATTCACTGTCCCAAGGTTGTCTTCTGCTTCCTTGGGACACAGACATTTCACAAAGCTCTCAGGTCCCTCAGGAATTAGCCAAAGCTAGACTCTGAGCCAGGCTGTTCACTAATGCCAACAGTGGTGAATTGTTAAGAGGGGTGCTTGTCCCTCTACTGATGTTGATTCACCAGTAGTGACAAACTAAGCTGAAAGAACAGAAGCTGTTGCCACCTCCCTTTCCCTGTACCAGCCCTTCTTCCAAGGGTCCTGTTGAGGTAGGCACAGCAGAACCAGGTGGAGAGAATAGACAGCAAAAGAATTTCTGAGAGTAACGGTCTTGTTTGTTGCAGCAAAGCAGCTCTGATTTCAATTTACTCTAACCTTCACCTATAAACCATTATAAATATGAGGGTGCAGGAGATGTTACACAGCCTTTGAAGCTCTCCTTGCATTTGAAGCAGCAGCCTCCAGCAAAGAGCAAGCCAGCAGCCGGGAGCTGTAACTACTTCAGCCATCCTCATTTAATCCGCATGCGAGCTGACATCCCAAGCTCACTGAAATCACTCCATGTATAATGCCTTCCTAAGCTTCCCAAGGAACTGCAGTCTCCTCACTGTTATCACATTTCTGTTTATTGCTGTCTGTGTGAAAGGGAAAGAATGAAATAAAAGTATCCCCGCCTACAGGCTAGAAGCCTAATGACTTTCAATCATTTTAATAGTCAATTACAGTCAAGAATATTTGTTTTGCCCCTCCTCCATGGCCTCACACATAGATCTGCCCTGTCAGAAATCATTCATTGTGGCCTTAAAAAAATCACACATATGACTCTCAGCTTAGCCATAAATGCCACATAATAAGCCATCTATAGCCTTTTCTTAACTGAATATTCAGGTAACAGAGAAAAGGTGAGCATCGTTAGTGTGTCTTCAGGTCTGTTGCAGGGCTTGTGAGAGAGATTACATGAAAGGCTTGTGACTCAAATACGAGCCAGTTGTCACATGAGTAACGATATCAGACTTCAGCCTTTGTAAACAAAACCATATCAGTGGATTCTACTTTCATTTTGTTGTAATTGGTTTAAACAAATCTCCTGTAACTGTTTAGCATCTGGTAGCAGAACAGAAAGATATTGATGTTAATAACGAAGCAAACCACTCACTACCAGATCCTGAAAAACTGTACTGTATCTCACTCCAGTGGAGTCACTGAAGGAACAAGGTACTATTTAAACATAATAAGAGTTTAAGCATCTGGTCCAAAGTATTTAAGTTTTATATTTACAGTTGCTAGTCCCTAGAAAACCTAAAGTATAAAACATTTGCATAGTAAAAGCCAAGTTTATGCACAAATAAATTGTGTTCTGGCAGATGTGACGAGAAAAAATGTCCCCCTATGAAACTCAATATTTTTTGGACCAAATTACACATGCTACATTAAAACAACCCCTGAAATCCCCACAGAAAGAAACTAGTTAATAAAGTTGATCAGCACACACTGATTGTTCTTTTGGTGAGTGGTGTGGGGATTTGTTTGCAATTTATTCTGGATAGTGTTTTTTTTAATAATGTGAAGGACTAATCAAATCCCCCTACTTCAAGAACTACCTCTGTTCCTCAGAGTTCTGCTTTCTTTGGATTAGTTACCTGCTTCAACAATTGCCCATGACTACCAATTACCAGCAGAAAAAAATAACAGGACAAACTATGTTTTGAAGAGTAAAAGGGTCATTTGTACTCTCAATTTATCTTGATAATTTCCAGTGCTATACAAATAACAAGAGACATTATCATGATTCATGTGGAAGAAGTTATCAGCTAAACCCTGACTCAGAGAAATTCTTCCTAAAGATACGTGACATAATTGGAGGTAATGAACTGCAGAAATATGAAGACATTTAGTTTCTGGTTCTATAGTGAACACTCCCTCCATGGTATTGCAAATGCACATGTGCATCAATACAAATACCTGATGTGATCAGACAAGTCTAGTAATGTATATACAAGCCTTTATTCATTATCTTATTTCCTCATGACACTGCTGGTCTCAGCTCAGCTGAGGTTAAAGATGTGTATAGCTTTCAGCACATCTGTAGCTCCACTGTAGTCTTTTGAGGGTAAATTACAACTTGGAGTAATTTTTCCACATGTACTGTAAATAGCATTGCAGTAACATGAAAAAACTGACTAATATAAAAGGTTTGTGTGTGTCTTGTTTTATCTCACTGTACTATTAAATATCACTACAGAGGCCTCTTTCTCCCACTTTCCACCTCTCCAATTGATGCTGGTGTGATTTTAAACGAGCATTGATTTGGGAACACAGTATGAAGTAGTTAGCACACTGTAAATTGAAATGCCAGCTTTATTTTACTCTAACATCCCTATATAGATGGGACTCCTATGGTTCCTTAAAGAGGTAGATATGCTCAATAGCTGTGGACCTGAACATCTCCTAAAAATATAGAGTGAGTCAATGTGACCACCCAACAGAAAACCCTGCCTGTTGTTCAGAGGTCAGGGTGCACAATCTGAATATGACTGACAAATGGGACTGAGCTGGACAGTAATTTTCATCTTTAAACCATAATGATTTCTTAATGTTAATACATATGCTAGTTCTCTTTGAAAGCATCTGTTTTCCCTGGTTTCTTTTGGTTGTTTAACATGTTCAGTGATAGAGTGGTCATGTGTATAGTATTATTAGCCATACTAGTATATGTAAATCTGGTCATATGAAACCTCAGTATTTTCAGAGACAGGATCTGGTGCCCTTACACCTCATCTAGTTAGAAAATGTATGTCGTATGTTGTGAATCATAGCCTGCACCTGCAGTTCAGATTCTCCTTTTGCTGTAACAGAGTCTGCTTGCAGCATTCTAGCTTCAAGCAATCTGGAAGTATTTTAGATCACAGCATAAAGCATGGCTGTCAAATGGTAGGATTTTCAACAGTTTGTTGCCAGCAGGGTCTGTGTTTTCTGCTGTCAAAATGCCACAGTGTAGCAGGACTGACCATATGACATATCAGAATATTAGGTGAGTTGAAAAAGGGCTAAATAGAGAGTTTCAAATACAGCAGAAGGTCAGGCAGCATTTTGATAGTAATGACCCTTTTGTCTCCAGTGTCTTCAGAATAGAAGTTTAGTTGTTAGTCAGCATGGTTAACACGAAATACTGGATGCAATTGTATGGGGCTGCACATTGGCTAATGTAACATGAGGTGAGGAGGTCAAAATTGAAAGACCACACTCCTTCTTGAGTAGCAAAGTGATAGCAAATCTTTGAAGGTTGTGAACAGTATGCCCAGCAGCTTTGTCAATAGGTTGTTGCAGGTCTTGACATTGACAGTGTTATCAGATGGACAGGGTAAGTCAGAGATCTATCAAGAGAAACTATGAGATAGACCAGATATGGACTGTATTTCATTAATTGAGAAACTAAACTTCAATTACAGAAGAAATTACAATAGTGAAGCATTCAACTGCCCATGCCAGTTATGACACTATTACTGCTGAATCAGGTTTCAGGTTATTTCAAGGTCAGAAAAGTCCTAAGAATTAATGCCCAAACAGATGTCATCAAGTCAGATTATTTACCAGCTCAAATTTCAGGCACATCATTGACATACATGTTTAAAAGAGCTGGCACTCTTTCAGAGCCTAGGGGTAGTCCTTAGAGTTACGGATTGCTGAGTGCCATTCATGAAGACTTCTGAGTAGCAGTTGAAAAAATAAGCCCCAGTTTTAAGTAAACTATTTTAGGCAGTTTCACCAGAGAATCACTAAGCCATGCTGTGTTTGTAGGTGGAAGTCAAATGCAGGACAGTATTGCATGCTTCCTTTTTCAGTAGTGTTCAGCGTGGGCTGTAAGTGGAAGAACTTGATCGTACATACTGCAATCATAGTGAAACTCTTCTAGCTCTACAATGAGGAAGTTACATACTGTTGACAAGGTCCATTGAAGGATGAGATGTCCCCATGCTTTGTAGCAAACAACAAGCAACGTTACAGCACGATAATTACCTATGTGTTATAGATGCACCTGATTTTCACAGAATGGTTATCCTGTATTTAGCAATCCGGGTCTGAGTGCAATGAGAGATATTTCAGGAATTGTCTTGCAGAGGCAGCAGATTTTGAGTCTTTGCTTGTTTTCTGTACTCATCAAAATACATTCTTCAGTATTAATACATGCAATAATAACATATGAACTAATTAGATCTTGGGCCGTGACTTAGAGGATCCAAGCTTTATCTGTGGCCTCTTAGTGACCACCCACTCAGAGGCTAATGCTCTCTATAGGGCTTGTAGAGCATTCCTGGTCTAGTTACTAGCGTCCCAAAAGGACAGCCTTAACAGGTTAGTTTTGTTAAAATAAACGTCAGGGATATGAATAGGGAGAGAGCTGAAAATAAACAAAATACCAAGGCCAGCATTCATTTTAATTATGTTTACTTTTCCCCAAACGGAAGAGGCAGCACTCACCATCTATTTAAGTCACTTACTAACTGCATAATTAATGGAGCTAGGTTAACCTTGACTGTGAATTTCCTTTGGAAACTGTGTTTGGAGTTCCTTTGTTCCCATCTGAATGACCCTGTAGAGGGAGTGCTTCCTACTTACTAAGTGAGATGATCAGTTCTTTCAATTTATTCTGATTTATTTTATAAAGAGACAATACAGTACATACTAGACTGATCAGGAATTGTACCAAGTAAGAGGATATCATTTGCATGTAAAAGGATTTTTATCTTCTAAACTCATGTCTTGAGTCCACTTATTCCTTAAGAATACAGTCCTGACAGAATGAGGTGAAAAGAGACACTCCTGACTAGTTCCTTGAAAGAGGCTAAAAAAGGTAGGGAGGGAAAGAAATATTTGTTATGATATTAGACCTGGAACTATTTCACACATGGCCATATATGATCATATATATCTCAGTGATTTTTCAGCCCATGGTCAGGTACTTCTGAGTGGCCCAAGAAAGGCAACTAAGAATTGCAAGGCAGTCAGTTTGAAATCACTGTTCAGGGATCTGCACTTCCATGGGAAAATGTGGATGAGTCCAAAACTGGGCAATACTTGCCAACTACTGGTCTATGTAGTATTCAGTGTGTGGCTAGGTCAGTCAATCAAAACATTCTTCTGTATAGAGAAAAATGGCTGGATAGGGACTCCATAACATGGGTGGGATGCTGACATTAGTCAACTGATGGTTGCCTGAACTGTTTAGAAAATAAATCTAACCTGATTAGCTTGAGTCCTATCACTCATAGGTCATCAAACTTCTTATCAATATAGTTCTATAAGAGGATGACAGGAGAATATTTCCTGTGGTTCTGTGCCGCTTTTTCCACTTTAAAACAGACTTAAAGGCTTTTTCTTCCAGTTGGTTGTAATATTTCTGTACCTTCGCTAAATAACTGCTTACCAGCTCAAAGCTGAGAGTTTTCTTGAAGATTTGGTGGATGCCTCCAGGTGCAGCAACAGAGCTAAGGGCTTCGGCTCTGCTCTTTTCCTTCAAAGCCTTGCTTATCTCCTCTGGTTGAGGACAGATAAGCCACACCTATAGCTCTGCTGTGGGAATCTGCAGTTGATACAAAGCCACCCATTTCCTCTATGCTATGTGGTGAATTTTTGCAAAGTGCTAGTCAGAATTTCAGAAACTGGTCAGAGATAGCCTTTTTTTGTTAGTAATTATTCACCTTTGATCTAATGCAAATGGCACTGTTTTCAGATCTACTGGGTTTTCACCTTTACTCTGTATGGAATAAATTTGTCTTGCTCTAAGCTCTGCATGACTGAGTAAAAAAAAAAAAAAAAAAAAAAAAAGAGCAACTTAGCAACTTCAGGTTGGACTGAGAGAAGCCTATTTACTTCATGATAGGGCTAAACTGCTGTGTAAGATTTTATTTGGAATGTCAGTCTGAGAAGTCTGGTATCAAATGTTTCACTAAATCTCTGACTTGATCCCACGGTCCTCCTCCTCCTTATCGAGGACAGGACAGTGCCTGATCCTTGTAAACCATTTTTTGTGTGTCTCATACATAGACATTTTTTAAAAGGAAAATAAGCCCATATTGCCAAAAGGTTACTATTGCTAAAAGAAAGAGTGCTAATCTCCATCTTCCTCCATGCTACGTTTTTCTGAAAAAGAAAAAAACACAGGATTTTTCATGCAGAATAAAATATTGTAATTGGCTTAATTTCATTATTAGGTATCAAGTTTCTTTCATATTCAGGAATCGTTGAGAGGAGACTATCTGTGAAGAGGTAGAAATGAGAGGCAGGAAGAAGACCAGATGTTTTAAAGAGAACACTAATATTTTCAGATAAAACATTTAATGGCTTATAAATATTGTTTTGAACAAGACTTTAGCTTATCAAATCCTCTAGTGACAGGCAGGTGAACTGAAAAGCTTTTCCAATAGATCAAAACTAGCACTGCATTATTCAAACATGAATTTCCTTATGTTTTCATTCTACACAAATAGGCTGCATGTTTCCAGATTTACAGTAAAGCCCAATGCAATAAAAATGGTTGAGACACAGTGAAATCGCATGAGGGAGGCTAAAAGAAGGGTTGAAAATAGTGTGTAGCTGAATTTAAAATGTCATCAACTGGAGAATTCTGCCTCAGTTTTCTGCTAAGTATTGCCAGTGCACAGGGATGAAAACAAGGCAACACCAGTGGAACAGCCAGGCTAATACCACTTTGCTGCCAGGAACTGTAAGAGGAGGAAGGGGAACTCAGGCAAAGCAATTGTATTCTTGCTGTGGATACTCTGACCCACTTAAGCAGCAGCTGCTGAAACTGGTCCTTGTATTCTCTGTTTGGAACAAAGAGCAAAGATCAAAGTTTAATCGAAGTCAGTTCCTTTTCCCTACCCATTTTGCTCTTCCACCTGCTCCCTCTGCTGGTAAAGTCAAGAAGATCTAAAGAAGGGAAAATGACAGCTAAAAAGGAAGACAAAATGGTGGGCTTACCCTTCACGGTTTGACGATGAACCGAAACCTGAATTTTAGTGCAATAGTAACTCGTGTCAAAATACTTTATGATATCTTGTCTTCATTATCTTTGGGGCGGTGGGTCGTCTGTTGTGGTAATATTTGCTATCTTTCAAAACTTTTCATAAAACAAAGCATTCTGTTCTCCTTTTTAGTTTTAAAAGTTTTGGGAAAAAAATAGTCTAAGCCAGTTCCTGAGTTCAGAGATGGCTTTTCATGTATTTAATTCTGCCCTCTTTTCCATCATATTCTTAAAGCACATCATGGAAAATCACCATCAATTTTCTATGTCATAATTGAAACTTCCATTTTTAAAAGAATTAATATCTCTTATTGCTTTTTAAAATCTTAAAATCAAATTAAAAGATGTTTGGTGCAAAGAAACAGTGCTGTCATCTTTCCTAAAGGTGAATTTTCACAGTACAGCTGTCACAAAATGGATCAGTCCCACTTGCACCTTTCTCTCCAACACATTCTCAGTTGCCTTTTCCATTCCCTCCTTTGCACTGGCTCTGGCATTCCTTCAACTGCAGACTGAACCAATTCATCTTCCTAAACAAGCAAAAATTCTGTTTTGGTTTTGGCTAGCTTTATTTTATCTCATTTTAATGAGGTGAATCAGCTGAGCACAAGGTCAGAATACAGCCAGAGACAGTTCCAGAGGTGAGGCAGTGGCATGCAATGAACCTTTAGTTTTGCTCAAGGAGTATAGCGCAACTTTCATGCCAAGTTCTGGTTGAAAGAGACAGTAAACATTGCTGGTAGATAAGACTCATTCAAACCTCTTCATCTAAGCGATTGCTTCTTCAATAGGCTTGGGATTAAATGTAAGGCTCTTGGAACAGTTTGATTGAAGCTAGTTGCTGGTAGCCTTAGCTGATGAGAAGCCTGACATAATGAGATCTTACCCTCCCTCACGAGCTCCTTCTACTAGATTTTGTGAGGCTACATGTTATGTTAAAGATTCACTATTCTTACCATGCTGTCCCTAATCATCAGGTAACATCATGGTTCTCCTTTTAATGTGTCCCCTCTGAAAGATCACAGTTCTCAAGCAGTTTCTCCCTGATTTTCCCCAATCTCATTTTGTCTCCATAGTACTCTTTCTGCTGCTGTTTCTGAAGTCCATGATATTTCTTTTCTCAAGGAGGTTCTATTTTCAACTTCCCTTGTTCTCAATGACCAACTATGTATGCTCACTTTCTTTAACACTCTTTTACCTCAGCAACATCCTCAGATATTTTCTCAAAGCAACACAAGAGGGTCAGATGCTTCTTGTTCAGCTATCTGGTTTACAAGAAACTGACTAACAGCCTCTTTTTTACTGTGGTGAATCTGGCAAGTGGGGAAGTCCCTTAATAATCTTAACAGAAAAGAGAAGGACTGCAGAGAAGTATTTATTTGGTGAAAGATTAATAATATATGATTCAACTGTATGGATTTGTGTGGATTTTAGGAGCCAGAGAAGGGAGCTCTGGAGCTCTGCAATTACTGTCTGCTTTCTATCAAATCACTATGTGATTCGTGAACATCATATTAATCTTTGACACAATAACTAGATGAGCATGGAGAATACTGGAGAGTTTAATGTACAAGATAGAGCAGAGCATGAGAAGACTGCCTTTAAAATCCACTTTCTGCAGACATTATATCACCTAAATGTTCTTAGACAGCAAACATAAAAGAATGCAAGAACAATCAAAGTTAATTCTCTTCTACATTTAAACAAAATGACTCATGGAAAATATTTTCTTTGTGGAATAGAAAGCTGTCTGGAAAAACGATTTTGTTCTGTGAGAAGCCCTGGACAGGATGTGCCTTATGGATAAAACTGTCATCCTACATGTTGCCACCTGTGTTAGACACATCCATGATTTAGTGATAATTGACATCAATCATTTTAAACAAGCCTATACATTTACATTTCTATCTCTTTTGTTTATAAATAAATGGCTATATCATTACATGGAACCGGAACTGCTACTAAATTATGGGAACTAGTAGGGCAAAATGTTACTCTGTCTCCTAATTTTGGATATTTTCCACACTTTTTTTTTTTTGGTGTTCCAAATTGGCTACATTATCTTCATTGCACCAGCAATAGCAGATGACTGTATTGAATTTCTTTACCTTAAGTCTTCTTCTGCCTTTAGATTTGCTGTGTGAACTTTTTATAGTGTGTATCATTCATAGAAGTGGGATTTTTTGTTTTTACCCGAGCAGTTTCCTCACCTCTCACTATGTGTTTATAATTTCTGCCTTCTTGTTGACCCAGCTGAACTATTCACTGTACACACCATACAGCAACTCTTAATTAACATATGTTTTCTAATGTTGAATTCATGACGATCATGAAGATGAAAGGATGAACCTAACAAAATTATGACCATCTGACAAGTGATTAAACAGGAAACTCCCCTGCATTGTGATTGAAAGGAAATGAGTGGGTGTCAGGCTAATGAGTTGTTCCATATGAATCAAGCTATAATGGGACTGTTTTTCATGTGTCTTAAAAGGAGAGCTCATATGCATTCTTTAAATATCTTGTCTGTTGATAATTTAGTGCAAAGTAAGATCACACCCCTGCACTCCCAGCCAGTAGTTGACAAAAGTGTGGACCAAACTGGTGAAAAAATAGCAAAGGATTTTTCTTCTGCTGAGCAATTGCAGTCTCTGTTTATCAACTGCCCTTTCCTTCCTTTAATTGTCTGATGTAATAGCCTCTTGTCCTATAATTCTTTTGTAGCTCATCTGTTTCAAACCTACAGACTTTAGCTGACCTATTTCTCCTTTTTTAGTTTCAGGTGGTGAATTTTTTCCTTCACTAATTTTTTTTGAGGTCCTAAATAATATAGCCAAGTTTTCTTACAATCTGAGCTTTAGGCTTTTAGCAGATTTTTCCTTCTTATAATACAAGATCAGACTGATTGATTGCTTTTGTGAATTAGCTTAACACCCAGTATTTAGGGATTCCCCTGACAAACTGTCTCCACCTTTAAAACAGAATGTCTTCTTTTAAAGATTATAGCAATCTAAAGTAACCCCTGGAGGATATTTGTGTAGGATAGATTAACTCCTCTGAAAATCCATACTCTTTCAAACTGAAAATGGTTCTTAAATGAATGTCATCATTGTGGATGAATACAATATAGAAACATAAAAACTTAGTGGTAAAGAGATAATCCAAGGATTGCTGGAAATTAATACATTATTAGTAAGTGGTTAGCTGTTCAGTTTGGTCTGTCCTGACCTGGGTACCATATATAATGACTTACTGACTCTTCCTTTCCTTTATACATCAGCACTGGTCCTAAGTGCAATGCTCCATTTCTTTGCCTTTCAACAACTTTATTAAAACATAACTATTATTATTAGGATTTACGCAGAGAAAAGATAGTAATCCCAATGAAACATGAAATCAATTGTTAACTATGTTATCAATATCAAACTGATTTGTACATGAAGATTTACACAAAGAAAAGACTTGTAACGAAAAATTCAAATTGCAAAGCTGGATGCAACTTCTTTTTGTGTTTCCTTCATCAGCAACAAATACATGAACCTAACCGTGGATTACGTAGTCCAGTCAAATGAGGACAAGAAATATTTTTATTTATTTAGCATTCTGCATGTTTAAATACTGCAGATTTAAAATGAGGTGCTGCTTGCTATTGTTTTTATGCATCGTTTAACTAGATGTGGTTTTTGAAAAAGAGCATTGCTTCGATTGTTGCACACACATTGTGAAATCACTCTCCCTCTGAGGGACAGATGGAAAGACCTTAAATAGCAGGATAAATGCCAGAGGTTCCAACATCTGCAGTTAGTGGAAGACCTGGACAGTACATTTTGAGCAGTACATTTTAAATGGCATTGAGACTGGGATATGACACATGTTGGCAGGAGCTGATTCCCAGGAAAGAAGAATCCTAAAGTTTAAAGAAAAAAAAAAGTTTGCCATAGCTCCCTTTGGCTTCACACTTGGAGAAATATCCAAAACATGCCAGTAAAATTCTGTTGTCATATGGTAGGAAAATGTGTGCTCTTATGAAAATGGCCTACATCCAGGTAGACCCAGTAGACAGTGATTTATAGTCTGAATTTTACCTGAATGTGAGCTGGATATTTTAGTAAAAGCAGTCAAGTCATGCCTTTGAAGGCAGGATTTCCCAGGCTGTACAGAGAAGAACTGGTTCTACTGGTTCCTGTGGCTCCTACACCTCCACCACACCCATTTCAGGCTCCCTGCACCTCTGAAACACAAACAGAGCATGTGAGATTTTATCTACTGAAATATTTTCAAGAACACTGGATTTTTGGTCTTTCAAGTCACTGGTCTCTCTTACTGGGAAAGTAAGATAACTATTGCCATCTGCAGAAATGTTCACACTCTCAAAATGACCTCTTTTTTTTGCACAGTGATTGTTTCCTATGGATGCATTTTTAAAACATAATATTAATCTCCAATTTAAAAACTCAGCCTTGAGTCACAGAGCAGAAGCAGTGCACTGTAAGATTTGGTCACAGCCTGCCCAATTTTGTTACACAAAGCACGAGTTCACTCAAAACACACATTCATACAAGCTGCTCTCCTGATCAGTCTTGTTGATTCATTGTATAGACTGTCATTGCTCATCAACTGCAAAAGTAACCAAAGACTCAATATAATAGGTTATAAACTGATTTTAAAATATTTACTATAAAAGGCAAATCATCATCAAGCAGTTACTGATAAAATCTGCACATTTCACAAACTGTGGGGGAGTGATGAATTGTAACAAAGACAGAATATCAAGACAATGACATGAATTATTTGGTAAGCCAGCTGCACGCAGACTAAGTGTATTTCAGCACAGGCATCTTAAAGGATCTAGGCCACCACTACAGAGGGTGGGACAATAGTATGGAAAGTACTGACTGAAAAAAGTATTGTCAGTTATAACAAACTAAACCAATCTCCATAGTATGACACAGTGGCTAACGTGATTCTTGGGAAACAGCAAATAAAATAAAAAGGTTATGTTATCACTGAAGGTAGCACAGATGTAACCATTGGTAGACTGTCTGCCAAAATGCTGTCCATCCAAAATATGCTCTTGCAACAGATGCTAAATAGTTGTTTTGGAAGAGATGCAAATCATTCAAGAGAAGCATGACTTACAGTGAGAGAGGCAAAAAACCTCACTGATTCAGAGGTACAGGAGTGTTTTGATTGCTGTCTGTGAAGAACATACACTAGAAGGCAGCTCTTCTACCTAATAGGCAAAATGTAAGATGATCTGACTTGGAAAGTCACAGCTAGAAATAAAATGAAAATGTCTTGGGATAAGAAAAATCAGCACTGGAACATCTAAGCAAAATTGTAAGAGATATGTCACCAGAAATTTTCAAAGCAAGATTGCTTTTGGATTTGAAGTAGAATTAATTAGAAGACTTGTAGCCTTTTGTAGTACAGGGAATCATTAGTGCAATATTATGTTGTACAGTATTCTCTCCTCTGTTTAAAATCTATGAAGCTATCTTGTTTGTAGATGGATCTACTCGCGATGTGATAAATATTTTGAATAGCCTGATAAGTACATTACCAAGTATTCACTGGAATTTCAGAAGTAAGAGGTCTTTAGCCACTTTTCTACACTAACCATTAATTTTCCGTGAACTTGAGTATATTGAATATTGCTTCAAAAACATGTTTTTAAAATTATGATGATGCATCTTAAATTACTCATCAATCACTGTGAATATTATTGAAATTAAGATTATTTATACAAGGGAAGATTCTTAAATTTTTGCATACTAATGAAATACTAGCCCATAAAAGCACTTACATAATGCACCAGTGACATTAACCTATGTTTACCCAAAACTTACATGATTAAGCAATAGCTTAGACAGCAAGATTATGGTCACAGTATGAAGACCCAAACAGAACACAAATTCAGCCAGTTAAGATTGTCATGAAGACTACAGAGATGATGGAAAAGACTACATAGTAAAAGAAATCTATGGCTAGGTCTGATTAATATTTTTGACAAAGTGTTCTGTTGAAAAATGAGGCTTTGCAGAATGAGATTACTTGTAAAATCTTTTATATTTGTTATGAACCTGACGTGTAGGTGGGCTGTTCTTGCGAACCTGAAGATTTGGCAACCTTGGAAACCTTGATCACACTGTATTATACCTATAAAAGAAGCCAAAAATTTGATAAAGGATGTCTCTTCTCAACTGAATATAAATTCAGGCATTATCGACAGAATAAATGTACTCATGTCAATAAACACTCTCTCTCCCTTCATTTTTAATTTCTAAAAGATGGAAAAAGAGAAATCACCCAGATAACTGAGGAGTCTTTTTGTCTGAATGCAAGACTGTATAAGGTTTTGGAAAATACTTGAAGGGAAGAATAATTAAAGCCCCGAAGGCAAATGCAAAATGGGATAATCCTGGTTTTATCAAATGTAGATAGTGTCAGACTAAAATCTTTTTTGAATAAGATATTTGACCTCTTACACAGGGACAACGTGATAGCCCGAATTTTCACACATGTTAGAGCAGCTACTTGTAGTGTGAAGGCAAATTATTACTGAACTGGAAATGATGAGGATTACTGCAAGAACTGATTAGGTCGATAAGGCGCTGACTAGCGTGAGACTGCAATGTATGAAAAGAGAAGTTCTCAAGACAAAGAAGGCAATCTGTTGACACTTCCTCACAAAACAGTCTTGGGACTTATCCTACTGCGTTTAATCATTTTCAGCTTAAGGACAAGTGACAGAAATGGTAGAGGGTTCAGTAGTATGAAGTCATGCACGCATGGGATGTTAAGCCAGCCAAGACTTTGCAGTGCATCTGCCTGGGCAACATTCTTACAGTGATATCTCCAAAGAGGATAAAAAAAGGCTTTTAATCTCAAAAGGCCAGGTTTTACTTGCATATACACTAGAACTGTTTATGTTTTAAACGAAGACAGCTCACTGGCTAGGTGAGATGCAACAGAACTAAAAATTAATTTCTACACAACTCCCCTCCTGCCCACAGTAACTTTGTTGGGTGGATCCTTCCTTCTAGTCATTATTTCAGTCCACTGAGGGGCTTTCTGGGTTGCAGAAATGCTGTGTGGTCCTCTCTTGGACCATAAGAAGAAAGTAGAGAGATCTAGCCTTGGCTCTGCTCCCTGCTCCTCAGAGAGCAGTCTCTCAGTCCCTCTGCTGCTCTGTGGGATTTTTTCGCCTCTTCCTCTGCCAGCCCCACCCTGCCATCACGGAAGTGTCTCTCCTCCAGGCAGTTGTTCCAGGGTAAGAGCAGTCTTCCCTTCTGCACAAGGCCAGCATGACTCAGTCTCTTCTTTCTTAAAGGAATATGACATGCCAGCAAAATCTGCTAAAAATACCATCCACCATAGGGAACCGAGTGGAAGAAAAAGATCCAATGCATTGGTTATTGGAGGGTGACAGCTGACAACCATTTTGAAGTAGCTGTGAAATGCAATTGTAGGATGCAGTGGCTGAGCTAGTTGTAGTAGCGTTAGGGATGCAGAAGCTGCATTATACAAAGCACCAACAAGACCTTTTTGCAATATTACATGCAAGTTTTCACCTTTGTTCAAGAAGAGGAGATGAAAATGTAAGAGCTGCAGAGGAAGGAAGACCAAAAGAGAATTAAAAGACATTATAGTAGATACTAAGAAGGGAGAAAAAAAATGAAGAATAAAATCATCACAAATCAAAGAACTTCAGATAAAAAATATGAGAAAAAAAAAGTCCTAGCAGATTTCTAGGGCATGGCTTGGAGTCATCTTCCAAACAACAGTAGTGAGGGTGAGAAGCCAATGGTGCTTTAAAAGTTGAACTTTATAAACATAAATGTGGGATTATATGATGGAGTGAAAACATTTATGGGGATGGAAATTAAGATCCCTTGAGTGCCCAAGGTATGGGCATATCCAAAAATCACTGATCTGAAAGAGACTGACTCACTATTTGTTTGCACTATGCTTACACATTAAAAAGCTCGCATCTTGTGGAATCTCCCAGTTGCCTGTAGAGGTCTGAAAGTTGTGTGTTCTGCTCATGTGCTCAGAGGTAAACCAGTGGTCAGATTTAGAGTGGAAGCAAAGTATTTAACTTAGGACAGATTGGCAGGGAATATTAGCTTTGGGTCTCTTGCCATTCTCTTTTGTGAGGGCCAAGTAGACATGCTGGCGGGGAGGGATGCCATCCAGAGGGATCTTGACAGGCTTGAGAGGCAGGCTCGTCCAAACTGCATTAAGTTCAACAAGGCCAAGTGCAAGGTTCTGCACCTCAGTTGGGACAATCCCAAGCACAAATACAAGCTGAGTGGAGAATGGATCAAAAACAGCCTAGAGAAGGACTTGGGGGTGATGGTTGATAAGAAACTCAATGTGAGCCGGCAATGTGTGCTTGCAGCCCAGAAAGCCAACTGTGTCCTGGGCTGCATCAAAAGAATCATAGCTGGTAGGTCAAGGGAGGTGGTTCTCCCCCTCTACTCCACTCTCAGGAGACCTCACCTGTAGTACTGTGTCCAGTTGTGGAGCCCCCAACATAAGAAGGACATGGAGCTCCTGGAGTGAGTCCAGAGAAGGGCCATGAAGATGATCAGAGAGCTGGAGCACCTCTTCTATGAAGACTGGCTGAGAGACTTGGGGTTGTTCATCCTGGAGAAGAGAAGGCTCCAGGGAGACCTTATAGTGGCATTCCAGTACCTGAAGAGGCTATAGGAAAGCTGGGGAGGGACTTTTTACAAGGGCATGTAGTGGCAGGATGAGGGCTTTAAACTGGAAGAGGGGAGATTGAGGTTAGACATTAGGAAGAAATTCCTTACTGTGAGGATGGTGAGACGCTGGCACAGGTTGCCCAGGGAGGTTGTGGAAGCCCCCTCCCTGGAAGTGTACAAGGCCAGGTTAGATGGGCTCTGAGCAACCTGATCTAGTGGGAGATGTCCCTGCCAATGCAGGGAGGTTGGATCTAGACGATTTTTAAGGTCCCTTCCAACACAAACTATTCTATGATATGATATGATACGATTCTCTGCCTCCCAACGTACTCTAGGAGTTTTGTTTAGGAACTACTCTGCTGTTGCAGGGTCATAGCATGGTGACAGTAATGTTGATTTTTGTCCTGCAGTACATTGTAGCTGTGGATTACCTCAAATTTAACATTTGTTATGAGGTTCTGGGAAGTGGTGGTGGTGTATTGCAGTAAACAGGGTTCTACTACTGTAGAAATTTATAAAATAGATATGTACTGTATGATTACTGACAACTGTACATAACTGTGACTGATGACTCTTGAATCCTTGTTCCTGGATGATACTCTGATTTGGGAACAGGAACGTGTACATAGAGAGTAAAACTAGAGGAACTGATATACTGGCAAGAAGTGGTATACTGTTAAATCTTCCTGTGTAGGCAAGACCTCAGTTGAATTTGAATCAGTGCACTTTCCAAAATATAGGGTGTATATGGGTTCAAAATGAACTCAGTCATCCTTTGTCTGCATGTTTAAAATGAAACAGAAATTACTATCTGTGCTCCTGTCTGGAGTGACAATTGCTTTCAGCTTGTCTCTCAGCTGAAGCAGAGGAACAGAAATAAATCAAAGAGTGTAAGTCAGAAAGAAGGAAGTGCTGAAGCCAGAAGCAGTAACATTTGGCACCATATTGGAGGACTAAAAAAATGCATATTTTTAACTACAATAATTTAGAAAGAATTGGGGCCATCTGCTATTCTCAGGACATTAATTATTAAAACTCATGAGAAACTGAAACCATAATGGCTGCTAGATTCTAAATTGTTATAAATCTTATTCATGTTCCTTCCTCCACTCTACCTGATGTGAACGCCTGCTCAGCGTGCAGCAAAAACAATCAGAATTACAGTGAATTTAAGGATAAAACCGAAGTTCTTGAAGCAGTCTGAAGGACTTGAAAAATTACTTCAGTATAATTTTGTAATATTAGGCCCTCTTATACACAAAGTTGCATCTATTTATGCAGATACGTGTTTTAAAATTTAGTGAAATTCTTGCAAAATTTTAATCTGTCTTAAATTCATTAGAATTAAGTCAGTTCGTTGCAGGTTTTGAGGTTTTCAGCCATGTGCACAAAGGAATTTGCACCACTGTCACTAAAGTAAACCATCGATCGTGGTTTAGTTAGTGCAACATTTATGTAGGGAGAAGCCCTTATTTATTGATCAACCTGAGCTGTCAATCCAAGTCCAAGCCTTAGTAAAGTACAGGTATGCTGCAATAGTGGTCCAGGCCTATGTATTTCTGAAGGAAAGCATGAAGTTAGTCCCTCTGCTAAGGTCTCCTCTGTGTTTTTGCAAACTCCTTTAGTGAAAAATGGGATTCAGTTCAGATCAAATCTATGAATAACAGTAGGTTCAAATAAATACTATAAAATTGTACAATGAGTCTGAAGGTACATATTTAAAGTGCAGGTACAGCTATGCCATTGTATTTAATGGGATGCTATACACTGGAGGGAGACCAGGCTAACAAACCTAACCATAGGGTTTTCACAAATTATAGTCCTAATAGGTTTGTACATTGTAAAAAGCATTATGTAGGTAAAACCGTGGAGTCTTCATAAAACTGTTGTCTTTGTACTGTGATACACACGTGCTTCTGCAAGGAGAAAAGAACTACTCAGGATTTATGAACTACTGATGTTAATCCATGGTAAATGCAAGAAATAGACTGTTGGCATTTAAAAGGGATTTATGTATACTATTTCTCAGTATATTTTGAGACTGTACCACTCATGACAACCAAAACTCAAAGTGCAGTCAGTCGCATAAAATGCATCATTGTTGCTAGTAGCAGAAGAGGTGACAAAAAATGGGCAAAAAGACATCGTTTACAGGTAAAGAAATACAAGCATAGTTTTAAATCAATCAGTTTGCCAAAATGACTGTTAAACTACCAAAGAAAACAGGAAAAGGTCAGATATTACAGTATTATGAAGCATGAGCTTGGAAACTAGATGGAATAGAATATTCTGCTCTTCTAGGACATATTCTCACAACTGCATATGACTGAGCAGTAAGTGGTGACAGACAGATGGTACCCTCCAGAAAGCCCTTCTGAAAGTAACTGCCAAGGTTAAAAATGGGACTACACTAGAAGCCAAAAGTTAAAAAAAATGTTTCTTAGGAACAGCCATAATTTTAAAGCTAGACACTCAGTATATTCTGCAGATATAAAGTGTGTATATAGGAATAAGAATTCCTCCTGGGCTACCTGTGTTGACATGAAGTTGTATTTCCTCTCTGTAATACCTTTAGTATTGTGGCTTATACTTATTATGCCTGAGCAACTAACTCACTGGTATTTGCTACAGAGGCTTCTGTTTGCCAGCAGAGTGCTGTGGACTATCCTTTTGGACCAGATTTGCAAAGGTATTTCTCCTCCCAGGAATGCCTAAAGCCAACGGGCTTTAAGTGTTTAAGCTCTTCTGCAGAATACGCTAGATGCCTATTTGTATTATTAAACAGCTAAATACCCTTCTAAATCCATCCTTCAGAATAGTCTGGTCTGTAGGTGTACTCCTTTGAATAACCAGGATTAGGGCTTGGTTTCCTATAAACTCAATCTTAGCTTCAAATACACTGCACACTGTTAGCAGGAGGCAGCCTTCTCCATCATTCATAAAAGATTCTGAAGCAATTTTCTGCCCCAGGGCTTCACATCTCTGTCAGTGCTTCCCTGAATTTGCTGGAGCTTTCCATTGCAAATATGAACATACTGTGAGGTGTGGATGGAGTCTACCATTGATTGTGTAGAACCATTGTTGTCCTACCCTGAGAAGTATGTCCTGCTCAAATAATCCAATACATGGAATGATTTTGTAGACAGCACTTTATCCTCATCTGTTGTTTCTAGAAAACAAAACAAAACATAACAAAACAAAACAAACTTCCTGAGGAAAACTCAATGCTAATTTTGATCAAAAGCTTTCATTCAACTTGAAGGAGAGAATTGCTGGCTATCATCACCTCCAACCATAGACAAATGCTATGACAGACTCACATAAATGATTCTGTAGTTTCAGTATCTTGAGCTGTAGCTGAAGTCAACTCCTAATGCTAATTGCTTGTGATTACATTGCATGTCAGCCTCATATGCAAAGGTAAACTGATTATAGTATCTTTCTCCAAAGAGCACAATCAGTGCAAATACGGAGCTGGCTCCAAAAAAGGGTCAGACAAATTCATAGGGCAAGGAACATGTTAAGTGCTGTGCTCTGACTGCAGACATTGGCTCAGAAAGCTCCTAAATGGCTGACAGTCAGAAGACAGAGAACTGTTACAAGGAAGAGATCACTCTTCACATCCTTATCATCGTTTTCTTCCTTTGTCTGCCCCAAGCAGCTGACAGTGTCTGCTACCAGGTGCTCTTCCCTTTTCCATGGTAGAATCCTGTTAAGCTTGCAATTGATTTGGTCATTATCTTTGCATAATGTGACCCTAGGTCTCCTTGGAGACCTGAGAGCTTTGCAGAGCTATCTGTCTTCAGAAACAGTGTGTCTCTTATATTTTCTTTTTACTTCCAATAGCTTATTTTTTCTTTTGCTACATTTTGCTATTCCTTAGCATTGCTTGATAACTGTTATAAAGTTTCATTGCCTCCTGGCAGGTTATTGTTTCCTTTTGGGAAAACAGTCATCTGGGTCCATTAATTTTTTATCTTCTGGTCAAAGTATTTCTGCAAAGTCTCCCCTTTCCTTGTGTCCATATCACTTCACCCACAACTGGTAACATTTCCACAGGTTGAGGGGATGGCTTGTCCATGTTACTACAGCCATGTTAGGGCTGCCTCCACAATTCTGATACAATCAAACAGGTCACTAATCTCACCTCACAGCTGCAAACAAAGCAGCTGAGTGCAGCTCATTTGCAGTACAAAAATGTTGGTGCCTTAAACTTGTGGTACAGGCAGTCTTCATAGCAAGTCTGTACATCCCTTGCTTTTTCCAACATCCATAACATCCTTGCCCACGGGCACGTTTCAGTCTTCTTTCTATGCTGCTTCCCATAAGAAGTCTACTGGATTGTTATCTCCCTTCCTGAGCAGTTTTTTCCTGCTGCTTCCATTCCTTTGGCTTGAGCTGGCAGCTGTTGTTGATTTCTCCCCCGCAGCAGTTTTTAATATGAACTGGCCTTGTGTCCCATACACTTTTCCTTTAATGATGGAATTTTTAATGCTTTAGAAGGAAAACGTGAATACACCTCTTAACACTGAAATGAAATGCTTTTGGGGGTAAAAAACGTGTGTCCTTCTACAACAGTCAGCAAACACCTTTTTCTAGCACCTTCATCATACCAGTCAGCTGTCTAGCCAGCTAACTTTTTACTTTCCCATTACTTTTTCCCAGCTAGAGGAAAGAAATATGTACATTGCTTTTCCCTGCCATTCAGCATGTCTGCAGGCTCTGTTCTTGTACCTGCTGGCAACCCTCCCCTCGTGCAGCCCGAGCATTTCCCTCCCAAGTGCCAGGCAAGTAGCAACCTGGTGAGCAAGAGACAGAAGAGCAAGGGAAGCAGCCAGTGCACTGCGCACTGCACAGGTTGGGCAGTTGCGCACTGCTCTGCTGCAAGGACCTCAGCCAACAGCACTGCATGAGAGGGAGCACGGATTGCAAATGCTGTGGATCAGTAAAAGGCAGAAAAAGGAGGAAACTAAACTTTCCTCCTGCTCCCAAGAGGGGCCCAAGTGCTCTCCCCACCAGGGCTGAGGCAGCGGCTGTAGCTACCTACACATTCTCATTCCTCCTCTCTGATGCGTGAGCCTATCTGCTAAGCTCTTTTTCCTTCCTGGCTTCAAGATGGATTAATTTCTGGTGTGGACACCCATCCCAGCCAGGATGGGCCTACAGATGCAATGAGAACTGGTCCAAGAAAACTGTTCTCCTCGCTGGTATTTTGAAAAAGGATGGGGTAGAATTAACACACATTATAACTTAACATGAAGTAACGCAGTGTAAAAGCTCAAACAAAAACTGAATTTGGTCTTAAGCCATGTAAGAATCCCTGTGAATTCTTACTTAATGTCTTTGGAATCTACTTGTAGTGCCTCTTCAACTACCGCTCCAAACAGGACAGATTAAAGATAATTAGGATAAGGCAGGATAATTAGATGTAATACACTCACCAGTAAAAATTCTGTAAGAATTTACAACTTTGTAATCCTAGTTGATTTCAATAAGGTGGAACAGGATTTTGTATAAATGAAGAATTGATATGTAGGTCTTCAGCACTCCATATGTTACAAATATGCTTTAAAAAATCCAATTATTTTCAGTGTTTTATATAAGCATTAATAAATGATGTGCATAACCCTAATTGAAGAGCCTAGCAAAGTATATAAGATGTCAAAAATGGCTGATTTATCCAAAGGCCAAGTGCAAGTTCTCAGCTTCTGGCTGAGTATTTTTTGCTAAGCTGTGGCAAAGTCCAGCATATTCTCTCACGGAGCTGGTGTCCTCTAAGAACATAGATAATCAATATACATGTCACGGTATTATTAAAGATTAACTTTGCAAATACCTGGAAAATAAATGCTGTTACTGCTACTAAATTATAAGGCACTCAGTGCTAAAATGTCCCCTTTACTTAATTTTTGCAATTTGGAAATACAAATGGGAGATCAAGTCAATTGTTCTTACTGATCCATTAAGAAGCATGATGCATCCTTTCTGAATTTGTTTGTTCTCATATCCCAGAAAAAATATTCATTTTTCCTGCTATAATAACTAGCTGTTACATAAGCCAGTCAAAATCAGAATTAGTTTTTCATTAATAATTACTTCATTAACTCCTACTGTAAGAAAAACTTATTTTAACACTAAAAACAAGCAAACAAATAGGGAAAGCTTGAATCTAGATCTAGCTGAGAATCTTCTCACAGTTGTCAAGAGTATTGCCTTGCCTCAAAACAGCAAGGTGTAAGGGTCACTGATTTTCTTGTTGGGGTTGCTGAGATCTTAACTGCCAAATTACAAAAAAACCCAAACCAAAACAACAAAACAAAATTAGAGAAAATAAAGATCATCTGACCCTTTCCTGCCCCAGATTAAGCTTTTTTTCTTTGTTGGTCTATACAGAAATAAACTAAACTCCTTGTTCTGACTTTTGAAAATAGTTTGGATTTTTAGCCCATGCAATCTCTTGCTTTGTGTGTGATTAATTACAAAAATGTGTCTTGTGAATCCTAAACCATAAAACTGTCGTGGAGAAATTCTCCCTGTAATTGTACTCATTGCCAAGGTCATGGGAGGCATGAAAAGTTATGGACAATGATTTATGGAGAAACATAATCTCAGAGGATCAATCTTTCAATGGTTAAAATTATACATAGTTGTGAAGTTAGATTTAGTCGATTTTGTGAGTATTATCAGGCAAGATTTTTTTCAAAATTCACTTTGCATTAATATGTCATCCTGATAATGGAAGTCTCCACTGTGAGCATATTGTCTGAGACTGCTCTGGACAATGCTTCTGAATAAAACAAAACATCTTCCAGTGCTCTCAGATTCTGTTATTACATACATTTTCAGACAGCAGGGCCACAAAAGAAGTATTATTCTTTTCCAGTCCCTTAGCTGTCAGAATAAATTGATTAAGTTGTAATAATTTCACCTGCATGTGGTACTTAAGAGAGAACAGCCTGAATTCAGAGCCTGCTTTCAATCCTTGATTCACACAGACATCACAGGAGGGATGCCTGAAAAAAGGATGGAAGCTATTTTTTTTCCTTCTGTAGTTATATTATATAATACCTCTATCCTGAGTCTGAAAACAAACTGTTGTTTATCACTGCAGAAAAGTGCACTGAGGGAGACTTTAAGCGACAGGTGTAAAATATAGGATGGAAGATCTGCTCCCAACAGGTGCTGAAACAGAAGTGTAAAATTAATAAATAATGAAGTGTCTTGGTTCAAGTTAAAGTTCAAAAGAAAGGAAGAAAATGAACAACTTTCTCTTCAGAAAAGCCAGTTACTGGGACTCCTCTTTCAGGATGGTGCAGACCAAGTCCTGTTCTTTCTCCCTCATCACTGCTTCCTTCTTTCCAGCCTATTCTCAGCAAGCAAGAATCTTTGTTACCCTAATGGGGTGGTCCTGCACCACTCTTCCAGTTTGCTCACTACTGTGGTCAGCCCAAGTGTACCTTATAAGCAAAACAAGTTCACAGCTTGATCTTGCTCTTCCTAACTGGAAATGCTCATGATGGGAGATACACCAGCTGAGCACAGAAGCACAGCTGATGTTACTCTCCAGCATTGTTGGTTGTATCTAGTCTGCTTTTTCCCTGTCACAGAGATGCCATTACCCCAAGCTTGCACGATATCATCTCTTGGCAAGCCCTGCTATGAAGGTGCTGTTTGTATGCTTGTTTATGTGTTTCTCCGGCCTGTGGTGAGTAGACTAAACCCGCATTTTCAAGAGTCAGTTGTAATATTTGTCTGTTGGAGGGTCATCTAGTTTTAATGTGCAGTTACAAAAACAGGCAATACAGAGGCATCAGTAACCAGGAGTAAGATCTTAAGTGGTATTATTTTCCAGTCTTAAGTAAATAGTGCTGAATGACTTGGATTGCCAGGCCTGTCCTTCACCAAAGGATTTCTTTCAGGTTTATCTTGAAGATAAGCTGTGCATCATACTAACTTGTTGTTATAGACATGAAAAATAGGGTGTTTTCTAGGGCAAACCTACTTGTTGTCAAGCCCTCCAGCAACAATAGCATTTTGGGACAGACTTTTTTACTCCCTGAACTTCTTTTCAGACACAGTGCAAGCATTTTGTTATGCAGCATTTCTACCCACCAGTTGTCTGGCAGCAAACTCAGCAGCAGTAGAGTCCTCATATCCCTGACCAGGAAGCATTGTCTTGGATTATGTGGCAAGTTTATTTAAAGTGATTTTCCTCCAGCATCTCTGTCCCAGTATAAAAAACCTGTAGAATGTGAATCTGTGATGCAAATTATATGAAATAGCTTCACTTTTAAAGACTGCCAGTGGCTAAGCTCACTTTGATTTTCATTTTTATTTTTTTTAAATAGACTTTTCATCTGTTCTGGCTGAATTTAAATATAAAAAGGTTTAATCATTCCTAGAAGAAAGCACGTATTATTGCTTGTCATGTTAATACTGCTGAACATGTCAGATGCAGAGGCACTGTTGTTGTGTGTCAGTACCTGGAGCCACTATGTCTTTTTTCAGCAAGGAGAGCTCCAGCACATGTACATGGTGAATGGCATCTGGCATGCAAGAATGGCATAAGTTCTGTGACTTGTGGCCGAGTTCTGCTCTGAAATCCATGCAGTTCTGCTTGATTTTCACTACTGTTGATGAGAACACAGTTTGGTTCTGAATGTTTTTAGGGTCACTACCTGCTTGTTACTAGGTCTGGTTATCTACTTTTGTCATTCATGCTGATCTGTTGAATCGAGTGGAGCTGCCATGCTGTAATACTGTGGATTTGATTATCAGGGTAGGTTTATCAAGTAGGTTTGCCCACAAGTTAGAGAATACTTCCTGCTCTGTTTTTCATCTTACACTGTTTATGCACCACTGGCTTCTTAGTGGTTTCTTTACACTTTCATTGAGGTGAGAAGAGAACCAAATCCTTAGACTGAATACAAACTTCTGCTGGTTCATATATAGCTCTGTAGTCTCTGATATTTAAGTAAGTGACAACTTTTCAAATACTCCTCCCTGTCAGGTTGATTCTGCCTTCAGATTGCTCAATACCTTATTCCCCAAAGAGCCCCACTTGGTTGATGATACCTTGCACAAACAGGTAAATCTTTCCATTGCCCTCCAGGGAGTACTGAGAGATACAGACTGAAACAATATAAATAGGAGTCTTTCCACATTTGTAGATAACAAAAATGCTCTAGTCACTTTCATTTTTGGGAAAAGTCTGAGCTGGAGAACATCATAAATGTCAAGTCCAGATACATGTGTTGGCTGCCTCCCAGCCTCACTTCAGAGTGTAACCTGTCTATTTAGAAACTATCTCTCTCAACCATTGATTTCCCAATGGAAATGGGAAGGGAATGTGACACTAATAAGCCATAACGGAGCATTGCTATCCAGCCAACTCTCCACTGTGCAAAACAGGGGAATCAGGACTTCAGCACATGCCCTGACACACTTTTGCTGCCTAGTTTAGACACAGGCAAATGTCTGCGTCTTTCCCTAGCATAGAAAGGCAGTATTTCTGCTGAAAAACTCATTTGTGAAATTCAGCTTGCACTTAAATGGATGCAGCAGTATGATATCCCCCTTGTCTGTTCTAAAAGAGGAAGGAAAAAATAGAGTAAGTAGAATTATCTTGTCAGGGAGACTCTGTGGTGGCTTCTCAAAAGGAGAAGATTCTTTATGTCTTCCTTCTCCCTCAGACACTCCCTTGAGAGTGAGCCCAGGGAAATCTTTGGGACTTTCTCTGTGGTAAGTCTGACAGTACTGAGCCTGCTGTGACCAGACTGGCATTGCAGGAAGTTGCATACATCAAGAGTTTCTTGAGCATAAAGATTAGAATCGGAGTGAGTCAGCAGCCCTATCCCAGCTTCACTATCCCATCAAGGTATATAAATTACATATAAATTTATTATCTGCAAGGCTATACTTTGGTCTATGGCAATGACTTACTAGATCTGGTCAAAACCCTACATTTTGTTTCTCTTGGGAGATTCTGATATCTCATTTCCTCTGGTGTGAATCAGAGTGGAAACAGAACAGTCTTTGCAAAATGAAATTTAGAACAAAAAAAAACTCAAAACATTTGAGAGGGTCAAAATATTTGGCTTAAAGAGAGCTGGAGACCTTTGCATCCAGTTGTGTTACATTGTTTTATATTACAATAGCATATTGATATGTAACAGAATTTAGAGAATCAGGAATTCTCAGAACAGAAGATAGGAGAGGTGACAATAAGAAATTAAACTTTTCCAACTTCAGATATACAAGTGGGCAAGCAAAGCATGCCAATAGCTTTGCTACAGCAGTCAGCACTACAGTTTCCTCAGTGAGCCCCTGGAAACTGTTACTTAGGCAAACTGGTATTGCACGTTTACAACTGGTACTTTCACTGAATAGTGCAGAGATACAATACTCAGGTGCAGACAGCAACCAAAGCAGCAGAAGACACAGAAAAAAGGGATGGATAAACCCACACTCTAGACAAGCTTCCAAAGTCTGATAATTAATGATATGAATGTGAGGGCTGATTTAAGATATACAATATCAGTGAACAACTAGGTTATGAAAGTCACTCATAATGTCTCTTTGGCTCTCTCACATACATAATATATATATGAAGTCATATGATGTTCCCTAAATGGCCAGACTGCAAACCACATTAAACACATTCTTTTCAGTCAACGATATAGACAGTCATAGTGGGATGCTACTGTCTACAGAAGTATAGAGTGTGGTTGGGAGCATGAACTGTTCTGGTCCGGGAAAGAGTAAGATAGAGCTCAGGAGGATGATTGGGTGTTGCTGTCTCTCCGATCCTTTGTAAGAGCAAAGATAGCTTGGCAAAGGAGACATGCAAGGTGAAACTGTGAGTGCGTTTCAGGCCATTACTTTGAGATGATGAAGAAATCTCACTATAGCTTCTATGGGAAATATTTGAGAAAGTGATACCAAAGACTTCAGAGGAAGTTATTGGAAGTCATAAACAAACAACGTCAAGCTGGACAAGCAACAAAATAGAATGTTACAAGAAAAGCATAAACAGGCCAAGGCTGCTGGCAAAGCAAGAGCATGATCAAAGCAGTGAAGAGATCACAAAAGCAGCACAAGGAAAGATTTAGGAGAAAGAAGCTCAGCAACTAGGGAATACCTTAGGCTAGCTAGAAAAAACAATTTACATGGTGGTTAACTAGTACAGGAAAAGAAACTGAGCCAATACTACTTGTGCTAGGATGGCTAACAGTATTATTATATTCTTCTTAATCCATAGAAGAAACAGAGCCAATACAGAGGCAAATAAAAGTGCAAAAGCTGCAGGAACACATAACATTACCACTAAGGTGGCAGAAGCATCTGGAAAAAGCATCTGGAATTCACTGTATTTAGAAAACATTCATGAGGAAATAATGTTTTGCCAATACAAATAATTATATAGATAAAATGTATAATCAATACTGAAAAAAAGTAATTTTAGAAGTTCTTGTGAACAGATTAAGACCAGTTTTAAGAAGAGTAGAAAACCACTGCAATTCTTTTTTTCATTGCTTTTAGAATGACATTAGGTTCAGCTAAAAATGGAGCACTATGAAAAGCGACTAAGTCAGATTAATCAGGGCTATAGATAAGGTGTCAACAATGTATAACAGCTCTTGCAGTCTCGTAAGAACTGTTGGGCAACTGAACAACAGATTCATTCCAAAGGCTGATAGAACAGAAAAGACCATAGAGCTGCTGTTCACTCTCTTTAACCAGCCATGATGAAATCCAATGTGTAACACTGGATGAACAATGTTCTTCAAACATCCTGTTGGAAAAAGTTTTATTGCATCTTATGAGGACCACATACCTCACAGACCCCTCTGTCCTGCATCTGCAAGCATGTCTGTGATGTGACCAAAAGGGACATGTCTCCTTTGGTCTGGTCCCTAAGGGTCTCTCATTGATGTCATGCAAGTAGTCCCTATCATTTTCCCCCAAATTAATGTGTACTTTTGTCACCGGCCATGCAAATTATGCGATGCAAAAAAGCCTACTCTGTTGCTATGTGGCAAGCACAGTCCAGATGCTTCAATTTCAAAATAATTTGAGAGAAGAAGATAGAGAGTAGAAAACTCAAGACATCTAGCCTCTACCCTTCACCCAAAACGGTGTCTGAAGAATCTATGATAAGTGGGTAGCAGGCAATGAACTGCTAGATTAAAAGTGCTCTGACAGGCTCGATCTGCTCCATGAAACTTTCTGTTGTTTAAGGCTCCTTGATAGCGAGTTAAGCTTCCTAGCTTGTGTAGACGATGTCATATAATTGGCAGACACATTTGAATTGATGAGAGGTTTTTGACTATCTTAGAAAATTGGTGTAGTTGCCTTGGATTCACAATAAATGCCTAAAAGAGAAAATGGTTTTATCTAGAAAAAGAGAGAATTAATTAAGTGTTGAAACGGAGTGGGAGAACAGTATCTTCTATACACACCCAGAGACCTTGGCAAGTGCTGTTTATCAAGGATAAGGTTAACAGAGCATGTGCTTCAGCCACTAGAGATGCACAGAAACTGACAGAATTCCACATTTGTTAAAACCAGGATGTTTGGAGGGAATATGGGAGACAATGGACATCTTGTAAAGAGGCATTTGGCAACTGATCGTGGAGACCTTCCCCGAAGACCCTTTGTACAGGAACCACAAAATGGCTGTTCTTTATAGAACAAGACCACTCCATTTCATGTCCCCACAAAGGATCCACTACATAGTTTTTCTGAAGTACAGGAAGCCAGTTCCAGCATTGTGTAGTCAGGAAGTCTGCAGAATTGCTGTGCACTTGTTTGCAAGGAACCAGAAGAAGACTGGGAAATACAGGAGTACTGGAGACATCAGATCCTTGAGATCTAGATTCAGGCAAAATTTACTGAATCAGTGCCTCATCCTGGTACTGACAATAAGTTTTATCTGTATAATTGTTTGGATTGGAGAGACATTCTTTCATCATTAGTATTTTTTAAATGCAATGCATTCCAGATGCTTGTTCATATTATCCCTGTCATTTGGGTGGTCCTGTTATAGAATCTTTTAATAGGTTGTTTGGTAAAACTTTCATTACCCTAACTGGGTCCATTACTCTTCTGTGCAGTTGTCTGGGTGATCTGATCAGGAAGTTAATTTGTAACCTGAGGATAGATATGGATGATAGATAGGGATGTCTTTGCTCCTTTGCAGGACTGATGTAGAATCCTGAAGTTGTGTGACAACAGAGTCTGCTGAAGAGAAAAGTCCAAAAGGAGTTCAATAATATAGACCTCATTTGCTTTAAGATCAAAGGAAAACACTAAAATTCATTGCACTAAAACCAAATGGCTCCTCTGTAGGAGATCCAGTGCTTTGTTTTTAAATAGCACATGGTTCACTTGAAACACCACTTCGCAAATATAGGAGCTTTACTTTCTTTCCATGATGTAAAGGACCATTGAAATAAGAGGCCTATGAAGAAAGCTGTTAAGCTGCACTTGGAATCAGGCACTTCAAATGCTAAATATTAGACCAAGGACACCTCTGATAACTGAGGGTGTTTTCAAAATTGTCCTTTTTGCACTATAGAAAATAATTTTAATTTATTATTAAACCAACAACCATGATTCAAATAGAACATTTTTGGAAGTCAGGTATACAAAGATCTTCAAAGCACCAGCAGCTCTTCCAGAGTACTGAAATAGAAGAAAATACTCTGGGAAAAAAACAACAAAAGTAAATATTTGTTGTTTGGGTTTGTTTGTTTGTTTGTTTGTTTGTTTGTTTGTTTTAAACAGTCTTGTGAAGTACATAGATTTGACCTAAACAATCAACATACTAGTAGTTTTAGAACGATTGAGTGGCCAAGGTGAAACATTGCCTTTTAAGAACATTCATCTTGGTTTTGGCTGTTGGATATTTGTATTTGCTCTCATCAAAATAGTTTGTTTAAAAATACATGAATGAAATGGGAAAGACCTAGAAGACAATGATCATATCACACATCACATCTTTAAATCACCTTGAACAGATAATCACAGCAACATTTCTTTTTTAAGTGCAGGACCTGTCCCTTAGAGCTTGGACATAGCCTGAGTTGATGTATGGGAGATGATTTTTACCAGCAGAATTGCTGAAGCATTCTTAACATGAGATCTATTTTCTTCAGTGTAGGAGACAGAAAGCAAGACATCTAGTCTAGTCTACTCATTCAATCTCTCCTCCTAGACAGGTATCTTCAAAGTTCTACCAGACCCACCCTAGTGTATCCATTTCAGATGGTTAGTACCTATCATCTACTACCAACCACAGGCAGAGGATGAAAGATCATCTTTGATTGAACTAATATTGTAATCTCTGGTCACTGAGAACAGGTCTGGAATATCTTTGTGCATTTTCTGATAAGTCTGTCCTAAGTATAATTGAAAATAAAATTCAGAAATTCTGAAGGTTTCAAATTTTTTCATTTTGAAATCAGTTTTCCTTACAAATAATTACATCTTTAGCAGCAATTTCAAAGGTGATTAAGGCAATTTCTATTATAAGTATTTTCAAGAGAAAGCTTTTTGTTGCCTCATTCTGAGAGGTGCTGCTTTCTCCATTTTTCTCACTACTTTGCCATATTAACACATGAAAGCTTCAGTTATCCCTAACTACTTAGAAAGTCTGTGTTTATCCTATCAAGCCACATGAACAATGTCATGTGAGAAGTCACAGAATGAAGTCAGCTCCAAATATCAGATAACAAAGTGCTGTCAGTTCATGAGTTCACAGAGTAAAAACCACTGGATTGTTGCAACTTGCAGTTTATCTGTAGCTGTTCTGCAAGTTCTGCAAGACTGAATACGCTGAGTAGACAACATTTGCAGAATTATCCACTTTTGTCTATTTTTGTAATTTTTCCACTTCAATTATGGACTCAGTTCTCTCTGTAGAGGGTTGCTGCCTGACATACCACAGTTATAGACACCATGAGTAAAACCTAAAAAAGCTATGTGTTTATTCCTATGATATTCACCACTTGCATAAAGGATATTCTTTATATGTTACAGGTAGAAAAAGCTGGAGTATATGTACTTCCAGATTTTAATAATCTTATAGCTAAGGAATCTTTACTGTTAGAGGCTTGCTTTTAGTCAATATCTGTTAACAAAGAATGCAATATTGGGTATTTCCCTCACAGTTTTTTTATTTGTTCTAAGAAAGTTATCATGTGTTTCCATATTAAGCTAAGAAGTTCACTTGTTCTGAGCCCTTTGTTCAGCAAGAGATTTAAGGCTAGAGTTCAATTCCCTGACCAAATGACTATCTTCTCTGAAAGAAAAGTATGGCTTTTTAGAGCTAATACACAGCAGGATAAACTCATTTAAGTTCCACAAGAGAGCATGAAGACTGATAATAGGACAGGGAAAATATATGACTGCATGAATCAATTATGTTTGTTCCTCACTTTTTACTGCAGGTCACAGCTGAATAGCTTATACTAGCTGTTCAATTGTTTTCTTTTCAGTAGATGTGTTTAAGAGTTTGTGAACAATATGTGAATGCAGGTGAGAATAGGTTGTTAGATGTTTCTTTAAGTCTTGGGTTGTCAAAAAATTTCCTTCATTTAAGTTCAGGGTGTTAGACAAAGCGTTGCAACTGTTGGTAACTCCCCTCCCACCTCTTCTGTACAATCTTATTAATGTTTCTCTTCAAGAAGAAGATGGTACAATTTGGTACCATGGTGACAGCTGTCTCCTGCTATTTCTTTTAGAATCCTTTAGAACAGTTACATGGTTCACTTATTAACCTAAGGCATCCACTGGAGGTAATGCTGGGAGTGAAATAATAAATCAGAAACCATGAGCAATGAAAAGGTGGTGTCTGGCACTCCAGTCACACTGTAGAGAGAAACTCTGCAGTCATTTCTGGAGATAAGAAATCAAGATTCAGGCCTGTAGGCTGCACAGGTGTGTGAGTTTGAAAGGGAAGCATACATAATTACTATAATAATGCAATGTCAGTGGGCCTCTAGCATGATTTGACTGTCTACTTGTCTCATGGATCCTCTGAACTATACCTTAGTGATACCAGCAGGGAGTTAGAATAGCTGTTTAAAATTCCCCTAATATAAAATGCAAATGCTTATTAATAACTTTTTGCTTCCACTTTTACACTGTTGCAGCTCTACTGAAATAACAAGAGTGTAGAGAGTTGATTTTCCCAATTACACCAATTTCCAGTGTTTGCAGAGCCACTGGAATACACAAGCTCTTCAAGATAACAGCAGAAGAAAGTCATAGAGAAAGAGGTTGTAACACTAAAGACAACAGATCCCTTAAGACTGGAAGAGGATTTTTAACATGCCTTTACATTTCCTCAGTATTTTTATAACCCTCACACTGATAATACAATCAAACATAGACCATTAATAGAAAGGTTCACTGCATAAACAGAAAATAATTTCTAGCTGAATCGCCTGCCTGTTTTATCCAATGTAAATGTAATGCTTTTTCATGTAGTGACAATGTTTCACTTTCAGAATACAGACTAATGATGGAAAACAACCGATAAAAAGAAATTCAGAACTCTTCCTTTAAAATAAATGATTTTTTATATTATGAGTATCTTAATTTGGATCCAGTCATAATAGAATTATGTTGTCCTTAACAGTGTTTATTATTCTACTTTTCACTGATGAGTAAAGGTCATGCTATGCTTACTCTCAGTCATTACTATGTCATACTGACATGTTGCAAGATGTGGTGCTGAAGTTGGTGGGGCAGTGGCAGTTGCCTTTACTTCTCAAACCCTTAACTATGTCTTTTTGTCTGTAAGGTTCATGATCAATTGCATCATGGCACAATTTTTTCCTGCTATCCAAATGTCTTACTGGCACTCACCAACCAATTTAGCCTTTTTTTTTGCTTGATGGCTATTGGTGAGTAGACTGTGACTTCACTGCTTGCTCTCATTATTCTAGGGTATTTGATGAATATTAGTGCAGATGTCTTTGACTCTGTAGCTGGAGAGCAAACAGCCCTCCAGGGATTTTTTTCTTATCTGAGTACAGACTGATTTAAAAAAATCCCATGCCATTGTTGCCATTCTGCGATTTCATAAATATGGATGCATTTCAGCAATAATACTTGTGCCTGAGTTTAAAATTCCACTCCCAAGATTACACTGGGGTCAACATTTGGAAACTGGTTTCTTGTGGATATTTATGCCAGTGAAAGATCATGGGACTAGCTTAAATACCTTGAGTTTAAATTTAACAGTAGATGAATGTTTGCTTTGCTCTTTGTGACAGTCATCTGTCACTTTTGATAGTCCTTGAAGTATTACAGGTAAGAATGAACATTAATCTTAAGTGACTATACCTGATCAACATGTATGTTGTGAGAATTGTGCCAAAAGTTGATTTTTGGTGCAAATTACACGCCTTTTTCTATCCTTTATTGTAATAAATGTGTCCTGCCATACAACTAAACTTCACTTTTATTTGCTTTGCTCAACTTCATTCTGCAAGTTGGGTCTTCAACCAAGATCAAATCACCTGATACTGAGAAGTCCAAAGTTGCATGTGCAGTGGGGAGTTTTCTGTAGAACTATTGAAAATGTTGGTTTGCATGTAGTAGGTTGAGTTTTTACATTCAATATGAGAAGCTTTGCTGGAAAATATTGTTAGTTATTAATCTCAATGGAAAACCCCTGGAAGTAGTGACCTTTAGAACAAAGCCAGATTCTGACAGTTTTATGACCAGCAGTCAGTGGGAATACTCAGCACAAGTAAGCCTGGCAGAAATTAATGCTTAGAAATGCTCAATGGATGCTCTATGAATGGATTTCTACTGTACAGGATAATGACAAGACTGGTGTGAAGACACAAGCTCCTTGTATGACATGGACAGAAAGAAGCACGTCTTTCTATTGCTCAGCACTGAGTGTAACATTGTGTTTCCCACATATCTGTCTTTATGTCATAATTTCCAGGACTGTAAAGTTCTTACTCATTGTGGTGGGTTAACCTGGATCAGCTGTCAGATGCCCACCCAGCTCCTTGCTCAGTCCCCTCTTTATATGGGACAGGGATAGAAAATAAGGTGGAAAAGGTTGTGGGTCAAGATAAAGACAGGGGGATCATTTCACAATTCCATCAGACAAAACAGACTCGACTTGAGGTAAACTGATTTTGTTTACTGCCAGTTACAAATAGAGAAGGATGGTGAGAAACAAAGACAAAAACTAAAGCACTTTATCCTCACCCTTCTTCTTTCCAGGCTCAACTTCAGTCCCTCAGTCCCGACTCCTCTGTCTCCTGCCCAAGTGGTGCAGGGGCAGGGGGAATGAGGGGCTGTGGCCAGTCCATAACAGCTCCTCTCTGCTGCTCCTTCCTCATCAGATTTGTCCCCTGCTCCACTGTGGGCTCTCCACATGCTGCAGTCCTTCAGGATACATCTGCTCCAGAGTGTGGTTGTCTCCACTGGCTGCAGGTCATGCCAGGAGCCTGCTCCATTGTGGGCTCTCCATGAGCAGCAGCTTCTTTCAGGGCATACCCACCTGCTCCAGTGTGGGGTCCTCCATGGGCTATGGTGTGGATATTTGCCCTGACATTGAAACACCTGCTCCACCACGGTCTCTTCCAGAAGCTGCAAGGGAATCTCTGCTGGGGCACCTACAGCCCTTCCTTCTGCTCTCCCCTCAGGGCTTGCAAAGCTGTTTCTCACCGTTTCCCTCAGCACTAGCTGTCAGACAGCTTTTTGCCCTTTTTGACACAGCCTTCCTCAAGGTGCCCACCCATGGGGCTCAGCTGTGCCCTGTGGTGGAGCCATTGGAGCTGGTTAGAACTGGCTGGAGCTGGTTGTGTCCAGTGCGGGGCAGCCCCTCCTGCTCCTCACAGGAGCCACCCCTACAGCCCCCACCCTACTTTCCCTCTGACACCATGTAAGTTTATATACTTCATTTCTTGCTAAAGTGTTTTTTTCATACCTGGGTTATCACATTGTCCTTGATACCTTCCTGAATTATGCACTCTTTCTCTCTCTCTCTTTCAATATTGAAAGGAAATAGGTCAACCAAAAATCAGCTGGTGGCTGTTGGTCTGAGGTGAATTGGATCCAGCCTGTGTGAGAGTCTGATCATAGATGAGAGTAAAGCACTGAACACCTCATATAACCATGTTCACTGTCTAGTGGAAATGCCTGTAATATTTATTAATGGCAGAATAAAACTTATTTTTCTTTACATAAATTAATTTTAAACATCTCCCTGTCTTAAGGGACTTAGGTTCCCTGGCGCAAAATGTGGTATAATGTATAAATGTCTGTCCTAGAAGAAAAGGGGATCCTGGTAGGGATAACAGGGAATGCTGTGAAAACAGCATGTTTTCTTTGCTTAATTGGGGCTTCCTTAATTGTTATTTTCACATATATTTTGTGTTATTTAGCAGCTAGCAAAATAATGTATTTTATGTTTGTTTTCTTTATTAATACATCCTGCTTTGTCTTACTGTAGACAAACACAACAGCAAATTAAACATTAAAATGGGTATACTTGGACAAGTTAGCACACCATTAGGATGAATTAGGGCAATTCTGATTCCCTTTGGTACCATGGAAGTATCTCTACTGTGAATTTGCTACGAGGTTGGAAACCTAATTTATGCAACTTACTGTAGAAGGAAAGCTGTGTAAGATAGTCTTATCTTAACAGAAAAAAAAATGGGAACTTATAAAATGGTTGAGTGTGGCATAGTCTACTTTATGGTACACAGATGTCGTAAATTTGTGGAATCAGAACATTTTCCACAGTTGCAAATTTCTGTTGCCAGTGGAACCATACATTAGACAGTATTTATTGTGTGATATTATTCTCTAAGTACAGTGCCAGTAAGTTATATTTTATCTACAATATCTGTCTGTCCCAGTATTTATTTTTGCAACTCTTCCCTGCAGAAAGTACAAAAGAGAATACTTCAGTAGATTACTAAATTAATTAACCTAATGCAGAGTGTACCCACTAATAATATGCTATTTATTTTGCTCTCCTGTTGTTAGATATCTCTCACTAAAATGGTGTTTTAAAATGCAGGTGACCTCTAATTCTACTGTGAAGGATTAATGATCCACTTGATCTCTGTACTCTGTGGAATTGGCTGATGAAGAAAACACATGCGTGAGTACTAATTATGCAGTATGTCCACTCTGTTTCACTTCACTGATGTTCTCAGCCTGCCCTTCTGCTGCACAGAACTGCAGAATTTTGCTCCCTGGGCACTTATCTCTTAGGCCATTGCAAATTTTGAAGGGTCCTTCAGAGTCTTGTGGAACTGTGAGAGGAAATATTACATCATGTTGAGTTGCTAGGAAAATTTTCAACAATTGCCAACTTCTTTTCTTACAACACTGTCCAAGGAAAATACTCAGCTTTTACTCTGTGCTTGGTGAGGAACAAAAATTATCTGCTGGAGTTTCTGTTCTGTTACCTGGAACATCAAGCTGATGTAGGGCATTCTGGAAGCATTCACTTAGACCCATGTAAGCTTAGCTCAGAAATTTCCCAATCCGTACAGTTCAGTCGGATGGTGACGTGTAGCTTTTTGGCCTGGTTCAAAGCACTGACAGGCAGGTTTTCAAGTCATGAGGTACAAAGGGAATGTTTTCCCTGGAAAAAGGAAGGAGACATTTTTGTTGTCAGATCAGACCTCCAAGATGAGAGCACTAATCAATGGCAGATTCTGAACAGATTTTGGCCAGTCCCACCAGTGGTCCTCAGCTGGGCACTACTTATGCTTTTGGCAGTTTCTGACCTGCTGATATGCAAGTGTGCATGGAAATTATAGTGTGCTGAAGAAGCATTCAAAATATTTTTATGGGTTTCTCAAGAGCTGTTGATGGAATTAATGTATCCCTTGCTTTTTCCCATGTAAGTACAGAAATGCTCCATAAGAAAGGCACATAACTAAGAATTAATGCAATTTCATGTTCTGAGGTGGCATGGCAGACTCTGTGCACATATTCAGCACGTGATAATTCTTCTCTGAAGAGGTCTCAGTATAAATAACAACAGTGATGATGATGCAAGTCTTACTGAATTATCATAGGAAGTTGTTGACTTATACATAGGGAGGCCAGGCAAAGTGCATGTTTTCAATGTTTGCTTCCTTTGGGAAAAGTGGTCTTGGCTTCATGTCTGCCAAAACACTGTCATTCATAATGTCTTCACAGTGCTGTGGTTCCAAGTGGCCCTGCATACACTTTTTTCTGAAATCATTCCCAGATGACACTAAAAGAGAGCTTCAACCTTGTATGAAATAAATACCTGTTAGAATGAACTTCTGGGCGACTGTAAATTAGGAGGGGTTGTTTAACTGCAGTTCAAATTTAGTGATTAATTTGCAGCCCCAATATAAGGTATTTTTAGTCATACTCTTGAAAACAATGATGAAATCTGCAGGAGAAGCAATAAGGAAGCAGCAACCGTCTGCTGCACAGCCATACAGACAGCATACTGATAACACAGCATGCAGGCAGTTTCTTCCTTGGTTGATAGCTACAACACATAACCAGCAGTGAGAATATCCTGTGTGTTTCCAGAGTGCTTCTTTCTTAAGAAGCTGGGACATGTTCAGCCTATTGTAAATATGTTGTATTGATACTGACTTTCTCATGCAAGAACTGGTGTAGACAAAAGTATACGACCTTCAAGTCAATTTGTTTTCTCCCTCAGTTTGTGAGCAATGTCCAAGGTGTTGTCTGTCTTTAAGAAAGTGGAGTTGCTGTGAAATAAGTATTGGTGTTATACTGGTGAGAGAAGAGATGGCCTTTGTGTGGTTTGTACCCACTTAATTTCCAGAACCCAAAATCATATATAAATAATACAAACTGAATTTATCTGCAATTGCACATGCATTTTTCTCAGCAGCAGTGCTTGTATAAACAGCTCCTGTATCTCTGTGACTGGCCCTCTTTTCCATTCCCTTGCTAATCCTTCATTTGTGCTGGAACAACTGCATGGGGGGGTCTGTGTTATGAACCAGATGAGGGAACTCATGCAACTGAAAAACCCTTTGCACTTTCTTGGAGTTATTTTTTTTTATTTTTAACCAATATTGTTGTCAAACATGGCACTTTGCTCTTAACAACTTGGAGTCTGAGTATTCTCAATTCCTCCTGAAGAGGGAAGAAGGTCTGTAATGGCCTCACTGTTTCTACTGTGCAGACAGAGAGAGCAAGTGTCAGAAAATGAAGGGACGATACTAAAAATGCTATGCTCATGCACTCTCAAAATGATGACAGAAAATTATGGAAGGTTCATAGTCATCACTTAAGTTAGCAGTCCCTTTTATTTAAAAGTATTTCTGTACTACTGGTAGATTACGGTCTATACATTTTTACTCAGTTTATAAGGCAAAATGTGTTATTGAATGTAGGACTGTGGATTATCAGTGAAGCAGTGATTATTACTAGTGCTATGGTGGTATAAAATGTTCTGATGTGTTTTGTTTTTCCACCACCCTTTGATGGTATTTATTTTTTTGTGCCCTAAAACTGCTGGAAGTGGGAAAACTTATAGAAATTCTTGGGAAATTTGTTCCTCTTTCAATAGGAACTATTGAGATGCTTACCCAACTGTCTCTGAATTTCAGTACAGTTTAGGGACTTAATTGCTGCATTGGCACTGCACAGATTCTTTAGAGCTTCCTGCCATGAACATGCTGTGTTGTGCAAATGCAGTCAACAACGCATTTCTGCTGGTTCTTCTAGCCCTTAGTCATAGCCCAAAGTGTTTTGATTTGACCTTGCTCAGCTGAGTCTGGCTTTATTTGTTTTCCCAGTGGAATAACCACTTTTCACATTCCAGATAGTGAAGGAAAAGGAAATTAATTAATGCTCCTGCAATTGACTGCTATGAAAATAGAGCGTGCCATGCCGTTTGCATAGGCTGTGAGTAATCCTTTCCTTGATGATCAATGGGGGAAGGGATTTTGAGTGTTCATAGTGAGCTGGCAGCACTGCCCTCCTACTGCCTCTACAGTTGTGACTGAGAACGCAACATGGCTCATCCAGAGATGAACAAAGATGACAGCTCTGTATAGTGAGGAGTTTTGGGGCATGTTATTGTGTGCAATGTTAGATATGCTGATAGCAGGATGGCAGTGAAGCTTTATATGAGATATTCCTCTGAGTTGATAATGCCAGTGAGCTGTGAAGACACATAACCTTTCAGTAGCTGTGTTGATGAAGAACTAATGCTGGTACTTCCAGAGCTGATATTCCATACCCTTTGGAGAGATGATTTGTGAGTATGTTTTTGAAAGCCGAATAAGAAACCTTGCAGCCTGAGGCATGCTCTCACTCTGTGATGAATGTAAGTCATACAGTGTTCTCATCAGTTATATACCAGGTTCAGATTTCTGTGGGAAGAAGATCCAGCATCCTGTGTAGGGAACAAAGGTCAGACAGATGGGAAATGGATGCTGTAGAACCATGATGAGTCATTTTAAGTCCCATATTTAATTGATTCATGTAAGAATATCATAAACACTCCTATAACTTCCATCAAAATGATTATGCATACTGCAAGAGTTGCTTAATGAGGCTTACCTAAGTCCCTGCCAGCCCTACCATTCTGGAACAAAAGAAATAATGGAGCGTTGTAATAACTTAGCCTAAAGAGGTCTGTTCTGTAAACACAGAAAATTTCTTCTAACAGAGATGATTTCTTTCCACTGGCAGGGCAGAGTCGTCCTGCATGTGTGCCTGCTTGCACGTATGTGTGCAAGGCTTTGAGGGGGGCTGTATGTGTTCACCAGAGAACAAAAGGTGTTTGTGCTTGTAATGTGCAAGCAATTAAAGTTGCTGAAGCGTTATTGGCGTTATACACTGAAGAGAGGCTTATTTGGCAAAAGAAAAAAAGGAAAGGTTCTGATGAAAATAAGGATACTTTGATACATAGATCACATCTCTCAACAATAATAAAAACAGAACAAGAGAAAGAGATCTGGGTCAGAAAACTGCACAAAACTCTGTCTTTTAACTGCTGTATGTTAGAACAAATAATAAGAACAGAGGTCAGATCTGACTACACATACCCTTTAATAGCTCCATGTGATCAAGAAAAAAATTTGGACACAATGGAAGAGAAAAAAAAAAATGAACTTGGGAGCAGTGGAATTGGTTGTGATGAAAATATATTTTTTGAAAAGCCTAAGAAGAATTCTGTGTTATCTTCCAAAGTGCTGGATTATCAGAGAATGCACTGCATGTTGAGAAGGAGATCTTTAGTGTTGTAGCTGGTGCCACTGATTTTAGTTGGCAGAACACTGGGAGCACAGCTGGGCCTGGGGGATGATATTCATCCACAGCCCAGCTAGCTGACCAGCTGTGCATTTAGTGAGTGCAGTGCAAAGCTGTCTCATCAGGCTGCTGGCTTTTCTGAACCTAGGCTGCTGCAGCATAAGGTAATGGCAAGCTGAGGAGGAATGCCCACAACCGCAGCAATAATCAGCTTTCAAGGAGAAGAGGTGGTCAGCAGGGCTCCCTGGAGGCTTGAGTAGAAAAGGCAACTGCTACATAACTGTAAAGAAGTGCAGATTATATTCCTGCTGGAGGCATTCCCAGATTCTGTAATTCCCAGCCTCACTTTTTTTCTCAGGGGAGCACAAAGAGGGTTTCTGGTTAATCTGTATTTAAGAGTGTAAAAGGGAAAGGCTCCCTAGCCCTCTTCTCATTTACAGAGTAAAGCAACAGAAGACATAATTTATTGACTTCTAGGGAGTTAGCCATGCTAATTTTCACTCTGTTTCTGCTGGGATCAGAAGTCAGCAGATAAACTCCACCTTGGCCAAGTTATTGCCTCCTGGTTCCCTGAAGTTTCCCTTTCAGAATCCACACAGGCAAATGGACAGGGGAGGAATGGCCAATCTACCATTAGAGATGCTGTCAGCTGCCAACTGGCAAAGTCAGAAAGAGATCAATTTTTGCTGATTGTTAAGAAAGCGCTGATGGTCCCCATGAGTCTGGCACTGTTGCACATGGAAGAAGTCACTATACACAAAAGCATTGACCAGACTGCTCCCTAGGGATTTATGGTGTGAATAATAGTGGATTAATTTATCTGGAAATCTATGAAAGGGATGACTATGTATCAGCGAGTTATTCCAGATTACTAAAATGAATTGTTAGAAAAGCCTCAAGGGACTCATACAATATTGTCAAGGAGACTCTTTCCCTCTGTTCTTATAGGTGGCTCACAACATATATATCTAAAAAAAGGTTTTGTCATTTAGTGCTAATTTTATGAAGGAAGAAGAAGACCTGAAAGTTACTTGATTTCGTTTAGCTTGTCACTACCAGGCATGAGATTCTTTAATTTAGGCACATTTACTTTCTCTGTTTCTTCTTGTTTTACAGTGAAGTATGGAACCATGCTTTCTTAGCTTTTAATTGAAACTGAGATTGATGGGCTAGAGCTTGAGTCTGTTTTATGCCTTTGAGCTCTTTAAATAGCTATTGTTCAGATGTTTGTGCTGCATAGGTGTTATCCAAAACAAAGGATTAGATTACACAGTTTTTGCAGTGATTTAATTAAATTCATGAAATCCCAATTCAGTTTTGTTAGATCAACACAAAAATCCATGCATAGCCAAGCCCAAAGCATTTTAGAGAACTCAATGAAAATTTTCTTACTTTCACATTTTACTTCTGTTGTATTTCATTGGTTCTTCTGGTGATATGAGGCTACTAGTTCACAACTGGTCACAGAGGCTTCTTGGAACTAGAGCGTAAACAAGACTTGAGTAAAGAAAACAAGCTGGAAGCAACTCATCAGCTTTATCATTGCCCTTTTCATTTTCTTACAAACACAGTGCTGACCCTGTGGGAGAAAGTTGTGCTGAAAGCCCCAGAGTGGGTCTGGGTGCCATGTGAGGGTAGGACATAGGGGCTGCTCTGGGACCTGGAAATCAGTCTTCCCACCAGCCCTGAAGAACAGCTGCCCTCACACAGAAGTAGATGCCTGGCAGCAGGCAGCAAAACCAGTGCAGGAAATATTATTGAGGCTGTGTTTTAAATTGGCAGATTCTGCCAAATGGAGATTTATTTCTCCCCTCTGTCATACCACCCCTGGAGTGAAAAGAACAGAAGATGAAAGCTGTAGTTCCTTGACTTAATTTTATCCTTGGACAAGAAAGAGGTGACATTTCTTCAGCATGGGAAGCAGAAGAGATGTGTCTTAAAAATTGAAGCTCCATCAGGGAAAGAGATGACCACACACATTTGCTCTAGGGATACCATACATCTGCACTGCCCCATCCTCTTTTTTTGTCAATTACTCGATTTTATTGTCCATGTGGAAAAAGATGAATAGGGCCATTTGGCCAAGATTTCCAGGCCTCTGGCCTGAATAGTAGAGCATGGATAAATAGCCATATTCAGGCCATCCCTTTTATTTCACAGATGGTGTATGCTTGCACAATAACTCAGTTGCAGCTCAGATACCTCTCCAGTGTGTCAGACTCACTGTGGCGTGTCACATAGTGCACGCTCACTCACTTCTGACTGTGAAACATTAGATAGAAATACAACAGGTTTCATTACTTTAGACTTGTGAGGATTTTGCATAAGTGAAACGTGTTTTTCTAGTGAGGCGAAGGCCAGAACATCTCTCCATGAACATAAGCAGTTTTGTGCATGCTCTGCAGTGCATCCAAAAGCCATCATAAGCAGTATGGCAGTCCACACTCCTTCTGTGTCACTCCTTGCATTAGTGGTGATTGGTGATAATAAAGGGATTAAAAATAGGAACAATGGAAAAGCTATTACATAAGGGAAGTAACTGATCTGTGCAGAATTTATAATGTGCCTGCTGTATGATTTTAGTATGCATTTACACTCGTTCCTGAAGTTTGCAGCTTGAAAATATTACTTTTTGCTTCCTAGAGAAAATCTTTTGCTGACACCCTCTTTCATAAGATTGTAGGATAATTCAAGTTGGGAGGAACCCCAGGAGGTCAATAGTCCTACCTCCTTCTCAGGCATGTTACCTATGAGATCAGACCAAGGCTACCTTGGAATTTATCCAGTCAGGTCTTGAAAAGCTCAAAGAATGGGGACTGAACTGCCTCTCTGTTAACCTTTTTTTTCTGCTTGACACAGGGAAAAGTTTTTCTTTATATCCACCCTGAAGCCCTCTTCATTCAGTTTTTGACCATTGTCTGTCATTCTCTCACCATGCACTGCCATGAAGAGCCTGGTGCCACCTCCTTATACATACTGACAGGCTACTAGTTAGGTCCCTCAAAAGCTGCCTCTTCTGCAGGCTGAACAAGCACCATTTCCCCAGCATCGCCCTCCAGGACAAGTGCTCCAGGCCTTTGAACATCTTGGTAACCCTCTGCTAAACATGCTCCAGTGTATCAGTGGATTTTCTGTATTGGGGAATCCAAAACTGAACAGAGTATTTTAGATGTGTCTAAGCACCAAGTACAGGCAGATTATCACGTTCCTGGCTGTGCTTTTGCTGAAACAGCTAAGAATGCTGTTGACTTTCCTTGCTGCCAGGCAGGTTGGTGGCTCACATCCAGCTGACTGCCCACCATGATTCCCAGGTCCTTCTTAACAGAGCTTCTCCCGAGTTAGTCAGCCCCTGACCTGTATAGTTTCTAGGGTTATTTCTTCTCAGGTGCAGAATTTTCCATTTCCCCTTGCTGAATTTCATAGGTTGTGGTTGACCCCTTCCTCCAGCCTATCTAGGTTACTGTGGATGGCAGCCCTTCCCTGAAGTACATCAACTGGTTCCCCCTGTTTGGTGGGAGTTTATTCCGTCACCTCTCTAGGTTACAATAAAGGTGTTAAAAGATACTAAGATATTAGATTATGAAGATGTTATCTATGTTTCCATACATAAGAAAGCCTCTTGAAGGAGAGCTTACTGCCAGTTATACCCGTCCACTTGCCTATAACCTAAAGAGATGATGTTTGATGATAAGTGTGAATTGTATGGCAGGCACAGTCCAAGTTCTTGTAGGCAGTTGTGTCATATGCACAAAAAGTGCAGAGCTGCGAGTTTGTGAGCAGCCTCAGTGGTTCCATTATCATCTAAATGGCTGAAGCAGTTCTCTTCCGTATGGCTTAGAGTCCCTGCAAACCAGTCCTTCCTGCCCATCAGCCATATCACGGATAAGGAATGTAGTCAACGATTATAACCACCAATCATTATGTATGTGCAGAGTGTAGGACTGAGGATATGTATTTCTCTGCCTGAGCGAGTGGGGCACGGCCTCAGGAAAGACTCTGTTCCGGGGTCCATGCAATGATGAATAAGTCAATAAGTTGATTTTGTGATTCAGTTTCTTACCTCTAGAGTAAGAGTAATAACATCGCTGTACTATATAAACATTTTTTGAGGATAACGGATGTTTCAAAAATGTTGGCAACTGGTTTTGAACTGCAGTAGTTTCTTCAGACTCTCAGTGAGATCAGAAGCGTGTGCATTATAGCCCATAAATACATGTACCTGTGGGTCATGCATGGTCCTCAGAGGGAGGTTTCACATAGGGAGGGGGAAAATGGAGGAAAGGGGAACATGAGTGACAGAAGCCTTGTCAATATTTACATAAATGATTGTCAAACTAAGGAAGGAGTGCTACACAAACGAATCATCAGCAATACACGTATTCTTTGGGAAATCTCTCTTTAAAATAATAACAAGAACTTTTTAACAAAATTGGTGTGTGTCTAGATTTTATAATGCAGAGACCAATAATCTCCTATATAAACATTAAGCTAGGACATGTGTGATAAAAAATTTCATCTGCAATTAGTACAAAAACATTTTAACTAGGAAAGCTGATTGTTGTTTGTTTAAAAACCATGTTCTTCTTTCACCATATAGATCAACTGCTCATAATGACAACTACACCTGCTCTTAACTTTTTATTCTCATTAAGTGTATACACAAAACAAAATAAACTCCTAGTGTTGAGCCTGACCCCATGCCCTTTGAAAACAAAGGAAGAACAACACTCCTGGTAACTTCAGAGGGCATTGCATCCAGCCCATTGTTTTTAAAAGTCAAAAGCTAACACAGATTGTTCATTTCCTGACATCGGCATCAGCAGTAAATGGTATTGCCTCACCAAACGTTTGCTCAGTCCTCTGGGGACAAAGGATAAGAGCATGTTACATTGCTCAACAATGATCTCCTCAACCAGCTACACAGCAGCACTGTTTCATTTCAATAGCTCGTTACCTCCTTGGCAAGTCCAATGAAACCATGGAGTTGAAACTATGGGGAGAAGTGTGAAAGCCAGCAAGAAGGGTGGGTCTGAAATACCATTCTCAGACATGCCCTGCTCCCAGATGAAACAAGTAGGAGACAGAGGCTAACATTATTGGTAAATTGTTCATCTGAGGAAACACAGGGCTCCTTAATGGCCACAGTCCTCGTGGCATTGCTTTAGGAAGGAAGTATCTCTGTGTTGTAGCCTCTACAGTGTAGGCATCTGTACCATTGCCAGTCAGCCAGACTCCCTTCATGGTGAATGGACAGAAATAGGCCTTCCTACACTATCTTCTAAATGAAGGTGATTCGTTTAATCTATTTTAAACATCGGAAATGGGATGAGAGGAGCTCTGCCCTGAGAAGGTTCATTCCCTTGACTATAAAGGGAGCCTAGACAGTTAACTCAGAGACAGACACCTACAATGCAGAATCTATATTTGGACAGATGAATCCCACTGCTGGTGTTTACTATAAATAGGGAAGTGCACAGTATATTTAAAGCAGAAAATCCATTGGGTACTGCTGAGATTATTGTTAATGCTGCTTAAACTAGTTAATTAAATAACTAGTCGATCACCCCCTAGTGTAGAAGGGACCAGACATGCAGCTACTGAAGTCAATAGTAGAATTCATGCAGGCAACAGCAGGCAAAGATCTGTGCCTATGTATAATCATGAGTTGAGGCAAGAGAAAAACCCAGCCTTAGCTCTAGATCCAGTCCTTTTCATTTTTTTTTAATATTATGATCTGAGTATCTCCTTCTGCTGGTTGTAGCAGAAGGGAGCATCTGCAAAGCTCAGCTGAACAGCTATTGCTCTCTGTGTGAGTGTTCCTAGTCTGCCTGATTGCAAGATCCAAGACATTAATGTAAGTCTGTTTCAAGGATGTTCACTGCCCCCAAAATATAAGACCCTGCAGGTCTGAATTGCTATTTAAGACCTATCACTAATACATTTGAGGTAATGGCTTTTCAAAATTAAATATCTGGCATTGACAAGTTGCTATATCATAAGAGTGACAGCCCTAAATCAGATCAAAGAAATTATTCTGGTACCCAAGCTGCAAAAATGGGGCACTTGATACTACCCAACCAACTATAGCTATAATGGCCAGAGTAAGAATGTGTTAATGTACTCCTTCATAAATCACTTTGAACTATATTGTGGAAACACCATGATAGGCAAGGGAGGCATTTGTGTGGATATTTTTATAATTAAAAGGAAAAAAACCTTTCATAAGACAGACTGCCAGGTGGCTAACTGCCATCTCTGAGAGAATGTGTTGTGAAACATTGGGCACGTTTACCATGGAGAAAGACTCACCATCCAAGGGTTGGATGGATTGTTTTGAACTTTATAGTGGTTGGTGGAAATCCTGAAGTCTGTTCTTGAAATGTTAAACTCATTTAGCCAGGATGGCTAGATCAGGATCCTTAGTTTCCTCCCTGCCTTATTAGGGGATTGAATTGCTCTAGTGGAACCTCACATTCCAGTGAGAATCCCTGCTTGAAATGAAGCACAACTTGTTGACTTCTCCCTACCTTTGTGATAACTGGAGATTGCACATCTATTGTAATTGTGAAATCATCTCTGAGAAATCGGTAAGAGTTCATAAAATGCTGCAATTAGCTTTAAGAGTTAAAGCTGGCAGAAGGATTAAGAAATTGAGAGAACAATCACTCATTCAGAGGGGTCTTTCTGATCCAGTCAAGGCTATGAAGGTGATATGTAACAGATAAGGAATGGGTTAAGTGAGAAATTAGTGGACCAAAATAGGTGAATGAAATAAAGAAGGGAGGGCCTGTTTGATCTCACATCATCTATTGAACCTATAAAAAGCAAAATAGTGGGGACCAGTTTGATAGAAGAGGTTTCTGAAGGAGAGGTCACTGGCTGATTCTTCCCTCCATGGGTAGCTTCCAGGCCATCAAACATGAGAGGGTACCTGGCTGTTCCCAACAAACCAGCAACTTGACAGAAGTGAGGTTCTGCCTTGCCTTTCCATATTCTCTGAGACTCTTTCTTTCCCCTTGTTCTCTCTTTTTTGGTCTATCTTTCTGTCATTCAGCTTTTAACCTCAGTTTGAGTTGGCCTGTGCTGCTTGTTCTACCAAATGCAGAATTGTGTAGAAGGAAGGAGATCTGACTTGGCCAGGCAGGGGATATCCCATACAGGCAAGGGAATCAGGCTCCAGGCCAGCAGTTACCAGGGGCGACTGGCTCCTCTAAACTGTTTTCCATGACTACTCAGTTGTCTTATAAACTGAAAAGCTCAGCAACAGCTACACCTCCCCTGCTTTCCACTCTCCTATCCTTTCTCCTCTCCCTGTCTGTATTTATTATCAAAAGCAGGAAATCAATCTTTACACTCACAGTCATGAACTGAGAGATGAATAAGAGAATTAAACCTGTCTTGTTGTGCTAAGAAGGACTTCTGCATAGCATAATGGATTCTAAGTGAATAACCTATATCTAGCAAAGGGACTCTTGACAGATTTTGCTTAAGTTAGTCTTGTTTAACTACTTTATTTCAATTTCCAAATGCTTTCTGTTTTGTTTTTGTACATACTAATCAATATACTTCCAAGCTTTGGCATGAATTTCTAGTGCAGCTGCCATGTGACTGAGTAGGCAAAGCTCTCTGTACTTAAAACCACAAACCATGTTAAATGGTTTAACATTTTACATTGGGAAGATCACATTAACACCTATGACTGAAATCTCACTTATTCCATTGAAGCTAACACAACATGACTCCTTACATCTGACTGCTGTTGTTACTGTGCCAAGCTTTATTAAAGATTTGTTTGTTCAAAACTTCTCAACCCCCTTTGCACCACTGCATAATTTCCATCTAGATTATCAAGTGTGAAGAAAAACCTAGGTTCCTTTATTTTTAGCTTATTTGGCCATGTGAGTGTCAAAGTAAAATGTCATGTAGGCAGAACTAAGTATTGGTGCTTTGGCAAGTCACCAGTGAAGGAAAAACTGAAGGCACTGGAGGTTTTTACCAGTTGCTTCATTTAACATTAATACATTGTGAGAAAAACATAAGTTAAAATATGATTTATTATAGAGATAGTAAAGCATGTGTAACCTGCAATATTTTACTCAGGATAAATGATCGTGTCCTGTTCTCAATGAAAAGGAGCTTGGGAACCCATGGAATGGCACAAGATGAATCTCTGTTTCTTTTTTGCATGTCCTTTCAAGGTGAAGAAGGTCGAATTAAGCAGTCTCTAAGCTTATAAATCACTCTGCTGGACTAGTTTAAAATATCGTTCCACAGAAACATAGGTGACAGGGGTTTAAAATTAAGATAAAAGAACTTAACTGTCAAGTATTTGATTTGTTGAAGGCTTTCAACAAGGACATTGGAGAGGAAGGAAAATGAGAAAATCTGAAAAAAATTAGAAAACCTCTGGTGAGTAGAGTTTTTAAGACTGGAAAACTGAAGAAACCCTGGGATTCAAGAGCACAGAATCTCTGATGAAAGGTGGAAATGGATGAAGCGTGTTTAAATACAGTTACAAATAAAGTGCAGAATATTGCTGAAGAAAAAAACCTTTCTCTTTCATGAATTTGTATTTTAGAATTTCTTACAGTCTTCATATGACTTAACAATATCTGTGACAAACACTACAAGGACTTCGACAAAACATCCTGCAAGTTTCCCATGGCTCAAAGAATATTTATATAAACATTATTTGACATGAAGTCAATACAGCATGAAAGACATTAAATTGGGTTATTCTAATAACAACCATATTTGAGTCAAGCAACTAATAAGTATGGAAGAGACAGGAGACTTGTCTGGACATTTAGAAATGTGAGAAAGAACATATGTGTTTTCAACCATGCTATAGTGAAGTTTCAAGTAGCAACAGAAAGGGGAACAGTACTTTTATTCACATGTCTCTTGAATCAGTTGACAGGCTTATTCTGACCAGCAAATTCCATTTTAAACATTACTGTTCTTTCTTGCAGTATGATCAAAACTGTATTTAAGATTGTGTTAGTTGACACATTTCCCATTGTAATGTGTTTTGGCAAACAAAAAAGGGCAAGAGGGCTTCCACTGGCAAGTCTCCACCAGTCTCACTGAAGTGAAGACCAGGCTGGTACAAGCTAGCTTTTGTCAGTGATCTGTACCAACACGTCCAATAACTTTTTCCTTCTAAAGCTTATGACAAAGCAGAGGAGTTCTATGAAAGCACTGGCTGTCCAACTAATCCTTCTTAGCTGCATAAGGGAAGATACCAGGAGAGGTTTAGTTTCCATGGTGTGGTCATTTTTGCTAGCAAGAGGTCATCTCTGCAAGAATGACTGGTTGAGGCATAGTGTCATTGGATGGGTTCCGTGACGTGAAATGGAGGTAAGTCTGAATAAATAACAGGTCAGGGACTTTCTGTCTTTGTTGCTAATAGGAAACTTTATGTTTTTTGATCTGCTCATGAAGTAAATTCAACATACACATTTTCTCCTGATATTTTTTGGGTTTTATACCTGTGTTTCTTTCTGAATGCTGAATGACTAAAACTATCCAAAATACTACTGTACAGAGACATATTTATAATTATATGTGGACATAAAGGTTGAAAAACCTGCTCTGCCCTCCTTGTTTGGTTATGTAGAACTTACCCAAACTGCAGCCATGGTATATATGAATCTATTGGCATAGGAGATTACAGCTACACTGAATGTGAAAAAGTCCCTTCCTTGAGCTTTACTCTCTTCTGTCATCCTGTCCCTGGGTTTCCCTCTTGCCACAGCTCTGGCGAGAGCAATTTCCTCACACTTACACAGCTGCTCTGACCAATCCATTCTTGAACATTTCCACATTGTTAACATTACCCATGTCCAAGGACATACTGACCCTGCTGCTTGGCTCTGAGTAGTAATCATCTTCATTCACACTGAAGGCTTTTACTGCTAGTCATCTGGAGTGTCTCCTTCTGTCACCAGTACATGTATATACTGGAATAATATAAACAATACCCAGAGCCCTGTCTTTTCATTCCAGTGAGGTACACAGTTTTGGGAAGAGAGTGTGAATAACAGTAAGCATTTTGCTACATAGGAAAGATGGTTGCTTAGGATGAATCTGAAGTTCTCAGGCTGATCCTTGCTCATCACTCAGTTTAGTTACATTTTCTAGAGCAAGTTTACACAAAGCCTCCAGTGCCTGGGCAGAAGTTACTGTATTTTTGCTAGTGGAGATATTCCTTTTCCTATTGCTCCAGAGCTGGTCTGAGATGATACTTCATGTTTTCAGGAGAAGTGTTGATTCCCACAGTCAGCTACAGCACTGTTTCTTTACAGGAAACTGCCAACTGTCTGCCACTGACATCAGAGGGAAAGGAAGAGTATTTTGATAGAATGAAGGAGAAATACATCCACAGAGTTAAAATTATATTTTTTTAATATTTTTTTTTTAAGTGAGCAAACACTTTTTCAGAGCAAGAACAACAAAAACAACAATAACAAAACCCAAGATTGAAGAGAGAGCCAAGTTTGCACTTCATATTTTTAAACACTGCTGATTTGGAAGCCAACCATGAATGCCAATAGTTGCTTATGCACTGTACATGCTGTACTCCAAAATCATATCCGCTACGGCAGGCCAACCAGAAGGGAAGGCATGGAATTTTCCTTTGAAACAGAAAAGGTCTCATTGCTCACAAGTGTTTTGCTCTCAAGTTAACTCCTTTGTTTCTTCTTTTCTGTGGTAGGCTGACCCTGCATCTGAGCAGTCCTGTGACGCTTCTGTCATTGTATTCAAGGGTCTTGAATTAGACTCTGATGTTTAGTCATTGCTATAGTATTGTATTTCTAATTTACTTTTCCTTTTCTCAGTTAGTTCTGCCAAGACTTCTCACCTTTGCTGAGGACTTTTGCTTTTTTTCTTGTCTGATATTGCTGCTGGTGGTGGTGTTCATGGTGATAAATAAACTGAAGGTGTACATGAGCTTGTCAGTGACCTGATCTGAAGCCCAGGATCTCTGTCCCTGAGGAGCACGTAGATGAATGCGGAGAAGTTATTGTGGGAAGCTGTGCACAAATTCTGTAACTGAAAAAAAAGCATAATCTACACTTAAGACACCAAAGCAAGTTACATTATCCTAGGGAAATAACAGCATCTTAATTGTTATATTTGCTGACTCAGAAGATCAGGGCTCTGTATTGAGAGCAGTCAGAGAATAGCAATAACTTTCATATCTAGGGAGCAGAATCCTGTTCTTCTATCACCTGAGTTTGGTTACCATAGCTCTTCAAAGAGAACTCCTGGATGTGAGGATAGAAAACTCAGACGTGGCCCTCTTTACCCTCACAAAACAGAGGAACACCACCACTGCACTGTGTTTCAGGAACAGAAACTATAAAGGAACTTCTGGAAATGATCCAAGCCTGTGGAGGATTTTCTTGTAGACCATGGGCATGTGAGCAATCCAGCCTTTGGTATAAAAGCTTAATTGTGTTATAGAGACTTTAGCTTGACTACTGTTATCTCAAGGCCGACGGAGGGATAATTATAGCTGGGAAAGAAGAAAGTTAGCAGAAGAGAAATAACTCCCACCTGCAGAAGAAGGAACGAGATACTGAAGGTGCTGAGACTTTGTGTGCTTAGGGCTAGTAGCCAATCATGTATTAGGAGCAGGTATATGGACAGTAGCAGTGCACTAATCAGACTGAAGCATTATTCGTGTGGACAAAAGCATGTAACCAATAATGGGGGGGCTTACAGTGTGTGTACCGGGCAATGAGGTACATAGCAAGGCATTTGTTGACAATAAACGGCTTTCGCTTCATCACATCGGTCGTGGGGCGTTAGTCCGAGCTCTCGCCGCACAAGCCAGATCTCAGTAGGAAGATGTGGATGCTCAAAAAACAGAAAAAAGAACCACTAACAGATGTTTGCCTACAAAATGGGATAACCATAAGTAGTGACTGTTGCATAACTTGGTAGCGTGGATGTGATTATGGATGGTTTCATTATTTCCTTTCATTATTTTATTTATTTATTACTCATGTTAGTTGCAGGACATCTCTCTCTAAATACTTTTTTAGCACAGAGGGATATCTGTGGAATCTCTCTCACCCCAGTTGCTTTTGCATACTTTCACATATGTTCACTCTGTGACTAAATATTTTTGTTATGTGCAAGTATTCAGCCAGAGGTACTTGGGCATCCTAGAAAAAAAAAATTGTACTTTGTGGAGGAGTGCTACTGCTATATATTGTGTGGATTTCTAAGCCCCAACACCCAAAAAGGAAGGAAACCAAATGCTTTCATTATATGAAAATACAGCAAGGTATTATGCCTGTGAAGGTAACGGTCATTCTCCTTGTGAATTTGAGGGCCAGGACACCCACACATTTGGCATGTTGCCACACACAGTTAGGTAAGATAATGTCGCATGCACAGCAGGCTGTTCTTATCCTCCATCTGTTGTAAGTCATGCAGATTTGTTGTGTGTCTCTCAAAAGTCCACTTTTCCAGCACTATCCAGTCTGTAGCAAACACAGCAGCAAGGATGCCCCAGTGTACAGGTTCTTTGATACTTGAGCTGTAAGTGCAGTGGAGTGAGGTGGGCTTTATTACGTTAGGGCTCAATTCAGGTAGAGCAGAGAGCCAGGCTTTGGGCTACAGTTTAACCTTTTGCACCTGAAAAGCATGCGTCTGGAGGGGGGTTGTTCAGTTCAGTATGTGAGGTGTTCAGTTGTTGTATGTGAATTACACTTCAGCCCGTTCATGATTTAGCCAGCCCTGCAGACTGGTCTGTGCCTCTCTGAGCTCATCTAGTTTATGTATGTGCTCTTAAAGTATTTGTTATGTTCCAAGTCCTTATAACAAATATATACCAGTTACAACTATTTTCCACACTGAGACTAAGTTACATTAAGTGAGGGTAAGCCTTAATATACAAAACAATAGAAAAAAATAGACATGGTGTTCTCAACAAAAATACCATTTTCTGTATGTTGTAATAATTTTTTAACTGCCAGAAAAGTGGATGTTGCTCAAAGATAGAAATTGATGCATCATCACTGTCCTTCCAATGAAAACCAATAGATCAGAGGACACTGAAAGCAACGTCACTTCTCTCGACGTTCATAGATGTTCAAGTTGACTGTAAACTGTTATGTTCAGTCATCAATTTCTTTTATAGCCTTGCCATACAGTGTCATATGGATGTCGTGTGATCATAGCATGCTGCTGTGAAGAGCCACTGTAGCATACACAGACAAGAGAGGTGAATTAAAATTACTATAGGGATCCAAGGAAGATTCTGATTGTATTGGGGTAAGTTTGTTCACTTAACCTAATCCCAGATTTACAGCACTGTAGCTGAAATAAAAATTTGTGCCTCTGTAGCTGCATTTCCTAACTTCTGTGAAATTCTGGTCTGCATCTTGACAGTGGTTAGCATGGTTGCTTCCATTTATATCTTCAATATTTCTTTCAGATTTCTATTGTCTTCCCTTTTTCTTCACTTTCTGTGCAGCTGTCATCATAGCATTTCAACTCCAGTTAGAAAAGCAAGGCAGATGTCTCCCAGCAGAGGCTCTGCCAACATCACTCCAATGACAGCTGCGGGAGCAGTGCTGTGATAACAGCGTGGCCACCAACGTCAACAGAGAATGACCACATCACATCTGCAGAGCTTTTCAGCTTCCACTGGCTTAGGGCCTGCAGTCTCAAATCACTTTTATACTTGAGTCTCTCAGCTGGCAGCACTTAATGCTACTTAGTTCTCTCGTATATTAAATACATTTAGGTCTATTTTGTTGGCTTTGTTTTGGTTTTTGTTTTTTTAAATCTGAACTGTCACAATGTATTTTCATCCTGGGTTGAGAAGGATTGTTAAACATGCCTCTTCCTGAGTTGACTCCCAGGCCTAGCTGCATCTGAAAATCTAATTGAAAGTGCCAAAACATTACTATGTTGACCACACTTGCAGATCTCCAAAATGGAAATAAGCATATCAGAACTACCTCAGCATTTACTAAAAGAAGAGAAAATTTAAAGCTAGCAAATACCAATAGCTTACAAAGTTACCTGAAAACAATACTTAGCTTATTAGTGTATGTTGGTGGTGTGTTTAAAGCTTGTTTAGACATAGTTTTAGAATGTACCAAGAATGATATTAATAGGTGAAAAGAAAAAGAATTAAAAAAGAATATGCTTGCTATGGAAACAATTGTGTAAGTTCAGTGATACTTACACATGCTCCTTTTATATGCCAGGGTCTGTGTAGGGATTTTGTCTGTGATAAAATATCTTGTTAAGTGAAGTTCTTACTTAGGAACAAAGCTCCCTCACAACAGCAAGTTGTACCTTTGCTTGCACAACCCATGCAGATGCCTCTGTAGTGTTCTTGCATAATTTGATAGGAAAGTGAGAGTACTTTCAAGGGCTTAATCCTCTCCATGTCTCCAGGAAAATGCTGCAAATTACTGCAGAGAGCCTTTAGTTATTCATTGCACTAAAAGTCAAAAGGTCACTCTGACTTTTCAGCAAGCAGGACTTCCAGTAGGTATGTAATTACAGTTGCTTATGAAGTAACAAAGATGGTGTCCACTGTTCTTCCCGTAGCTGGCAGTGCAGCCTAGGAACATCACAATTCTCTTGAGCTGTTAAATTGAGCAGAAAGGATGTTCCAATCCCTCTCTACAGCTGATAGTTGTGATAACCTTTATCAGTAACCAGACAGACTCAGCTCTAAGTTATACTGTGCAAACAGGAAGCAAACCCATTGTTTCCTTGGAGATATTCCTTACGCAGTTTGCTACAAAGGCTCTCGGTCCTGAGTGATTAAAAACACTAATTGTTCTGAGTAAGACTGTCCCCACTTTATACAGAAGATGACCACAAATGCATCTAAACCCAAGCACATCTTACAAATTACTGGTTGAGTCTTGACTATGTGGTAATGCTTGTATTTGACTATGCTGGAATTTGGCAAATAGTATTGGGTTGACTAGGCACCCCATTTTTACAACAAATGTTGTCATACCTTGAATTATCTGAAGCATTTAGATCCTTCTTCCCCTCCAGAAGGTAGTTCTTCCATCTGTAGAGTTTCCTCACTTTTCTGGGCTATCAGATATATCTGATTCAGAAGAGAAGGCACTGCCTGAGGATTGCCATAGGTGCTTCTTGCAACATTTTCATATAGGAGATTGTGGGAAGTTGGAACTTGTGGAATTTGTAATATCTGATAACTGAGTTTGGTTCCATTTCAGAAAATTGTCCCTGTGCAAAGAAGTTCATTAACATATGCTTAAGCTCTTCTGAAGGCAGTGAAAAATATTCCCATTCTTGAAGTTAGCCATGTACTTTCCTGAGAATCTCCAAGTGTATCTTGATAGGGATGTAGGCGAAAGCTTAGGCAAGAAGGTGTTTGCTGATGCTGGTGAAGATAGGTTGTGTCTCTTTATGGCTGGTCTGTGGCATATACAGGGTGAGGGGTTTCCTTCCCCCAAAAAAAGAGACATTTTAAAGAAGAATACTTGAGATATTTATGTTTTATATATTTAAAGGAGAAAGTCTGATCTCTATTTCCCTAAGAAAAAATTTGTGATTCATTTGTAATACAAGCATCAAGGCAAGTAAAAAGCACTTAATTGAAAGAGGAAATAATTTTAGTCAGCTTCAAATTCTTTTTGCTTCAAACAGTTATTCAGCTCAAATATTTGTATGAAAAGATGCTGTGGTGAAAAATTGAACTCTGTGATTAATGGACAAAATCTTCCTATCCACACCCATTCATCTAAGCCATCCAAGAAATCTTTAAAAACAGAAAAGATTTATATGAGATCTCTGAGTACACAGCAAGCAGAAATACTGTGTTTTTGAAATACAGAGACTTCTAAAGCTTTTATTTCATAACAAAATGAAAAGGAGCTCAAATACATGTTTCCTCTTTTTCTGCTTACCCATCAACAAATCATGTTCTGTTATTAAAGACCTGTTTGGATCTCCCCAGTTTGCCATAAGTGATATTTGTAGTGTTATCTGAACTTTCTTCTTAGGTCCATTTCACTTTCCAGACATTCCAGTCAGAGGAACACTTTGGACCTCAGAGTATACACACTGACAGTCCAAAGGCAGAGGCCTGTTGGTAGGCTTTCAGGAACAGCCTTTTTTGATTACTGTACTCAATAGGGCTGTTATACATCCTATAAACAGCTAATGCCAAATAGCCAAGAAGGGAATTTGGCCTTGTCTAAATGCAGGAATTCACTGTCTGTGAGTGCTTTTATTTAGAACAAGGTTGCCCTATTTCTAAAAAATGTACTTTAAAAATCTATGCTATTTCACAATTGAGCACTGTTGTTCTAAAATTATAGTACTCATGAAGACCTGAACTACCATAACTATAAGCATAATATATGAGTTATTTTGTTATTTTGGTTCCACTTAACCATGTAGGCAGATCCTTATATTCATGTAAAACCAGTTATTTCAGCTTATTTTGTATCTGCGAATTTCCCTGCTGCCCTATTTTCTCACTCAGATGATGGCTTCTTTGTACAAGAACTGAGCTGACTGGTGCAAAACCAAGGACTGTTGAATGATAGTCCTATGAGTGATAGTCCAGATCTATTTCTAATCAAAACAGAGTTAGGGTACAGACTCACTAAATGTGTGATAGCTCATCCTTAAAGTAAAATATCCTTTTTTTTCAAAGCCTAATGAAAATAGCACTGATGAAACTAGAAGTACACTGATTTTCTACAGTTCTTCAAACCTTGTACATCACCCTGTTGAAGTTGAAAAGGTCTCTTTTTAAATAAAATCCAGTACAACACCAACTCAAAATGCATAGGATGGGAAACCATTACAGAAGGTGATATGCACATTACCAAAGCTTAGGAACGAATGTAAAAATAATAATAAGTTAGATCACATGACTAATTCAACATTCCAAGTGCTAAGCAGGATAACATATAATTTACCTCAAGCTATTTTCTTACCTAGTCACTGAATTAAAAACAGCTACTCAGTCTTTGGCTCCCAGAGCTAATCTGACAAAAAATGGATAGCTTTAAAATATAAATTACATTGAAGTCAAACAAAGCAAATATTAATATGTACCTGCTAGACATTTATGGTCAAATATTGTGTATACAGTGAATCTCAGGGAATATTTAGGTGTTTGAAACCCAAATATAGTAATTCAAAGTCCTCACTTAGAAGCTTCTTCGCCTGTAAAGTCCTCAGGTTCTCATAGATGATGTTTACTAGAGTGGCTAAATTAATGAAACCGGGAGGACTGCTGCCTCAGCATTGTATTTCTCAAGGAAGATATTCCATCCCTCAGTTTGCATCCAAAATCCAGTCCAGAAAACACCCTGAGTACAGACATGTTGGATTGGGCCAAATAGGAAACATGGCTTGGGATCTCCCATCACTCTTTCAGCGCTTTTACTCATCAGCTACAGAGTTCATCTGAGACATGGAAGACACTATGTCTTTTGTTCATGCTCTGTCTTTAAATAGGCATTTCCCAGATTCCAAGATAGTTTTAACTTTAGGCATAGTCTGCTTTGTAGAGTGAAGACATTCAACATCCATTCTTTCCACACTTTTCCAGTGTGCACAGAGTAGCAAAATACTTGTTAGAACCAAGAGAGAGCAGGGAAGAAAGCAAGGGAGTATAAAAACTAATGTGATAATATAGCTCAGTGGTTAGCTCTCACCTAAGTAAAGAAAGGACTGAATCCCAGTCCTTGCTCTCATGATTACTTAATATGGGGTACTTAAAATTTCATTGACACAGGCACTGAGGCCTCTTCACTCGTAGCTGAGTGCCTCCAATGCTAGGCAATAAAGTATTGCTCTCTCTTTTGCCTAATGAATATTTAATTATTCTCAGTGAAGTAAAACAGCTTCAACAAGATGAGTTATTGCTCTTTTTTTTGTCCTCAGACTAACCACTGAGCTATTGGATAAAACAGAGCTTCTGGCTATGCCCTTCTTTGGAATATGTGAGCCTAACTGTACCTGCAAGGTAGTATAAACCAAGAGAAAAGAAATTTCTTGCTATAGCCTGAGATGAAGCACTTAAATCCTTCAGAGATTTTAGTCTCCATACTCTTGCTATTTTTTATTGACTTTGTTGGTTTTGTGCTCAGAGTGCTCTGGGTCTTTGAGCTCTGCAGCGTGGGCATCTAGCTCAGGGCTAGAACATGCAACATGGGGCTGCTTCTGTCCCTCAGGGATCTAGCTCATAGTATTCACACTCTTTAAAAAAAGCCATAGAGGATATTTTAGGGCCATATGCATTTGGAGTAGGCCGTGTTAAATGGGAAAGTAAAACTGAGAGGAAAGAGAACCACAGGGCAAATGACTTCGGTTCATTTTCTTGCTTCTGTCCCTTAGTGCCTGAAACTCCACAGGACCTTTTCAGTCATTTTGCTGAGAGAGGTGTTTGCTAGTGAGGAAACTCATGCAGACACACTCCTATTGCCTTCAAGTCTGTCCAGTGTTTGCTACTCTCCAGTAGTCCCCAGCTGATAGCCCTCTGAGACCTGCATCCAGCTTACAGACATACTGAATTGCTCTAAACTCATGTGGGTCTGTCGTACAACCAGCGTGCAAATCAGAGCCTCTGCTGCTGGTCCTTTGCAAACACAACAGATAGATCAGAGTGCTGGAGCCAACAAGAGTGGACTCACAGAAGGAGACAGATCTTGGGATTACCAGCTCCTTTGGGAGAGAATGATTGCTGGGATTTTGAAATGAGACAGTCTCCTTAGAGGGAAGAACCATGCTGTGGGAAAAGGCATCAGACTCGAGTTTTTTTCAGGAAAACTAAAAACATCTGTACCTGAGCCTGAACATGAATCTTCAAATTCTCAGGGACCAAAAGGGAGCTAAAAGGCAGTTTGACAAAAGAAGGCGCTTTACTTGGAGGATACTCACCATTTTCAGTGTTCTCAGATGTCAGCTTGATACAGTTCTTTCATAACTGGCTGAACTCCAGGTGTGATATTTTGGCAAGGAATACATCTTCTGGGAAAGAACTGGTGTGGAAAAACTGCAGAAAATCAAAACACTGACTTTGGCTGACAACATGGGCTAGGGCCCATGAACCATGAACTGCAGACAGGGCAGACTTCTAGCCACCTAACTGTTCTATAGTAACTGAAATTAAGTAAGCTTTATCCAGTTTCATATCCCAGTCTGTTACCATGCCATCCAATTTCCATAATTATTTCTCTTTTAAACCTGGTTTGAAAAGTCGATGACTTGTTTTATTTCTGTTCAAATTACTCAGTAATATTAATATGAAGGTTACCAGATGAAGACACTGAAGGTGATTCCTGCAGAACTGATCCCATAGAAGGACTGATTTATCCATCGGTTCAAAGCTTTGTTTCTAACTCATTGTTGAGAGAAAAGACATTTACCAGATTTGGATGGACTGGTAGGACTTTAGTATATTTGGAATATATTCTATTGTGCTCTTACCCTTTGCTCTTTACTCTTCAACTTAGTTTTGGGATGGTGTTTGATAGGGCAGTTATAAAACTGTCAAAATGGAGGGTCTGAAGTTTGTAGGTTTTGTTTTGCTGACACTGTACACAGTGCAGATGAATTGCAGTTAAAGAACTGGACTTGACTCAGTGGTTCATGATTCAGTCTCTGCCTCTTTCACATTTCTCTGATCTGCAAGTAACTCTCTTTCACACTCTGACTTCCTCCTCTGTTAAAATGGAAATAATGACAGAAAGAAGGAAAGACTATCCAACTATGCTGTTATTCTTCAGAATAAGGCTTGCTTTTTACTGTGTTCTTGCACAATGGGGCCCTGATCGCTACTGTAGTACATAAGTAATAACAGTAAGGTGTTGATTTTATATTTTTCACCATCAGCATGATTCACTGTAAGACTTAGAATCTTACTGTTTATTCAATAGAGAAAGATGCAGGATCTGCTTGAGGGTAGGGAGGCTCTATAGAGGGACTTGGACAGGCTGGATCGATGGACCGAGGCCAGTTGTATGAGGTTCAACAAGGCCAAGTGCCGAGTCCTGCATTTTGGTCACAATAACCCCATGTAATGCTAAAGGCTTGAGGAAGAGTGGCTGGAAAGCTGCCCAACAGAAAGGGACCTGGGTATGCTGGTGGACAGCTGGCTGAAGATGAGCCAGCAGTGTGCCCAGGTGGCCAAGAAGGCCAATGACATCCTGGCCTGTACCAGGAATAGTGTGGCCAGCAGGACTAGGGAATTGATTGTCCCCCTGCGCTCAGCACTGGTGAGGCCTCACCTCGAGTACTTTGTTCAGTTCTGGGCCCCTCACTATAAGGACATTGAGGTGCTGGAGCATGTCCAGAGGAGAGCTACCAAGCTGCTGAACAAGTCATATGAGGAGCAGCTGAGGGAATTGGGGATGTTTAGTTTGGAGAAGAGGAGGCTGAGGGGAGACCTTATCGCCCTCTACAGCTACCTGAAAGGAAGTTGTAGGGAGGTGGGTGTTGGGCTCTTCTCCCAAGTAAATAATGAAAGGATCAGAGGAAATGGCCTGAAGTTGCACCAGGAGAGGTTCAGATTGGATATTAGGAAGAATTTCTATACTGAAAGAGTGGTCAGGCACTGGAACAGCTTGCCCAGGGAGGTGGTTGAGTCATGATCCTTGGAGGTATTCAAGAAGTGTGTAGATGTGGCACTTCAGGGCATGCTCTAGTGGATGAGGTGGAGTTTTTTAGTTGGTGCTTTCTGGTGGAGTGTGTGGGTTTTTTCATGTTTGTCTGGGGCTTTCTTGTGTTGATGGTTGGACTCAGTGATCTCAGAGGTCCATTCCAACCATGACAATTCTGTGATTCTGTGAATACTACTTGAAAAAAGAGCACTGTAATTAGAGAGCAGCAAAATTTTCATGCCACTTAATTTATAAGGCCACAAATACTCAGCAACAAGTAAGGAATAGATATACATTACAGTTATTAATATGCAGCACTAATTATAATAATACTGTACCAATACCTTACATTTACATAGCATCTCTCATCCCAAAGTGGTCAAAGTTCCTAAGTGAAATACAGAACACACAGAAATGTGGTCATCCATATATTAAGTGAAAAAAAGAGACTTGAAGAAAATTTTCTGCCAAAAGCATATTCTGAATAATGAAAAGAAAGAGTAAGCAGAAGGGAAGTTTGAAATAAACAGAAGTGCTGTCCATTTCTGGGGGTATTTTGTACTCATGAAGTGGTACTACCAAAAGAGCTTTGGTGAGTTGCTGTCGTTGATTGACCGTTAGACGAAGCTCCATAACCTGCAAGTGAAAGATTACTGATACTATAAATATAAAATTGCAACTCCCACTGGATATAATAACTAGATAGTGATATTGTATCCTATAACTCAAAGCATGAGTTGTAACAGCTAAGCATACAAAGATTGTGTAGGAGAGAGAAGCATGGCAGAAAAAGCCCAGCATGATGGATATGCCCAAACATGAGGCCTACCATGAAAGATAAGGCATCTAATGTATGTAATTTGCAAAAAGCACAGCAGAAAAATTGCTGAGAAATCACAAGAGCTTTAACAAAATTAACACAGATCTGTCTGAATTAAACATGAACATTTAACTGCTATTGGTGTAGCTGTTATTTCTGAACTTCTAAAAAAGAATCTTCACAAGAACAGATCAGTGCTTCACTTCTAAGCTAGTTATGCCACAGTGGGAAATCAGTGTGTACATTTTTTAAAGCTACAAATATTTATACTTACCAGAACTTTTTGTATGTTCAAACTCTAATCTTATTAGTTGACCTAATGTATTTCTTACATACTTGTTGAGTATTCCCAAGTGAGTTCTAAGTGCCTGTGACATTTAGGATACAGTTCTTATCGTCTCTAGCATAATTATGTGCAGAGTTCTCTTAACAAGAACACAGCCTACCATCACAGGGAGTAATCCTTCCACTCTTCTCACAGCTGGCAAGGCCTCAGCTGGACTACAGTGTCCAACTCTAGGCATTGGTCTTCAAGCAAGGAGTGGACTATTCAAGATAGTCCAGAGAACAGCAGTGAAAAGACACATTCATTGAGCCAAGACTGAAAGAAGTGTTGCTGTGTACCCTAAAGGAGAGAAGACTTTTAGAGAAAAGTGTATACACTGTTCTCCCAATCCATGGAGATGAGACTTCTTGTGTTACAAGAAGTAATGGACTTAAATTGCAGGAAGAAAGATCAGGTTAACTATTGGGAACAACAGGCTAAGAGTAGGGATACTGACACTCTGGAGCAGGTTTGTCTCAGGAGCTGGTAAAGTCTCTCTCACTGAAGGCTTTAATGCAGCTTAAACAAACAATCTGTCATAGCTGCAAAAATGCAGTAGTAGTTGATAATAGCTGGAATGGATGGCTATACAGCATGCTTCCTGGTCTTTTATTCTGATCGCTCTCTGTTGGTTTTTTGTTTCAATTGCCTCTTCAAAGTTGTTGAAAGAATTTTCTTCAAACCCTCTGAAATAATTCATGTTTGGACAGAGGCCAACTGTGGAAAGTATGTAGGACAAAGTAACACCTTTTTTGTAAAAGATACAAACTAGATGAAGTGGCCAGGAACTCTAAAGTATGATATTAGTTACTACAAATACTTTAATTAGGTGGATAAAACTGTACCACAGGAATGTACAGAACATGATTATCATTGAATTTCCTACTTAGAATGTATGATGTCACCTCCATGCATGATGAGCATCTCTGGTGTGCAGCAAAGCTGCTGGAGCAGCTTTTTGAAGTTATAGTATGACAGGCTTTTGGCAACTGCTTGGAACAAAGCTGCTCTGATGGTTGTTTGATTAAGCAAATCTGCTGTGGTAAATGTCTGAAGCCAAGCTGTTTCTGCAGCTGTTTGAGCCAGAGCTAGTCCTGCAGTTTTTGAGGAGAGAAGGCATTTGTAAAGAATGAAGGAGAGAAATGGAAACAGAAAGGAGGGAAGAAAGAAAGAAGGGGTTTAGAAACATTTTAACTACGTATAACATTAAAACAAAAGTGTGTTTTCAAACAGCTTTGTAAAACAAAACTATAATGCCATCTTGGGGTTTTGGCGATACTGGCAATTGTAATATGCATGATTCCTAAGGCTCTGTATGTTTTTATAAAACCTATTAAACAATAGGCTTTAAGAATGTCATTAAAGCTGCAAAGTCAAGTAATCAAAAGGAAGGAAAAGCCAGAATTCAGGTTGTATGCAAACATTACTGATCTGCCCTGTGCAAATGCCTTTAGTTACATCTCCACATAGAGTTTTTTCTTCAAGATCCAAAACTCTATCAGCACTCAGGGGCAACAGGTATTTTTAAAAATTATATCTGATATTTTGCTATCCTGTCCTTGTTTAGTATGAGTCCCTCTGCCTTGTTTATTTCACAGTATGAAAATCTTACCTGACAACAGAATGATTAATCTCCTCTTTGTCTTTTTCAGTGGTTCTCCTCACTGTACTCTCTGAGTGCTTCACAATTATGAATGTTTACTTTTATGATGCACCTCTAGCAGTTAAAGCAATATTGCTACTCCTACTTTTTGCAAAGATAAGGCTAAAACTATCCTGTAATTTGGGGTTCTCAGTTCAAGTTGTATGATCTTGAGCCTTAACATAGCAATTAATTTATTCAAGTTGTAATTCCTGTTGACTCCTCAAGTGTGCAACACTTCTGTAACACAGATCATAGGAACTCAGTTGAGTCACCCAGAAGAAGAGGCACCACATTTGAGAAGCTTTTAGTATAGATGATTTGTTAAGAATTGCACAGAGATTTTGAGAGAGAAGGTATATAATGCCATTGTAAAATAAACAGATGAGTAATCATGCAGTTAAGAAATGTCTCCACCTAAACACAAAGGAGCCAATATTCAGTCTCTATTATTGTATAGCTTTGGTTTTCCCATTTCCTAACTTCTGAACACGTAGTTTGGAGCCTCAGAAATGTTCAATTGTACTTTTCTGTGTGTTTATATTTGTCTTTTTTATAAAAAAAAAAAATAAAAAATTCTCCCACATGTTCCAGCTGTCATGCCTAAATGTGCATATTTATCAATGAGTTAGGAGAATGTAGACGCTCCACATAGTTTCCTGACATTTAAGTTAGTGGAATAACGAGGAATACTATCTTCTGTCCTCTCTGTGGACCACAAAAAATTATAGAACATTTTGATGGAGAGTTTCCAACCTATTTTCTGGCAATGCTGAGTCAAGGTTCTTGGGCTCCACAACAAGGTCCAGATTGAATGCACATCCATAGATGCTTGAATTTATTCCTGCAAAGAGTAACCACTTCTGGCTCTACCAGCCACTGCCTCAGTTCTGTTTTCTCCTTAACCTTGGTCCTCATTCTAGCTCAATTTCTGTTTCTCAACACATTTCAATTCCTTCCACTAGATCTTTCCTTTCTAGCTTTTGAATTCTTCCATCTCTCCTAATCCCTTTTCCTTCTCCACCATAGATTTCTCTGTAGACTAATATCCAGCACAAATCCCTCACCCAGACCGAGTGGATCTTTCAGTCTTTCCCAGGTGCCAACACTTCATCAACTCTTTGTATTTTTTCTCTCCTGTTGACTCTGAATCTCTTCATCCCTTTTTCCTCGTGTGGTTTGCTGTCTCTATCACTATAACCATCCCAGTTCCCTCCTCATTCATTCTGTGTCTGAGTTCTGATATACTGGTTCCTGTCTGCCCCTCATGTCCAGACAGATCAGCTTTTTGCAAGCTCTGCTTTTAAATAATGCAGCTTCCTCCTTCTTGCTTCCTGTTTGGAGTAGGTGGGAGAAATAGAGCTTCTGCACTCCGTTTTGGACTGTAGCCCAGTATGTCGTAGATCTGTAGTTGCAAGGAAAATCCTGCTCAGCCCCAGTCTGGAGCATGTTCTATAATTACAGAATCTTTGAGAAATGCAACTGCTGACACCTGAGACTTCTGTATTGAGCATGTGTGAACTGTTTGGGTATTTTTTTTCCTGAAGGACTGAATCTTAGCCAAATTTTACAAGTTCTCTTATGGGCTGGAGAGATCCACATCCTTGAAATAAAGGCAAGTCTCTGCCAAATTTTAAGCCTATTCTGCAAGTCGTGGTAGCCTGAAAAAAAATTCAGCAGAACTCTACTCCTTTTTTTAATGAAGAAAATGATGTATTTTTCTTAGCCTTGATCTCAGATATGGCTGAGTGATTTGTTTCCAAAAAAAAACAAATTCAGACTGAGGCAGATGCTCCATGTGGAAAATTTCAGTGCAAATAATTAAACTGTGGCAAAGTTACAAATAACTGAAAACAGAACCTCATAATGGGAAATGTTGGACAACCTTGCTGGGCCTGTGTGCATCCAGGACTGTCAATAATACAGTGTCCATTAAAATTTGGAGCAAAAATTATTTTTGTGGTCATCAGAGAAAAACTCATCTCAGCTTTGCTGTCATTGCACTGTCAAGTTTCATACCAAAGCTATGGTAGAAGGGTGAAATGAAGTTACTTTGAAAGCTTCGTGTTCACTAAAAAGGACGTTATTTTATTTGTGATAAAACAGCTGCAATTGTAGCCATATGGATAATTCCAGCCAGCCAGAGATCCTGAACCAAGTCTCACAAAATCAAGAAGATTATTCAAAATTTGTGAAAGTGATTATTTCTCTTCCAGTTTCTAAGCTTTGGGACTGTTTTTGCAATATAATAAAGTCCTTTTCTGTATTGTAAATGCTATTCACATCACTTACATGTTACCTCTAGTATGTTAGGAAGTTAAACCAGAAGCAGAGACTTGAAGACAAATACCAAATATGCTGCTAGCTGTCAAAACTTTGGACTCAGAGCACCATGCCATTGCTAGTACCTTTTCCATTGCGTTTATTATCAACTAAGAGTCTGGATATGGAGTGCTGAGCTGATGCACAGCCTCTGCTTGCCAAATTGCAGCAAGTCTCTTGTGTATTTGAGCCCTTTTTTCCATTGACTTGTCAACTGGGTTTACATTCTGTATTTTTTGTACTGGTTTAAATTTTTTTAAGACAGTTACAGTGCATATTGTATACGCTTAAAAATGAAGGAAGCGTGTGAAGGCTCAGCACAGGGCAGACCTCAAGCAGCACCTGAACTCTTCTCCTTTGGCAGTAACAGTATATCAGCGACTGGTACCAAGAAAGGATTCTAAACCCAGACAGACTGTAAAAGCTCCAAGAGGTACTAATAAATTTCACATAGGTCAAAGAGTCTATGACTCTAAATTTAAAAAGATGGGTTTTTTGAACTGAATTAATTTAAGCTAATTTTTAGGAGAGCTTTTTCAAGGTGGTAATTTGCTGAAAGGTTGGCTTGGCTTGCAAGGGAAGGTTAAGAGATCCATACAGATATACCTGATTCACTAAGTACCAAGCATTGCATAGTAATGGCATAAAACCTTTAGACCACCTAAGTAACAAGAGATGGGAGAGATATTTTTACTCCTCTAAAGGAAACTATAACAAGAATGAGCAGATTTAAATTACATGAGAGACTACTACATGTAAATGTTAGGGCAACATTTCCCTGATGATGAGATTCACTAAGATGCCTAGGAAACCAGTAGACCTTCAGCTTCTTTCAACTTCTAGAGCTAAATTTTATAAAGCAATGGCAGTTGCAGGGAGGTTACTGAAAAGAATTGTTCTGGTCTTGAATTACCAAATTTTTTTATTGAAATTCAGAAAATGTACTCTTTCTCTTCCTTTACAGTGCTTAGTTAAGATAGATATGAACTGTCTGTGGCTTTGCCCTGACACATAGAGATTGATATGAGGTTAACTAGGTAGGGAAAGCCTCTAAGGGAGCAGGGTGACGGAAGTAGCATAACTGAATAAGTCTGAGTCTCAGTACATTTACTCCTGCATATTTGGATCGTAGCATCATGTATTTCACCATCTGCAGCTGGACAGGTGACAGCTCCTCACATGGGATGCCTCTCACTTAACTTCAGCCATCTGAAACAGACAACTGCACCTGAGCTAATCACCTTAAGTTCCCTTTACTGTCAAGGGAAAGAAGTAAACATCTTGTGGAGCGCAATCCCTTTCATCTAATGTAGAATGTCCGAAGTGAGGCAAAAGAGTGACACTTGAGGTGAATATTTTTTTGGCGTGGCCTCTAATGGCTGTCTAGGACAAGTGGCTGACCTAGGATGACACAGTTAGGTGAAATGGCTTCCTCATTTTTGTCCAGGGTGGACTTCCCTACAAGTTTCTTTGTCACATGTAAGTGAAACTGTTGAAAAGGTCTATGACGAGTGAAACTACACTAGACAGGCATTTCAGAGCTTCTGGAAAATACAGTTACTCAGCTCCTGAATGGGATGGGACAGGCAGGCTCCTGACACTGCTTTTCTAAATTCCATCCTAATTCCAAATCTGCTTCTTGTGACAATGCAAAGTGACAAAGCCTATTTTTAAACCGCTCTGGTGTTTAGTCCCTGCTGTACCTGTGTCCCGCTGCTTACTTAATTAAGACCCCCAGCCTGAGACTAGCTCTTCTCAGTGGTCTGCCACAGCCTGCTTTCAGTGTGCCAGATAAGAGTGTGCTGGTCTTGCGTTCTGTCTGCCTTGTGGTCTACTGCTTTCCTTTGTGCATATAGGGGAGGATGCCAGCTGTCCTTACACCAAATTGCATGATCCACTACTGTTGGTCCAAGAGTGAGTTTTCGTGCTATAGCTGAGGGACTTTATTGATGCCAGCTGCTGGAAAGCATGGTCTTGCTCTGCCCTTCTCTCCCCCAGCTGTTGTTACCAGATTGAATTCATGCAGCCACCTGATGTGGCTGACTGACCCAGTGAAGAACTGTTTCTTTTTTTTTATTCATAGTTTTCCACTGGATTGGCCAGTTGAGCTGACTCACCTTGCAGCTACACTTTTGTTAGCTATGATATGCACAAAGCAAAGGGAGTACATGGCCATGGACTGACAAGGGGTACAGGACTTCTTCCACTCTTTCAGCTGCATTGCTGCACCATCTTAGCTGCAATAGAAAATGGAAACTTCACTATGGACTATTAATCCAGGCAGTTATTTCTCTGTATGAACACTAGGCTTTCAGTGTATAAAATTGCTTCTTGTCATCTAGTTAATCAGCTTTGGTTTGGCCATTTTATAAATGAGTTTATATTGTTGACAAAAGCCTTGAAAGCCTCATGCTATTTGAATTTGGAAGATTCAGTTAAATATCCTTCAAAACATCTCAAGATGCTTAAGATGCTGAAATAATGTCTCTCATTGAATAGCTCTGCTATCAGGTTATTTGCCACAGCAGTGCCAAAGTATGCTGGTTTGGGGTTTTTTTTTGGTCAAATATGAGTGAAAAAACACAAGATGGTGGCTCTTACATGAGTTACAGCACTGCCCTTGCTGTGCTGGGCAAGTTCCAAGCTGTAACCAAATTCAGAGTGACTACTGGGACATTCCTTGCTGTTCCAGCTGCACGTTGCTCATTAACTTCCCGTTCTAAAACAGCGAGGAATGTTGCTATCAACATCTAAACATTTATTGCTTCCTTCCCCGACAGCAAGCGCAATTCACTGGAAGGCCTGAAAGTATGGAGCCTGCCCCTGAAACTGATAGCACCTCAGTAGGTGAAGGGCTTTCAGTGATTGCACCCAGAACACAGGCCCTTTTGGTTACAGGAAACATGCTAAGGCAATTTACTATTATCTTCCACTGCAGGAGTTCCCTTCAGGGAAAGACTGATGTTTATTGTAATACTTGGATTTCATTAGATGCTTTGAGAAAAGTGAATTCTTAGGGACTGGAAAGATGTTAAAATCTCAATACAGCAAGCAATTTGACCATGACTGGCAATTACCTGGAAGTACATCTCTTATTGGGATTCCTACTCCATGTAGGATTTCCCATTTTTTAAAAATGATTTTCAATTTTCCTTCTGGCATCAATCTCCAAAAATCTGAGTACTTCCAACATCTCAGCATTAAGTACTCAAAATCACTACTTGCTTTTAAAAGCTTTGGCCTTATATATAAATGGAAATGAAATGGGTCCACACAGATTTGCTGTATTTCGCTGCCACATCATTGTCCCAATGCCAGAACAGCCAGCCACAAATTGATTCCACCAGCACTGAAGGAAGTATTATGTATGAAAAAGGAAATTATGCCTAAAGTTTGTAAAAGAGCCTTAACTCAGGATTTCCTGTACTTTTATTTTTGTGTTATTTAGGAATGAGAGTCAGCAACCTTAACACCATCTTAATGCAATTTTGTGCATGTGTGCTGGAATTTCCCTGGGTTTTTTGGAATGTAAGTGAAGTGTACACATGGCTCCAGCTGAAATACAATTGAAAAAGGATTTTTATGTAAGTACTGTCAATTGTAAATGTTTAATATTTTTACTCATGGAAGATTAACTAATAGAACCAAATAGCCAAATGTATCCTTCCCTACCAGCCAAGAGGGAGTTCAAGTTCTTTCTGGCATCATCTATGAAGGGAAAAGAGCAGGGAATTTAATCTAAGAAACCTCTTTGGTCTAGTCCACCACCAGTTTCTATAGAGACAGTATTCTCAAAAATCATCCTCATTTATATCTATAAATAACTCCCACAGTTCAGTGCAAAAGTGGAGCTTAGCCATAGAACTTATTCGACATAAGTTGGACATTATTTTGGAGAAACGGAAATCCAAGGTAGGTCGAATGCGTGTGTGCAGTTGCTGATGAGAATTTATATAACCATTGGGAAGGAAATAGATGTGCAGAGGCAGCCTGTTAGTGACACCATTTCATTCTGGGAAGATTGTGTCTATTACATCACAGGGAAAAATATTACTGCACTGTGAATGGGGAGTTACATGCTGCATAAAGCTGCACTAATAAGAGGACTAATACTACCTTAACTTCTCTTTCCCTGCTGGTAATACAGCCCCTGCATAGACTGAAGTGACGTGCTTTTTGGTTGGTGTTTGTATGGCTTCTGAATTCCAGTTGTTGATGTATTGCTCTTCATAATGGCCACGTGAGAAAAGAATTATTATCTCTATCTTACTGATGGGGAAAGAAGTCCCAGAGCAATAAAAACTTGATTTTTAATGCAGTTTGACACTTTGCTTAGAAGCTTAAAACTGTTTAGATATTTAGAGATGTAAGAAGGGCTGCAAGAGTGCTTCCCAGCGAGTCAGCTGTGTCAAAGTGCAGTTTCTGAGCGGAGCATCCCCATCTCCCAACCCTGTGCCTTGGTTTCCATGGGAAGAAGATCTGTGCAAAGACACAGAGCCCTGGAGTGCAACTGCTCTGCAGTCTAGACATGGCCATAGGCACCTAGACAGGATTTCTGAAAACACCAGGTGCCTAATATCTTATGTTCTCTATGGCAAACAGGCCTTTAAGTGCCTCTGGAAATCCTACTGACTGGTTACTGCATTCTTTAACAAATCTGCCTCTAAGTGACTGCTCAAGATCACAGAAGTAGCCTGTGGCTACCATGCTAACCACTGGGATATTATTTCTTCTGTGCCAATAGAGATTCGTTAGAATGAACTAAATTGATGCAAGTTCCCAGCAGGACTAGACACTTTTCCTTATGGGGTAGAAATGAGACGTGAACACTCTGTCAGATATCAGGAGGGGCTGGGGCTTCAGGCAAGACTTAGGTACTAGGGAATGTTACCACAACAAGGAACTTGGTATGTTTATAAACCTGGCTGTGCTATACTGTCCTGTCCTGTAAATCCTGACTGCTCTTAAATATGTTTTGTGTTGGTTTCACCACAGCAAAATGCCTTTAATTGCTTTGCATATCCACAGTAAAAATGCTTCCATCGACAAATGCATTACTGTAAATGAAAAGTTATGGAGGAAATGCAAATACTTAATTGAGGCAATATCAAATTCAATACATGGTCTTTCTAGTAGACAACATATATACATGTGTGTGGGTAAGTCTGCAGCTTGTAAGTTTTAAATGTACTAAACTAAAACTAGTTGTGAATAACAAATAAAAAGAAGACTTTTTTTGATACCTCTACTTTTTCTAAACCTAAAAAAATTAATCAGTGCATCTATATTTTTATAGGCATACACAATGGGAAATTTTTATAAGCTTCCTGTAGGAAAATTTCACTGCAGCAAAAAGAAGAACCTTCCAGTTTAAAATTAACATGATCATCTCTTTTGCCCAGGGTACCACAACAGCTGACAGTTCTGGATTTCCTGGAGAACAGACGTCTTTACTGTCTGTTCTGTCTTCTCTAATGCACAGCACATCCAAGGAGGTTAAGATACCAAGTTGATATATGAAATAGGTTCTACTTCTGGGCTGGTTTTGGCTAGGGTAGACTTCATTTTCTTCATAGTAGCTACTATGGGGCTCTGTTTTGGCTTTGTGCTGAAAACAGTGTTGATAATACAGAGATGTTTAGCTATTGCTGAGCAGTGCTGACACAGAGTCAAGGCCTTTTCTGTTCCTTACCCCACCCCACCAGCAAACAGGCTGGGAGTGCACTGGAGGTTGTGAGAGGACTCAGCCAGGACAGCTGACCCCAACTAACCAAAGGATATTCCATACTATATGACACCCCGCCCAGCAATAAAAGCAGCAGGAAAGAAGGAGGAAGGGGGGTGGAAGACCTTTGGAGTTATGGCATTTGTCTTCCCACATAACTGTTATGTGTGATGGAGCCCTGCTTTTCTGGAGATGTCAGATGGGAAGTAGTGAATTAATTCCTTGTTTTGCTTTGCTTGCTTGTGCAGCTTTTGCTTTACCTGTTAAACTGTCTTTATCTCAACCCACAAGCTTTCTCGCTTCTACTCTTCCAATTCTCTCCCCCATCCCACCAGGGGGAGTGAGCAAGTGGCTGTGCCATGCTTAGTTGCCAGCTCGGGTTAAACCACAATAACTACCCAATTAGCTTTGTTTACCAGGATGCAGACAAGCATGTCTATAGGGCAAACAACTGTGTAGCACAGAGATACCCGAAGTAGAAGTGAATTAGCTAGTTTAAGTATGGCAATAATTTTGGTCACAGCAGCACAGGTCAACTCGCACTGCTTCTTAGCAGAGAAATTTAGCCTTCAGGAGCTTCATGCTGCTGCTCTTAGTTTGCTTCTGGCCTTCAGTGTATCTTCTTTAACATTAGCCTGATACCTCTGCTTAATTACAAAGTGAACTTTCAACAATTTGCAGTGCTGGAATCCAAAGGCAGCTGATGTGGCTTCATTTTTCATCTCATGCTTTGTAGCCTGAAAAGTTTCCCTTGTTCTGCACAAATTGTGTTTTTATAGGGAACTTACATTCTTATGTTCCTCTGCAGTATGGTGTGGCTGTCTTGGATGCTGCTTCACTTAGACAGTCATAGTCTTCAGCTACAAAAATAGCTATGAAAGGAATGGTCATTTTCATTACTAAATTGAAGACAAAATTTTATTCATACAGTGTACTGGCTCTGGCTTATCTTCCTACTGGGGTTAATCCACAACACACAGTTATAAGCAAATATTGCAGAAGGCTCTGCATGAAAATTAAAATATCTGCATTACTGTCTTCATGGTAATACAGCACCTGATTATATGAATGGTAGAAGCCTTGTTCCTACAGATCTGTGCATCATGGTTGGATTTGCTGGTGTTTAAGAAGGTGTGACCTCTAATTACCCAAGGGTTAAGCAATCCTGTTTCTCCCAGGTATTTAGAATCTGGATGAGGACGTAGGGTTGAACTATCTTCTGCACTATTACTTAGCAAGTGTTTTTTTCTGTTTTCCTGTTTTCCTGAAAAGAAGGTCTTAATTTCTGAGAGATCACCCTTCTGATTACTTTGGTTGAAATTAATCAATAGGCTCAAGCTGTACATGGAGAGGAAGAGATGGACGCGCGTGCACACACACACGGGATCTATGAATCTCTTTCTTCAAAAAAACAGGTTAAAAAATAGTAAGGAATCCTCAGTACTACTTAAAGTCCAATTAGTTCAAGACAGCAACTGATTGCCATCACTGTTTTATACAAGTCGAAGCCAAGCATTAACTAAATAACCACCACAATCTATGAGTGTCTAGTATGTCAGTGCCTGAAGTGTTCTGCATGGAAATATTTTTACCAATACTGGAAACATTTTTTTTTTCTGTAGAAGAACTTTTATCATCTTGAGCTGTTGTCATCAGTTTAAATAGTAGCTAGAACTCTGTGGCTTTTTAATTATGCCTTTACAATTGTGATTACTGTACATTTAACAGCGGGAAGACTTTTATCCTCATTTATTCTTTTCTTTCTAAGAAATGCCTTTCCATTAATAGTAATCCCAGCTTTTCACTCAAAATAGGATCACTTCCAGAATCAAAACAAACACATCTCCAGGGTAATGACTCTCAGAATAGGCCCAGATCTAATTGCCTGCTGGAGTTGTGATCCTGAGTAGTGAATGGCAGCTGTACCGCCTTCCCGCTCTGACCGCTTGGACGGCAGCATTCCTGCCACCACCTTGGCTCACTGGAGCAGCAAGACAGGACATGGTGTTGTGCCAGCCCATTTGACTTAACTGGGGCTGAGGGTTGGCATGTGTTAAAACACTGACTGCCAGTGGGGCTTGTGAATGCATCTTTGGGTGCAATGGCTTTGAGAAACCTAGTCTAGTGGGAGGTGTCCCTGCTCATGGCTGGGGTGGGGTGTGGGACTAGGTGATCTTTAAAGTCCCTTCCAACCCAAACTATTCTATGATCCTATGACTCTATGACTTCTAGCAGGTGAGCGTTATGGACAGGCAGGAGAGGCAACATTGGCTGCCCCTCTGGTATAGCTAAATGCACCAGATCGCACTCTCTGTCAAAGCCCATCATAAGTGGTTGTGATACGATTTTTCACCTCTTGAATTTCCAATATTGTCTCTTCTATCTAGACAATGCCTCTGTTTTCTATGCTGTGTCTGTGGCCTCCTATTTTATCATCTGCAAAGGTCTCATTCCTAGGACAGCTAAGTCAAATTAACTAAAAATACAATATCAATGAACAGAAATTAAACCTTACAAATCCACATCTTATCATGTGTGGATGATCTCTGGCTGAGGTAAATAAAATTTGGCCTTAAAAGAAAATTAATCATCATCAAACAGAGTCAATCTAGCAGTTCACTGCTGCTACACCACTGCTATTAATGCATGCTTGCCACTCCCTTGTGCATGCCCTGGCACTCATAAAACAAGAACCTAACTAATTTCACTCACTAACCCAGAAAAATGCACCAAAGAAGCAAATTATTTTCTTCTAAAGCTACTGAGCTGAACCAGCCCACACAAGGCTGGGGACATGATAGGATGGCCAGAAGCAGGAGAGCTGGAAAGGAGGAGCAAGGAGTAGGACTGTCCCTTTGCTTAGCGGTGAAATTATAGATTTGCCCCAACATATTATTGAACTATTTGTTTTGAGGCACCACAAAAGCAGGAGACATTTAGTGGGAAGAGGGAGAGCAAAGGCTGATCAACTAACAGGTAGCTTTGTGAACAACAGATAGAAATGAGGATTTGGATTTGCATCTCAAGATTGATCTTGCATGTCTGTTCTGTCCCAGCTACCAAGGTTTGAGCTCACATTGCACCTTTCCTTCAATGGAGGGATTTATAAGGGTCTCTCTGTCTTGTCTATTTGATCATCTCTTTTAATAAACTTCGTAGGAACTTAAAATCTGTCAAAAATCCACCCCTTGAAAAATTTAATTGAAATTGGCCAACAGTTATTATATGACAAGAAGAACTTGTATGGACTGAGACAGAAAGTGCAATAGCATAGGAAGTATTTTCTTAGAAAAAGAAAAATATAAAACATAATTAATTTTTCATTTTTTAAATTGGAATTTAAAAAAACAAAACAACAAATAACACTAAAATGTCGACACTGAAAAACAAAAAATTATTATCATTTTATAAATAATTATTCAAAATATGTTGACTAATCTGATAAAACGACAATCCAACATATATTTTACACCTTTATGGATCCTAGAGCCTGACAGAGAGCGCTAGCACATATTTTACCCATACATTAAGTGAAAGAAGCAGAAATATATCTCATAATGCGCATATCTTTCCAGGAAGACAGCTTAGTAAAACGCAACCTGAGATTAGAGAGACAATTCCACCATGGACCTGTCAGCATATGCGTTGTAATTCTAATTTACAGTAGCAATAGCACACCCTGCATGAGCCTCACTTGATTCAATAACATCCTTTTATTTCTAAGAGCTACAGAGTGAACCTTTATCAACCTCCCAATAGCAAATATATCAAGATGTAACAATCACTCCTTTCCTTATAGGTTAAATAACAGTTTGAAATGTCATACTTGGATCTACTGAGCAATATACTGGCTGCCAACCATTGACAGCAAACCAGAGTAGTTAATTTGACTCCATGGACTGTTTTAAAGCAGGCAAGCTTGAAGCATGAGTATTAAGCATGTTTGAGGTTTAACTTACATATTTCAGCAAATTGATCACGTCTCTCTATTAATATTTTCAGTTATGTTTATTTTAAAGTACCTTCAGACATGGTAAAGCACAACAGAAAGGGATGCTTAGCGATCCTGTTGTTAATGAAGTGCCCTCTATTGAAATTCCTCTCACAAATACCCTTACACAGAGGAAATATTTTCCCCCTCATAAACTTCATTCCCTTTAGTGAACACTTTATACCTTGACTACAAAATAGAAGGAGATTCTCAAAGCCTCACAAGCCTTTTCCTGATTAAGGTAAACAATTTAATTACCTATCTAAATTGTTAGTGTGTTTCAGTAGGCTGAGTGGCAGTTCTCACTCCTAACAGACTATTTTACCTATTCACCTGGTCTAGAACATGCACTTTGCTTCAAATTCATTATAAACAAAGGCCCAGCCATTTATGTGTAAATTATCCCTGCCCATAAATTAGGAAATAAGCTCAGAGTTTGTCCCTGAATGTTACATTTATATGCCCACGGTTTGGGTTTTTTTTAGAGATCCTTCTTGCTTGAATGTTTTCCAGAGGACCTCAAAGCACAATCATAAACGTGTTATCAGCTCTGCACTTTGGGTTTTGTCAAAGCAGCACATAGTCAGAGGTGAATTGTATGTACTACCCAGGGTTAGAAGGGATGTGGGTAAGAGCAACAAGGACCCCCACTTAGTGGAAACAGTCCAAGTATGGGAACTACAGGCTGTTTTCTACCAGAGAATCTGTTATAAAAAATATATTAAATTCAGTCTATAGGCTCAGGTCTTTATGGAAAAAGGGGAGGGCATACAGAAGCCAATGGAGACATGACCTTTGCTTATGCTGACAAAGGTTTCCCTGGTTCCTGTTTTGTCCTAATTGATCTGGCTTTCTCCACATGCCCTGTAGTTTACAGTGGCTGAGCTTCACATTTCTTCATGTATCCAATAGAAATGGCAGCTCTGGTTGAAACTGCACCAGGCTTCTCCTGGAGGTTAGTGTGCACATAACAAAGTCAGCAAAAGGGAACGGATCTGCATGTCTCAGCCAGTTCCCTACAAAACCCAGTGTAAGGTTGGTAACTTCGAGGAGAGAGGATGAACAGAGAGCTGGGGGCAGTAATTTCTTGAACTGCAAAAGCAAAACCTAGATTTGCCAGAGCTTGTCTGACTATGCCCTAACTCCCCCTTTTTGAAGTGCACAACTAGCCTAAGAAGAGCCAGCGCTACCCATTAAAAAGTCTTTGAAGTTATCTTAAAAAACTAAGCCAGGTTGATTATATGATTGTGCATTTGTGTGAGAAAATAGCTGATTTCATCTCTAAAATTACAGGGGTATCCCAACTGTGGATAGTTTTATATATCAGAAACAAGAGTTAATTCAGCAAAAAAAGTAGTCTGGAAACTGTTAAGAGAGCTGGTAATGGAAACTCATTCCTTTGCACTATAAACCCAGCTGAAACCCATCGTAAGTCAGTAACAGGAGTCCTTAGGAACTTCAGTTGATCTGATGATGTTCTATAACCCAATATGAAATAAACTAGTCTTTTCAACTCAGACCCTAATAAGTAGATGTTACCTCCACCAGCTCCTTCCCTTTGGCCCCAAATAAACAGCAACAAAAAATATTTGCCAGCTGCTATTTTATCAGAGAAGCAAAAAACCTGTATTTCTCATCTGAACATTTTCAGTTGTTCTTCACAGAGGCCTGATCGTGGGACCAGATGAAAAGATGTCATTGACACTGCACAGAAAGTTCTTGTTCTATGCATGAATAATTCAATTTCTGATATTGCTAATCCAGTGCCTTTCAGAATCATTAAATTAAGGTTCAATTAAGTACGTCTGAAATAATTTCACTGTTTATCTTTCTGTTTTCCACTCTATGAAACCATTCCATCTATGAGAAATGTATAGAAAGAAAAGTTCAGGGTGTGAAGGCAAATTATTTTTAATTACTGAATAACCCTTTTGCATTGGTGTAAATAAGGGTTTTATTACACCTATTATTGTTGGGGTTTGCAGGATTTTTTTATTAAAAACTATTTGGTATTTTTTTCAGCTTCCTCACAGTATAACTGGGCACAATTTTTCAAAATATCTCAAAAGTAGTAGCGTTCTCTGCGTACATCTTAATCAGCTTATACAAGGTATCATCTTCATGTCCCTTTAATGAGATTAACTCCTCTTGCTGAGTGAGAGATTTCGTGAAGTGCTCTTTCTTCATGCCATTTCTACCAGACGAAGACTCTGCCCTTCCTGTGCCAGGTATTATACAGACACATTTAAGAAGATAAACCCTGCCCTGACAGAAAAATTCCCTTTACTCAACTCTCTAACACTGAAGGGTGAGTTTCACGGATCAATGCAGTGACTGCTCCTGCCATTCATGCTCCTTCTTTTGGAACCATCATGGAATACAAATGCTTGTAAACTAAGATGCCAAACAATGGGAGTACCCTTACTGGCTTTGGCACAGCAAAAGCTATGGTTGACTGCACCTTGTGTTTCCTTGGGCCATTGGAGCCATCTTGAGCAGCCCCTGTTGCCTTCTCAATTGTGCCACTGTAACTGTTTCCAGAGCTGCAAGGTGATCTAGTTTTGAAATTTATTCCAGTTAAAAATAGCATTATTTCTTCTCCAATGTTCTTTTTGCCAGGTGGCATCAGGTAGCCCCACCAAAAGTGCTATCAACTCAAGTGAGTGTGCAGTGCAAGGTAGCACTGGGGATGCTTAGACTATTGTGGCTGAAGAAAAGTCAAGTTCCCTGATACTATTCCCTAAAACTATGTACCTGTGAACAGGTTCTCTTCTTGTAACAGGTCTAATTCTTAGCCTTTAGCTCTTCTCTACTGATTGCTTTGAAGGTCTACAACACAAAGAATCTTCATACCCACGCTCTTACAGTTTCCTAGTGCCTTTAGGTGTCTTATACCAGCAATGGGAAAAAGGAACATGGAGACATTTAGTGTTTCTTCTGTGTCTTCCTTGCAGCTGCTTTCAGGCACAAGCAAAATCATCTGTTCCCAAAGGCTACAGTCATGGCTGAATGACCTGCTTCACCTATAGCCAGGTGCCTTTGGCAAGCTGAGTTCTCTCGTGTTGCTGAGAAAATCAGGATGCCCAGGAAGCAGTTACTGTAGTGACCTCTTCCTACAGCAACAGATCGATCTCCTTCCCCATCATTTTAGGCTTGCTGCTCCCATTGCTGCCTCCCAGTAGGATTTCCTCCTCATGCCTCAGCCTGCCTCCCTCCTTCTCTCCCCTTCTCAGCTGGCTGTAGCAGAGCTAAATGTTCTTCACCTCTAAACTGCTCCTTTCTAAGCTAATTCCCTTCTTCTTTAGTGCAGGAAAGGCAGTGGTGAGAGATAATTAAACTTATCTAAATAACAGTTAGTGTTTTGGGACCAACACTTGGAGGCTGGTGACATGCAAGCATGTCTCTGCATTTGGAAAAGAACAACATATACAACAAATCTTATATCTTCTGTAATACGCAGAAGTTTGACGCACTAGGCACCTTCCTCCTTTCCCTCAGATATTGGGAGTCTTGTATTGGGAAGACACTGGAGCCTGAATTAAAGTTATAAAGCACTTTGTCATGTCATCCATCTTTGTTGTCCCTTCTGAGAGTCACAGAAACAGAGGAGACACCCAATCTGGGAACCAAATCCACCTAGCAACTGTAGCCTGAAAGAGACCTTGGAATGCTCTGCCTTTTCATTTATCTTCTCTGTCTCTCCTGGCAACCAGAGCAACAGCAATTGAAGGCACACCCCATCTGTAAACCAGAGACACCCAGCTCTGGACCCTGAATAAAAGCCTGAAGGAGAACTATCCCATTAGTCTTCTGTTTCCTGCCTGCTGCACTGTACCTGGCACAGGAATCAGTCAGGTAAACAAATACCATCACAGCCCCTGCAACTCTGAAAAATGACATAAGCTCTCCATGCTGGTGAGAAATACAGTCTGCCTCCATGTCCACCGAGCAGCTTGTACTTCCCATTACAGCACCAGCTGAGCCTGCTAGCTACAACCTTGTCTCACTGCCAGCATGTCTGTACAACTGTACCCTACTTCTGGTGTGTTGAAAGTCTATGTTGTGTGCATTTTTGACACTAGTAATTGAAGATGATGCAACAAGAATTTCATTAGGCAGTTTTGGTGAGAGAGCAGAAAATGTATTCTCTCCAAACTCCCTATTAAAAACACCTCACTCTACTCAAGTGTATCATCAAGTATGAGGCCTAATCACCCAACACTTTATTTATTCTCAAAATGTGTAAATTGGGAGGATGGAGGTTCTAGAAATTCTCACAGAGGAAATAAAAAGAGCTTTTTTTTTCAGGTAATAAAGATAAAATGTTGGCCTCACGTAGAGAGCATACTGAAGTACAGATTAAAGTTGCAACTGTACTTTTCCAGACAACTAAAATAAGTCAGCATATCTGATGCTAAAGGGTTCTTCACTTCAGCAAGACTAATACTTGGAGTTGAAGGTAAACTACTTTATGTATATAGGAATATATTTTGATCGTATTCTTCAGAATAAGTGGTTTCTTAGCCTACAATTCCACTCATTTCATGGACAGTGGTTCATTTATTCCTATTTAGTTTGCCAGTTAATACATTTCTGTGTTGTTACTTACAGAAAATTTATTTTGACTTTATCTTTAAAGTTAATTTCAATTTTCCTTTCCTATTTCTCTATATATCTCTATTAGACTATGAAAATAAATCCCTGTCTGTTTTTCACTGTAGTGAAGAGCCTTATTTCCTTGACCTGATAATGTTCTCATGCAGAAATTGAGGAAGAGGGTGTAAAATCAGACTAACAGCATGACTGTTTTCTAGTATTTTAGATAGCACTAGCAAACCGTCTTCAGTTCTGATGGTCTGCAAGCACTAAAACCAAGATTTAATTTGGTGACAGTGAAAGCACAATTCATTTTATCATGTACTGAAAAGATCTACCAGTCTACATTGTGTAACTTACCGATAGAGATCAGAGGTTGTCCATCACACCAGCTGCCTTTCATTCAGCAGGCTTCCAATTTCCTACAGAGAGTAGAACAGCTGGGAACAAGCCAGCCTTGAGGCTCGGAGCTGGGTGCTGTCAGTATATTGCTGACATTGTAGCTCAGGGCATTGCACATTCTTTCCCAGAAGTCTTGCTGAAGTGCTCTTGAATAGGAATGGTGAAAGGTCATGAGTAAAAGAAGTAGCTGCAGGTCTGCCAGGAATGATCAAAGCCATCTTAAAGTATGACTGTTCATCCCATTGAGTTCTCACAGCCAGGTCTGAAAAACCTCCTCTCTAATCAATGGCATCGAAAGCAGCAAAGATGTTCAGTATCAGCATGAGGATTCCAATGGAATTAATGACAACAGTAGGAAGGTCCTTCTGTGGCTCCCATTATATCAAGATGCTCATGAAAGCCTCTAATAGAATAATGAAAAGATTTGTCAAAAATTGCCTTTTCAAGCTCTTCTTATCAATACTGGCAAAACAAATCAGTTTCTCACAAGGCTTTTTAAATTTAATTCCCAAACCATTCTGAGAACATAATAGTTCATTAGAATTTACAAGACTTGAAAGCTTTTGATAACTCTTTCCATGATTTTTAATTAAAAATGCTCAGAAAACTGCAGAATGCAAAACAAAGACATTTCAAATATTTCCAAAGCAAGAACAGAAATTATTTGAAATTTCTGATAAAAGGTTTTTAGCTTCTGATAAATTAAAATATTGATGTAAAGTTTGGTGTCCCTGAAGGGCTTGGTTCTGTTACTGGGCATTTTATTGGCATTTTATCCTTGGGTCAGTGCTTCCATTGTTGCTGCAGCTAAGACAACTGGAAACTGGAAACCCATTCATCATGTTAGGTTGCTTACTAGAATAAAAATACGAGGAAGCTACAATGACCAGGCTTTCCACCTCCTCAGAGAAAGTGAGCTCATTGATTTCCCTACGAAAGTCAGTGCCAAAGAACAGCATTATCTAGTGGTTAGTGTATGAGACTGGAAGTGAAATCACGTTTTCTCCTCACAGACCTGCCATTAGCTAAATGAGCAGTATTTGGCAAGAAGCATAATGTTTCTATTCCTCAATGTGCCCACCTGCAAAAACTTCATGTTATCTATATACACTGAAGCGTTTGAAATACCTCAACATGTGTGTGAAATTGGTGTAAAGTATTCTTTTTGCCTAAAGAAGGAAAGCTTATTTGGCTGATGTGTCTTTCATTTCACACTTATTTTTTACTCAGCAGCAGCTTTAAACTAAATTGGACAGGGACAAAGACCATTTGTAGTTGTAAGTAACTTAAATTTCCTGAAAATTGTCAAATAAGCAGAGAGAGAGCCAAACTGGCTCTGCCATTGTCTTCTCACTACCTCTTCAGGGAAGTGCTGTAGTGTGATCCCAAGAGTTACCTGTTCTGCTGTCCTTCTGACCCTGCAACTCTTGTTTACATGGGGTCTAACCTATCTACAGATATGGAGCTACAGCTCAGCCACTGCATGTGCTGATTCTTCTCATCCTGTATGAGGGATATAGGGGAAAGCTATGGATACTGTCGGTTCAGGGGGAGAACTCAGGAGAGTCACATAAGAGAGCTGGGATTTCTGTCCTTATTAGAGGGCACACAGGACACAGCTGTGTAAGAAAGCAAGGCTTCGCTGGTTCCTCTGCTTATGGAACAGCTTATTAGTAATCAGTCATGATCTATCAATAGCTTTAAATTGAAAATAAATTTTTTTAGTGTTCCCTTGCTCTTATATAATAGGACCAGAGGAAAGACTTCAGGTAGAAGTCACGTCCTCATCAAAGATCTTTTGTATTTCACGTTTGTGGTGGGGCATTCACTCCAGTTATGACATTTCAACTAACAAGCAGTAACCTCTAGTTGAAGCGTGGCAATTCATTAGATTACATAGGCCTATTACTTAATACAGGCAGGCTTACCCCGAGAAAAAAAGCAATGTTCTATGGAAAACCTGCCAAGAAACTGAATCCAATTTAAATTAGGTAACACAACATTTGTGCAAATAATAGTTTAATCTCCTATTGTTTCAGTTTATTTTGAACCACTTGGAACTGGCATATAACTGACCGAAATAAAGTGTCTCTGTAGTACTTTGCACTCAATTAAATTGGTTTTAAACTGACCTAATCTAAGCAGTGAAGCTTCCTAATGTACATGGATAGAAAATGAGGATTTTCCAGCATGTAAACTAGAAGGACAAAGTGCCTTGCCTAAATTTGTCTCCCTTGAAAATGAAAAGTTAATGAACTGCAAAAGAGGTGTTTTCTAATCTTTAAACAAGAGGTAGTGTATAGAAGAGATACAATGCTAAAGAAACAAATTGTTATAGCTCAGTTCATTTGTTAATTCCAGAAGAGAGGCATTGTTTTAATAGCTATACCACTGATTTTCTTTATTGTCCTTTTTTCCAGCTTTGTTTTTATTTTTAAAATTCCATGACTATTCTTATTTTTACAGCCTTTTATACTTCACAATAATAGTTTAAAGGTTTTACAGGTCATCTTTGGCTGTCGGAGATTATTTTAATATGCTCTGAAAATGGATTAAAGGGTAGGAAAGAATCTAACGACTTCCACACAGGAGCCTATTTCTTTATATTTCAGCAGAAATCCAAGCAAAAAAGTTTAACAAAAGAGACACTTCAACTACATCTTAATCTGATGGCAATGAAATAATCTCTCAACTACATTATCTGACAGAGATCTTCCAAGTTGTGTCACAATGCAATAGCAATTGAATTTAACAATTCTGCTGATAGTACTGCATTATTTTTTTATAAATTTATTTTTGTGAGCTAGTGAATGTTCAGTACCAGGCCAGTCATAAATTAAGCTATTTAGAGGTTTATGTGGATTCATGTAAATCAATCAACTTTTCCCTTGGAATTGCGTGTTTTTTGCTTTTTCTCATCACTTTACAACATGAATGAAGCAGTTATTTTTGCAGTAGCTTTGTTATGTTGCATTAGGAGTGAAGAGGTAGAGAAGCTGAACACTTCAGGTCATCCATGGTCTATGGCAGAACAGGGCTAAAGGCCAAAACTGGTGAATGAAGGTTCAATTGAATCCAAATAATTCTCATTGTAGGGTAGTCCCTTGACTCAGAAACTCTTCTTTTTTCCTTGTCTGCAGTCAAACTCTGATGTCAAGAATAAATCAACCAACCCTCTTGTGTCTTTCCCTGAACCTGTTTCTTGATTTGCAAAATGAGATGATCCTGCTTACAGTAGTTCAGTTGTCACTTCCCCAAAGTCAGGAAAACCAAAATATGTAATATCACTGAGAAAATGGCTGTTCAAACCAATAGTTCTTAGTCTTTTTAGGTCAGGACTGTGTTTCCTTGCAGCCTTATAAACTGTTACCCACTTCTCGTTATTAAGTGCTTGCACCTCAGCCTCCAGTAAAACAGACTCCCCAGTGCAAACACTTTCTTCAAATCCTGCATCTCAGCTTCAAGCAAAATACTCTTTCATTCCCCTACTTTTAGCCAGTTTTCTCTGCTCTTAGTTGAGCCCACTGAAAACCCATGTCCTGCTATCCCATTAGTATTCCTGTCTGGTACTCCATCCAACTCAGCAGAGAAGCTCTGAGGAATCTGTATTTCTGTCTCATAACAATTAACAGCTGATCCCTTTAGCTGCCTCTAACCAGTCAGTCTCTGCTCCCATTGGAAGTACATCTCTCTTCCTGGATGCTGGTTCTATTGCCATGGAGCATCCCCCAAACTGAGTAGAACTCATGATCATACCAAGAGATGGGGAAGAATGGAGAGAAAGAGCTGGTCATTCACCACTGGAGCTAAAGCCACAGCCTTTGGCTCCTTCCCATTCGCTTGGAGTAAATGTTACACATTTCACATGGCAATGAGGAGAGGAGAGGAGAGGAGAGGAGAGGAGAGGAGAGGAGAGGAGAGGAGAGGAGAGGAGAGGAGAGGAGAGGAGAGGAGAGGAGAGGAGAGGAGAGGAGAGGAGAGGAGAGGAGAGGAGAGGAGAGGAGAGGAGAGGAGAGGAGAGGAGAGGAGAGGAGAGGAGAGGAGAGGAGAGGAGAGGAGAGGAGAGGAGAGGAGAGGAGAGGAGAGGAGAGGAGAGGAGAGGAGAGGAGAGGAGAGGAGAGGAGAGGAGAGGAGAGGAGAGGAGAGGAGAGGAGAGGGAGAGATCAGTGACATTAGATACACCTCCAGAGTGTGCTTCAAGCCCATAGGGTTAGCCTACCATCATCATCCTTCACTGGGAAGCACAGCATTAGATGCAGACAGACACCTACAGATAGTCTGGGACTATTGTGTTCTTGCAGATGCACTGCATCTCTTGCTTAGTACCAGTAATAATTTTTTAACAGTTTTTTGTAAGATTCAGTAATTAGATATAACTATTAATTTTTTTCCTATAATTTCCTTCAAATTGCTGTGTGAATAGCATTGGTTCTGGGGATTTGCTTTTTCCCAACTTCTTTTAGTTACTCTAATCAACAGAATTGCTAGAAATCACTACCTTTAATACTATTACTTCGTTATCTTTAAAAACATAACAGCAGTCCAGAAATACCACTCATGTCCTCAACAGCAGAGGTGTGAAAATACAGTTTTTATTTCTAAATCCCTTATCCTCTTAATAGCTAAGGGTTAAACAGTGGAGATTAACCTGCAGGAAAATTCTCAATTTATGATGTTAAACATCTTATCATTTGCCTTGATGTCTCTGGCTATTGGCTGTTCTTTTAAGTAACTTCTGCTAGTTCTTTCCTACACTTTTCATAGAATACTTCATATTTCATTCCCTAGCTTTGTTTTTAACCTTGTTTTCCAAGGTTTTCTAACCATATGCAATTACAGCATCTATCAATCCTTATTTTCTTCTTCCTCATCTCCCTTCAGTAACTTTAGAATTTTTTGTCCAAAGTGAATCATTTATGACAGGCTGCATGTACACAGCTTAGAGCTCACCACAGCATGTTCTTCTCCTTGCCAAGCTGGTGGGTTAGTACTCATTGAAGTGCTATGTATAGGGAACTCTGTAGGACAAATGGAAAGTATGGCTGGGGGTTTATGGGAGGTAGAAGATTTGCAGTGGAAGTGTAAAATAGCATAAGGGAGAATTCTCTTTTAGGTTATCGGATTATTTAGATACCTATTTTGTATGACAGATACTCGTATAGATGGATACACACCTATCTCACAATTGGAAAAATGTGTATATATAATACATACATATCAAAATGGAAATGTGTTTTCCATATAAAGATGATGGTTTCCTTGTACAAGCAGGTGACATAAAGCAAACTGGTAAATCTTCACAATAGACAATTAGGTGAAGTAGATTTTTGCTATCAGGATGAAACAGGTTTTTAATAGTGGCATTTGCTGGAACAAAATATGGTCTCCTTGGACCCTTTCTTGATATGGACTAGCATACATTATAAGAGATGCATTTAGCATTTTTGACTCCTGAAAAATAAAGCAACATATGAGTATACAAAGGAACACCAATTTAACTTTGTGCCAAAATTTTGAAATGCAGTGGCTCTGCCCTGTTCCATTCTGCTTCTGCTTGCACAGGTGTACTAACATCCAAGAAAGAGATGGGAGCAGACAAAAAACATACCGTTTCAAACTTTACTGCAAGATTTGTCAGAGCCTTCCTGCAAGAGCTTTGTCACTCCATCTGACCTAGAAATACTCGCCCTTCAGTTGCTAAACCAATGGCTTGGAGTTGTGACAGTCTACAGGGCACAATATAGAGCCATAGAGAGACATCCAGGCATGGTCATATGGTGGCAATGTGGCTTAATGAGAACACTGCCCAGGGAATACAGTGTAACTATGTAAATATAACCCAACCAGCAGAGAAGACATTGTAAAGGCAGCTAGACTATCCTTTCTGCTGTACTACAGATTATTATTATTTCTAGAATGTGAAGTGATAAAGCAAAGGTGATTCTAGGGTTGATTTTAATTTAATGAGCTGAGATTCTGGTAAGAGCATAGCTGTGGTAATCTAGGATGCTGATGGCTAGAGATCCCAGGAGCTGGGCATAGTAAGGAATTTCAGTTCCATCCTGCCAAGATAATGTCTCTCTGTTTCCCACAGATCGTTTGAGATGTATCAATATCAGAGGTACTGCAACATTAGGCAATAGAATTTTTACAAAAACAGATCAAGGATCTTATTTTCTTCAGGCCTTTATTATATGTTGAAAAGTATAATACTGTTGCCAAGGTTTTGTGTTTTAGTTAAAATTTAATTAATTTCAAACACACAGTTTTTCTCTTTGTTCTTGTGTTCATCTCAATTTGGCTTTTCAGCAGGCCTTTGCCTTTTGTTGTACTATAGATATTAAATTCTCCTTTATTTCTCACTTACAGGTGGACTTTACCATGCTACCACTTAGAGTAAACTACATATACTGTAGGGATCTGCCAGAAATCAGGAGACTGGTCAAAAGAGATTTATTTATTTTTTTGCAACATGCATATGTTTCATAACTGACTGACAGGGTTTTGGAACCTTGAGAATCTCTTTCGGGGTGAATAATGTAATTGAGCAGTCTCTGTCTGCTTATTCCAAGTAGAAGATTAATGAATTGGAATGATTTCTCACTTTTATTCTTTCAACTCAATCTTGTAATTCTAGATTTATAACCCAAACAGCTTTTACTTGGGTAGTTTTTGACTTCACAGAAAGCATGACCAGATACAAAGCTGAAATAGGTGCACAGTAAGTATTTAGTTCCAAGCAGTAAAAAAAAAAGCACACACATGCAGCTTTCCAGTTCTGATTCTCCAGCCCAGATGAGCACAGAGGAATGTGGGTGGAACTCGCCCTTCTGCCAAGGGTATTACCTAAGCCCTATTTTGATGGGGATTTAAGTGGTGCATAGGCCTTGCACTGCGTGAGGGTGAAATGGAAAATCACAGAAGCCTCTGCAGACTGTCCTTCAAAGCAAGGCAACACACGTTGATTTCCAGGACCAGGAGGCAGAAAATAAACTGATCCTCTGTCCCCGAAGAAAAGCAGTTGAGTGGTCGTGGGATTATTTCATGCCCCTGTGGCAGTCATGTTGATGGGACTGGTGCAACTGCATCTTGCTCATTCCTATTCAATTGGCTCTGAGAGGGCTCCAAGAAAAGGAAATCCCACATTTGCTTTTTCTCAGCAGTTGTAGCCTAAAAAGGTGTGTCTGCATTTAAATATAATTCTTAATGAACGCCAGAAACTGTTTTAATGCTACTTTGCAGAAGATTAAAAGAGAATGTCTGAAGGGTATAATGTGAGCATGGGAGGATTATATTTTAATAAAATTAATCCCACCTATAAAGGAGGGCTCTAACAGTGTCCATCTGGACAAATCCAATTTAACTCTCTGAGAAGCAGCATTAAATTCATACTATGCATTTGGTTAAGCAAGAGTGGAAAACCAGTAAAATCCTTGTCACGTTAGGTAAAAAGACTTGTAGGATTGAGGATTTGGGAGGACACAAATTACAAAATGCCTGTCATTTATTGAAAAAAGGATCTTAAATCCTGAAGTTTTAAACAAAAGCTGATACTGATCATCCTAGATAGGCAAAGACAGTAGGATGGTTTCTGGGACTGCTGTTGTAAGTGTTTCCCAGAGACCAAAGATGAGCTAGGAGGAGTGGGAAGGATGGAGTAGGGTGGACACTCTTGCTTTGCATCTCCTCCAGAAAATTGAAAAAATGTGGTGAAATCCCATGGCTTAAATGCCTGATCAAAAGCCTAAAGCTCCTTGTTTCCCCCACAAGACAAAATAGTCTCATTTTAACAGATTATTACATATTCATACAGATTTGAGAGCCTTCTCCCAGGCTCCAGAGTAGATGCTGAGGAGGAAAATAGTTCTCTCTCTCATGCACTCTCTCTCACTTGGTCTCCTTTTTTTAAAAAAATACAAGGAAATGTTGGTTCTTGCCAAGGAAAGAGGTTAGTCAGCTGATAACGAAGCTCTCCAGGCTGCATCCTCGGATGTTGTGGCTTGTACAGCCCAAACACCTGTGCTCTCAGCTGCCAGAGCCTTCTGGAGGGAAGTGGCCTTTGGCCACACCCTCCAGGGCTGCACTCCATCGACTGCACCAACCCCCCCAACCACATAGCCCCCAGGCACCCTCTCTGTCTCCCCCACCATGGCAGGGGGAGATGGTTGGGACTCACACAGGGTTAGGCAGACAGCTATTCCTCCTCATGGCTGGCACAGGGTTTTCAGCCTCATATGCTTCAGCTGCATGTGTGGCTCTTCAAGGCTGATGACTTAAATCTAGCTGCTTGAAACGGTCAGTATGACTAAGGAATAGGACCCTTGGATCTGTCCTGTAGGGTCCAGCTGTCTGCCAGAGATGTTAGGATCTGATTCCTGAAGAACCTGGAGGTGAAAAGCCCACAAGTCAGTAACCCAACAGAGCTTAGCAGGAAGAGATTTAACTGATGCCTCTGACTTTCGTGGACCCAGAGGATGCCCAGAGAGCAAATGGTGTCCATGGAGCAGGAAGCAATACTCAAAGCAGGTGTTATATGTTGCTTAGACTTGCATTAAAGCCCTAGACAACCATTCTCTTATCCATGAGGAAGTGATAACCAAGAAGTATGTCACCTGTAGAAAATACGCACAGGTAATATATGCTGAAGCCTTAAACGGAACATGTGTGCATTGAAAGAAAACCCTTTCCCAAGGGTGTGCCAATACATCATCTCTCCCCAGCACATGAGCCATTAGCTCTGTGCAGTGAAGGAAATTAATTTCATGAGAAGAAAATTTCTCTGATGCAACTGGGTAACCATAGCTTGATAGCCTCATGGCTCCCATTATGCTGTCCATCAGAATTGAGATCAACCTTGATGTCATAAAAGAAACAATTATGGTGGAGAAAAAAATCTCTCAGCACCAATACTTCATTTTGAGTAACATCTTCCATGTGGATAACAAAGCTGAGAATGATTAAGAGATGCCATAAATAAATCAATCCAAGGTAAGCAGAGTTTTTCTGCAACCTGTTCTTTCTATCATTGACTACATACAGTTTCTCTTTACAGGTGACTATTTGTCTATGTATATTAAATATAAAGAAAGCAAACTCACTATAGTCCCAACTACTGATTTTTTAATAATTTTAAAATAATTTTAATAATTTTATAATTTTTTATAATCAGAAACACCTAGTTCTGTGCCTCATGTGTCTATGTTCAGATAATCTAACAATTAGCGGAACTGTTTAAGGTAAACACATCCTTCAGAGATTAGCTCCAGTGACAGACTTGTTTGCATCAACATGGATTATAAACTGAAGGATTAAGTCCATAGTCATGGGTCTCCATCACTGATTTTTGCTTCTGATGTTCTTTTACATACAGTATCTTTGTTCTTCTAAGAGTGTTAGTTAGCTTTATGTCTCCTCATTCTTGCTGTTTTGGCTGTGGACAGTGGCTAACACAGAATTCATTTGCTTCAGCTTTTCCTTCTGCTTGTCTGTCCAGACATTTAGCTGAATGTTAGCATCTGAGTAAGAAAACAGCTTCCAAACCATGTGGATTTGGTGATAAGATTGATGACATACTTTTAGATCAATTAGTGGAAAAGACTGATATATGCATTCATGAAAGACTGTTACTTGAACCTAACCTTACATATTGAAGGAGGGCTCTTATTCTAGCAGACAAAATTGAGTTGGTTATTAATAATGCAAGGATGGTTACTGAGGGAAATACTTAGCTCATATGAGTGATTCTTATTAGGAGAGACTGGAAAAGCAGAATCCAAATGAGATAAATGCAGCTTAGTGCTTCTGCTTAAAGCATTACCATTGCAAACAGAAATCTTCCAGATTTATATTTGTGTTTTCTTCTATTTGCCTGTGGACACACCACTTAAGTCTGGGATCTCATCAGCTTTTACGAAGTAAGCAGAGTCCAGCTAGGACACAACTACTCTAAGAGTAAAAAGGAGCAATGCTTCTGCTTTTTTTCAGTGGCAGCTTTTCTCTTACGGCACCACTGACCCTACGGGTTATTCTGAAAGCAGTGGCACTGAGCTGAAGGTAATGACAAAGAAGAAAGAATTCATCATTATCACCACCATCATTATTATTATTCTTGCTGTGTTGTTATTGAAAATCCCAAGTCTGCTTTTTCATGGCAGACATTGGCCTTTGATAGGCAGATGAGTCTCTGCTAATACAGTAGCTTTTGTAGAAAGGAGGAGATTATGTTCTGGTACTCCCTGGAGGGCACAGAGCAGAAGATGCAGCCCTCCAAGAAAAGGTGCATATTTTTGCATTCAGGATTATAAGGTGAAAACTAAGCAAGGGCCTCAATATATAGACCCCTGAATGAAAGCTAAGAAAAAAGTGGATAAATGTTTCAGACAGAAATGAAAGTAAGCAGTACAATAGCCAGTCATACTTGGGCTCACTGGTTCGTTTTCAGCACTGAAAACCCTGCTTCATTTCACAGTCATTAGATGCCAAGACTGTGCCTGAATTCCTTTAGGAAATTGAAAGATACAGATATGTCTGCCTAGGCATTCTAGTCAACAGTATGTTGTCCTTAAAAACATGATCCACAGATGTTTTTCAGTATATTTTTCAACCTTCATATTTATTAAACCAACACAAGTTATTCTGTACTGTTCTAATCTAGGTAAGTCTCAAATCCAAACAATGCCTATTTACAAGTTTTATCCTCTGCTTAGAAAATTTAGTGAGTCTTAACACTGATTTAATCTGAACAAGAGCAAGCCCTAAATGCTACCTGTGCTAATTGTATCACTGTTAGCCATGAAGGACACTTCAGAACAAAGTTGGCAAAGTGTACTGAATTACAAGCCAAAACCTCCAAAACCATAGTGGTCTGCCCTCAACTATTTTCTCTTACCAGAGTACAAGGAACAGATATTTTGTCATAGTTGTGTGACAGTGAGTTTTCTGTAAGGTATTTTGAATGCAGGACTTGACATAACATTCAGAGGAAAAAAAATAACTTTTAGTTGGTGGGGAAAACTAAAATCTTAGAACATTCATAATGCTTGCATAGAAAGATATAATAAGTAGGTCAAGTTCCACAAAATCATTTATTTATCATCTCTTCTGTCCTTCCTACCTCTAAAAACAGATAAACTGACTGCTTCATAATGTGTTATCATTTCAAAACTATTTGTGGTTTAATGGTACCAAAGTAAAATGTGCAGTATTAGTTCAGCTTAAAAAGATAGAGATGACAGACTAGTTTAAATGTATCTGAGATTTAGAAATATTTTTATTTATGTTTGTCCACAGTTTGTTTGGATATTTTTAATGACTAGTAAACTTTATTATCATGTTTGACAGCTTAAAACAGTTTCTGTTTTCAAATGGCCAATGCCTCCTGCTTTCTGAAAACATACCCCCCTCAAGCAGATAGAAAATAGAAACTTCCAAAAGTGCATGAAAATTCAGTTCCCATATCTCTCCCTTACATTCAGATTCTCAGGATTAATATTCTGAAAACCTTTTAGCCAGGAATGAGCTACCCCATGAGGTTTATCATTCACAAAGCCAGACCATATGCTTCTCTGGAATAGAAATATTTTCAGCTAGCTTGTGGAGAAATAGACAACTTAGACTGAAAAGAAAGGACACTCTAATGTCAACTGTAAAGACAAGTATCCCTTTAAGACTATTACATACAGGTTTTATATTAAAAAAAAAAAAAAGGTCATTTTTAGTGGTACAGAGATGTGCTGTCACAAAATTTCATCTCACTTTTGCTGGTGTAGTACAGAAGTTATACCACTGAAATCATTAGGGTTATTCTGCCTTTATGTATAGAAAACTTTGCTTAGTCACAAAAAATGTTTCTTTCTTTTTGCTCTGTGTACAGTCTGAGACACAGTAATGGTAACCAGGCCCTTGCCTTTCCAGGGGATACAATTAAAAAAAATAATACTGAAAACATTAAAATACTGAACAACAGTTAAGGATTCAGTTTGTCTTCATCTTTCTGGGAATGAAAAGTCCAGAATGAAGTCCTCTGAGGGTGACTGGCACATTAGACCAGAACTTGCCAAAGTTTTAGAGGAAAAATACCTATTTCCCATTTCAGGAACATCTCATGCCATATAACCCAAATTCCAATAGCCTACTACAGTGTTTCTCAGAGTTTTGTTACATGAATAAGTTACCACAAGGTAAGCAAAGGTGATAACTTACTTTAGGACAGTGAAAATGACTGATTTGTATCACATAATTGAATATATATATTGTATATAATTAAGCAATGTAACTTGCCTCTTTCACTGTCACATAGACTACCTCACAATTTCTAAATAATGCAAGTGTGCACCTTGGCAATTAATGTGTAGTAACGGAAACACTTGAAGTTCATATAATTTCTTCTATAGTAACTTTCCCATGAGATTGTACTTTGCACTTTGGATCTCTTCACTAATTTGCTGTTCATTCTTTGGCAAAGTGTCCTCTCATATAAGCACATGAAGGAATAACTGTTTTTTATTCCTTTCCTCTTCTTTTCTATTTCCCTCATGGTTAATTTTTTTTTTATTCTTTTTTTTTTTTTTTTTAATCATAGAATGGTTTCAGTTGGAAGGGACCTTAAAGATCATCTAGTTCCAACCCCCTGCATGGGCAGGGACACCTCCCACTAGATCAGGTTGCTCAGAGCCCCATCCAGCCTGGCCTTGAACACTTCCAGGGATGGGGCTTCCACAGCTTTCCTGTGCAACCTGTGCCAATGTCTTACCACCCTCACGGTGCAAAATTTCTTCCTAATGTCTAAACTAAATCTACCCTCTTCAAGTTTTAAACCAACTTAATCTTCCACACCATAAATTGCAAATATTAATACTATATATTTTTTCTTCAAAACATCAGTGTAGAAGCTACACAACTGAAGAGATGCAATAGTCCTTGTCTTTGCTTTTGTAAAAATATAGATTTCAGTTGTCCTGGTTTCTGGGGCATGTGTTATCCAAGTTCTAGTCTCTTCAAACTCCTTCATGTTACTGCTCTTGACGTCCTTAAGGTTGTTGGTCCCATGGTATACACACAGTATTTTGCAGATGCAGATACCTCATGTACCTGTCCTTCAGGCTGCAGGTGCTATATAGCACTGTAAGCCAAATGCTAAGCTCAGTTTGCTACATCCCACTGTTCAGCAGAGCATTTTAGATCAAGCACAGAACTGGAGTAACCACAGGTACCCAACATCCAACACATAGCTGCTTAGCTCAGGCTGTAAGTGGGACTTGGGCAGATTTATCCCAACAGGATTAGGAGGGGGCTTTTACTTTAGTTTAGGTATCAATTCACTGCGTGTATTTTTCATTACATTTTACTTTTGAATCAGTTCTTTAACCAAAATCTAACCCAATTTACATTTTTGTTATAGAATATAAATCCAAGCTTGACTCTCCCCTAGCTCACCCCCCAAACTTGCCAACCCATTAAGGGCCTTTCAATAAGAGAATATAGGATTCAGTCATATGTGTGACAAGCACGTATCTTTTGGGAATGGATGAAAGTAAAACGTCATTGGAACCAACAGAACTTCTCTTTCCTCCATACCAGGTTCCTGTACCAGTTGAGTGGCAGCATTTTCTGCTGATTCCAGGCTTCTGTCTCCCCTGGCAAAGTGGGGAGAAACAACTCTTAAGACCCAGTTCTCCCTCTCCCCATGCTTCTTCTCAGTATCATCCTAGTAATGATTGCACTTAATGCTGCTCAGCTGCCAGGAAGAGTAGGAACTGAATAAATGAAAACTTCATTTAGCTCTAGAGTTCTCCATCTCTCTCCACTGTGGAAAAAATTTCCCAGTGCTACCTGCATAGCAGCACCTCATAGCGGTTTCAGTCCTGCTGGCCTCTCAGAAAGAAAAAAGAACTCCTCAAGAAAGCTCCCATATCACCTTAGTGGGGTCATGGAATCTACTGTTCCCAGTCACCTTGTCCTCCCTTGTCTTCTCTGCAACCAATGACAGACTAAACACAGCAGTGACTGTTCAGTGGACTGGCTGTACCTGAGCTTAAACCCTGGCTTAAAATGCAGTGCAAAAACCACTGGCCAGGAGTCACAGAGAACACTGAAATCACCTTCACATCCATCATTTGCAGTCATTCTCTGGGTATCTAATTAAAAATCTATTCCCTAGACTCTGAGGAATAACAACCTGTTTGATTCTCAGAGGTGAAAATACTAAAAGTTAAATGAATGGTAGATAAATAATCAGGTCACAATTCCTTATACAATATTCTCCCTGTCACAGAAAAGGTATACCATTTATATTTGTCAAGAAACTGGAAACTGTGGAAAAAGAATGGAAACTGAAATACCTCCTCTGAAACGTTGTTCTCATTATACAAACAGCCTGCAGCAGAGGAAGAAACACTGGAGGAGGCTCAGTCTGCTGTTAAGCTGCAAAATGATTAAGTGAAAGCCATGATGAAGTGGAGATGAGAGAACACCTTTTCAAGTACAGCAGATGTTTTCTCTGTCTCAGTCATATAGAGGAAGAAGCAGAATATATGGAGCTGCCAATTTAAAGAGGTGGGAAATGAGGAGGAACATGTAAAAGGGGGACTACTGACACTTTGTCTACATTAGCGAGTAGTGTGGACATGTAGAGTGGAAGTGTTAGAGCTGAGAACCCAGTATCTGCATCGTACACATTTCAGGGTTTATAGCTCATGATGTAAGCAGGGCAACAAAGCTCTGATGTTTCTGCACCCATTTCTGCAGTCTTCTTCATTCCGCTCATTGCTTGTGAAGCACAGCTGCTAGAAAGGCCTGCCTAGGCATGCAGTGCAAAAGATGCTGAGGGCAGCTTCTTCATTATCAGATGGAGTGTCTCCACCACCCTTTCTGTAGAGTCCCCTGCTTAAAATAGGTTCACTAGTGTGAAAATTAGGAATAAAAAGACTCTTTGTTTTGTCGCTCTCAGCGGAAGTCCTTGGGAGGACCAAAACCATGAACTGGCTGGCTTTGGAGTCCAGTTTCTATGCCCAAAATAACACAAGAATGAGTAAGGCGTAATGAGATAGACCAGAGGACATTTTCTATTAATAATACAGGCATTTGGATAATCTCTAAAAAGCATCACTTTGACAATCAGAGTCCACACATTTTAAACTGTAAAGAAATTTAAAGATACATCCAATCTCTTCTATTATTTTTTTCTAGCCCTAGTAAACATTTACAAGTCTATGCTTTATGACGTATTAGTAGCACTTTCATCTCATAATTTCTTAATTACCACCCGTTCAGAGAAGTTCTGACACTTGCTTTTGGTTTGCCTCAGAAACCCAACTGATTTGCAGAACAATAAGAACACAGCATCAGAATCAAAATAATACAGAAAGTAACCTATGTTTTTGCAGCATCTGATGTGTATTATGCTTTTGTGAGCAATACCAAATCTCTGACAATATCATTCTGAGTGAAAGAAAGGCAGAAAAAGGATGAGCAATCAAGGCTTGATTCAAAAAGTCATGTGTTAACTAGATTTTTTTTCAGCCTAAATGCAGTCATGAAATAGAGGATGGAGCTGCAAAAAAATTAAAAAGCTCTTATAAGCATAATAAATTTCCAGAAACTATTTGACAGCTTCACTGTGAATCATTGCAGAACATATTTAAATCTTGTGTATGCCAAAAAAATTAACATCAATGAGTCTTCAAATAAGGTTCAGCCCAAGGTAAAATCAAGGTGAGCATATGTTAAAGGGCTTGACATAGACTCTGTCAAATGGGAAAGTGTTCTTTCACTTTCTCTGTTGGTATTGCCATTCATTCATTATGAAAAAAAGATGTGGTTGTTGTAACACATGCATTGCCTTGTTAAACAACAGTAGATTAGGAGACTTGGATTTTGCTGACAACATAGTTTTTCTAGAGGATAGCTCAACTAGCATGCAAGCAAAGCTTGGAGGACTACTCAGCATCAAAAAGATTGAGTTAAAAAAAAATTAGGAGAAACACCTAGCAAGAATTTCAGTAGTTCTAAATAAAGTATTATCTTAAATGGCAATGGAACAGTTTGTGTATCTGCTTTGGGCAGCAACCCAAGAATAGGATGGTTGTACTGGGTCTGTGCAGCTCAGTATCATTTTTCAGATGGTTGGCAAGCAGAGGTGGAGGTACTAGGCTCAAAGTTTTAATGCAGCATATTTTCTGACTTTCTGGTGAAGGCTTGGGTTCATGTCCTACTATTGACATCAGAACTTAACAGACATAATCCCTCCTACTGGTGGCAGTTCTTCAGGTACACACCAAGGGCAGTGATCAAAAGCAGATGTCTGGGGAAGAATACAAAAATGCAACAATATGACGATACTTTCCCAAATACCCTACTAGCAGTCAGCAATTTGAGGAAATGTCTGGGAGACAGCATGAGTGGAGAGGCTATCACACTCCCCTTGTGAAAGTAGCATGGCTAGGGGCCCATCTCAGGTGCCTGTACATAAATGCACTTAGCCTGGGAGCAAAGAAGAGTTAGCAGTCCATGCAGTTGCAGAGCTGTGACCTCACTGGGATTAGAGAGACGTGGTGGGATAGCTCACAGGATGGGAGTGCTGTAATGAATGGATACAGGCTTTTCAGGAAAGACAGGCTGCAAAAGCAAGGAGGAGAGGTTGCACTCAATGCAAAGGAATGGCTAGAATGCATGGAGGTTTGCCTTTTGTCTAAGGACAGACCAACACAGGTGTTATTGTGGTCAACATGCTAGATACAAACTGTCTTACTGAGAAAGGAAATAGATTAAGCTTTCTTTAGACATCCAGAACCCTCATGATTGCACTACTAGGTACTCAACAACTAAAATATCTGCTGGAAGGACAATAGGGCTGCAGCAGGCAAACCAGGAGGTTTCTGGAACATGACAATTTCCTGACATGGGTTATAATGGAGCTGTGCTTAGAGAAGGTGGTCTCCTGGACCTCATGCTCACTGGCAAGTTACTGATGTAAAGATGAGCCATCTTAGCTGCTGTGGCCACTAGATCAGAGAGTTAAAAATCCTGAGGGGAGATAGACAAATAGTAGGATCACAGCTCTGGACTAAAGTGATCTGCTCAGCAGAATCCCATAGAAGACTTCCCTAGAGGACAAAGGGGGCCAAGACAATGATCTTTTAGGAGAACTTCCTCAAAGCACAAGAAAGATCCATTCTAATGAGCAGAAAGTTGGCCAAGTATGTCAGAAGGTAGCTTGGATGATTGGAGAACTCCTGACTGAGCTTAAATGCAAAAAGAAACTACAAAGAAAAAAAGCTACCCAGGAAGGTTGTAGATACATTTCTTGAGTACAGAGGAAGGAATAAGGAAAACCAATGCTCAGCTGGAGTTGAAACTATCAAGGGATGTGGAGGGCAAGAGGAAGGACTTCCACAACTACACTGGCAACGAACGCAAGTCTAAAGAAATTGGGGACCTGGTGCTTAATGGAGGAAGAGACATAGTGGTAAATGATAAGGAAGAGGCTGAGATATTCAAAGTTTTTTTGCTTTTGTTTTCACTGGTTAGGTCTGCCCTCTGACTTCCCAGTTCACACTGCCTACTCAAGCCAATCAAGCACATAGAAGTCCATGGGACCAGATCTTATGTGTCTAAGGATATTGAGAAAAGGCAAACATTATACCCATTTTTAAGAAGGGCAAGAAGTACTGGGAAGTGATGATTGGTCAGCCTCACATCAATCCCTGGGAAGGTTAAGGAGCAATCCCCTTGAGAGCTATTTCCAGCCACAAGAAGGAGAAGGTGGTGACTGAAACAGCCAGCATGTATTTACCAAAGGCAAATAATGTCTAAACAGCTTATTTTCCATTATGATACAGCTAACAATGTGGATAATGGGACAGCAGTAAATGTTGAACACCTTGACTTTAGCAGGTCTTTGGCACGGTCTCCCGTAGTATCCATATAGGCAAATGAGTAAGATATGGACTGGATAAGCACATTAAAAGGTGGGTAAAATTTTGACTGGGCCATGGGGCTTGAAGCTCAGTGATTAACAGTGAGAAGTCTCAACAGACAGCCAGTTAGAAGTGATTATCCCTCAGGGGTCAGTACTGGCAGCAAAAACATTCAACATCTTTATTAACAATCTGGATGATGGGCTAGCATGCACTATCAGCAAGTTTGCAGATAATAGCAAACTAGGGATAGTGAATAAGATGTCTGCCTCCAGTATGTTTTTATAGCTAGATAAGCTAGAAAATAGGAGCTGAGAGGAGCCTCATGAATTTCTATGAAGGTAAACTCCTGCACCAAGAACAGAATAACCCCATGAAGCAGTATAGGCTGGAGGACAACTGGTTAAGAGCTGGAGATCAGCTGAAGAGAGGCAAGGGCTCTCTTCTTAGAAGTGCACACTGGAAGGACAAGAGGCAATAGGCACAGCATGACACCTAGGAAATTCTCACTCAATACAGGGAAAAGAGTTTTTACTATGAAGATGGTCAAACACTGGAGCAGGTGCCCAGAGCAGTTGTGGAATCTACCTTGGAGGCAAGCAGGATCCATCTGGACACAGTGCTGGACAACCTTCTCTACCTGGGCCTGCTTTGAGCAAGGAGTTGGACTAGAAGGTGGTCCCTTCCAATTTATGTAATTCTGTATTTCTAATTTGCAGTTTAGGATCACCCTGAGCCCAAGCCAGTTTTAATGTAAACAGTAATTCTCACTGTTTCACAGCTTTGCAGCTTAACTACATGCATTGTGAAGAATCAATTCTTCTTCCTTGGTTTGAGTCTGCCACCTTCTTTTGTTGCCACCATATTCTTCTATTGGAAGAGATAGTGAATAATTAATAATTTCCTATCTTGTCCATGCCACTCAGGATTTTATCAGACTCTCTTTCCTCCTCAGACATCTCTTCCAGGATGAAGTGTGCTAACCTAGCTGTTTGCTGCCTGTATGGAAGCTGTTCCCATGTGCTTTTAGACCTTCTCTAAACCTTTTCCAGTTTTACTCTCCCCTTTTTGGGAGTTAGGGGTATTGGTGGAAGAGGTCATCAGGTCCTCACACAGTATGCTAGACACAAGTTCAACATGACAGTATCTTAGAAACAAGTTCAACATGGAGGCATACAATGTTCTCTGTTGTATTCTGTAGTATTTCCCTAGCAAATCATGATATTAAATTTACTTTTTTTACTCTTATTTAAGCATTGAGCTAACATACCCATGCAAGCCAGGAAAATATGCAAAAGGATGTTTTAAAATTTTATCATCTATATTTACAAGCTTAAACAAGGCTTGGTTATCAAGAACCGAGAGCATAAGGAACTATCTCAGTTACCAGATGAAAATTTATTTCACCAAATGCCCAAATATCTTTAAAATCAAATGCCTGAATATAGAACTAGGTATTACATGCCCACATTCATTAGAAGGTTTAGCAGTCCCATCTCTCCAAAGTCATCCAGAAAGGAAAATAGAAATATTTGGGGCACGTGTTAAGACTGAGGTGAAAGCATATGCCATAGCATACTTGTCACTGGACAGCTGTAGGAACACACACAAGAGTCTAAATGAAAAAATCCTGCAAGTATTACTCAGTGAGGGAAAATGTGTGGGACTAAACAATGCCGAGAATATATAATCAACCCTGAATACTTGATGGTCGTTTGTGAACCTTTAGTCATTATTAATTTTGCAGAAAGGATTCAAAATCTGTCTGATGACACAGCATGTACTCCTGTGATAGGAAGGTAACATAAATACCAGTCAATGAAGCTACCCTCATTTTATAATCTAAGACTCCATTCTTGCAAATGGCCATTTGCAAATGGTAGTCTGCTGTACCTGTATACATTAAGTTCCAACTACATCAAGGAAAAGTAACAAACAGAACAGAGAGGATGCGGTTCAATGTTTATAGCAATAATGTCACCTGGTTACTCTGTTCAAGCATTTAGAGGGCTTGCTAACTCAGTTAACAGCTGTGGTGGGCTTTTTGTTTTGGTTTGGTTTTAATATTGACCCATTTCTGTGGTTTTCATGGAAGAGGTAAACCTTGAAACAGGGATTTGAATGAGCAAAATCAGCCACTGTGGTTTCTCCAGCTATAAAAAATTGTTCGTAGTTGTCACTCAATGCATTATATGTCCTTCCTTGATTTGACATTGGCCAACAATCAGCACTTACAGTTGAAGAAATGCTGTAAACATGATTGGCTGCTTGTTTTTATAAAAATTAACAAGAGACCTAAGAAGAAATAAAACTCTTGTCTGCCTCCTTCATAACTGCATTCGTAATTAAGACACAGGCTACCTGCTGTCCTAAAAAAAAATATTGGATCTGATTACTTATTTTATAAATACAAACTATTTGTGTTGGTTTTGCCTTCATAGTGGCTAGGCAGTGCCCAGTTTCCCAGCAGGATGGCAGGCACATTCCACATAATGTTCCCTCCCGCTGTGCTGTTCTGTGCCTTTAGTAGGAGATAACAGTAGAATTAGCAAAAAGGCAGAAAAAAACCCTCCGTATTTGAAAAATAACCTCTTTGCATTCCAAATAAGCCGAAGGCTGTGTCACATACAGGTATCTGCAGCTTCACACCCACACTCCAAAGGAGATCAAGTGTTTGACCAATTAGTCTTCAGAAGGTACTTTAAAATCCTGTGGTCCATAAACAAGTCAGCAGAAACAAGACTGTTAGAATAATCTGTTCTAATGATTTTTTAGAGGTCACTACATTTATTAACCCAAAATGAACAGGACTTCTAGAACTTATATATTGGTTTTTTTTTTAAGTAACATTTTTAGTGATTACAAACTTTGTTGACAATTACGATATGATTGCATCATATATTGAGACTTCAGCAGGGAATTTAACTTAGTCTTGTTTAGCACTGTCAGTGAAGTAATCTGTGCTCAAAAAAAAAAAAAAAAGCCCAAAGCTTATGTCAAGTAGATTAAAAACGTGAGAAGAGTACATTGTCATAAATGGTGAGCTGTCACCCCAGTGTGGAGGGCACTTGCGTATTCATCAAGGAGCTACACTGAGGCCCATGATGGTCAATATTTTGTAATAAAGATCTGAAGAAAATATTAAACCTTTCTTGTAAGTTGTCACAGAAGACTTGAACTGCTGCAGCATGCCAGCTCCTTGGCCAGATTAATTATTCACTTCTGCTGTTCATGCTGTATGATATCATAAATGGAAAGTTCTGTGCACATTTTCTCCCTTTTTAGATTTTGCTGCTTTCAAATGGAACAATGCTACTTCTTCAGTTTAACAGATCTCCACTCCCATAGTCTAGATATCTTTTTATCTTGAGCTTGCTGCCTAAGACTTCCTTCAGTTCTGTTTTTACTTGTTTCTCTGTGATTTAAGTTGCCAGTTTAATCCAAGAGAAAATTAATAAACTATTAGATACTTCTTCCCTCATTTTGGCTAGTCTGTTCTTCCTCTACTTCAACTACTTCTTCTTCATACCAAGATTTCTAATATGATGACCTTCTCTGACCCTATTAGCAAATCCTTGCAGATCAGGATGTATTCTTATCCATTCATATTACTCCCCTGCTTTTCTCATCACCTCTCCGTCTTCTTGAGCTTCCCTTTCACAATAAAGATTATGTTTAATTTTCTCCCATTAAAAAAATGACAGCCAAAACAAAAGCCCACAAACAAACAAAAAACAAACACCCCAAACAAACAACAGTATTTCCTCCCACTTTCCACTAAGTTCCCACTGTAATTGCTGTCAGGAGTCTCATGCCCCACTTTCATCCTCCTTCCAATTCATCTGAGCTTTCAGAACCTTTCTGTTCACCTTTTTTTCACCTTTCTTTAATAGAAGCTACAGTCAGTATTACTATATGGACCTTCATCTGCTTAAGGCTCAATATCAACACCCCTTCCTCACTATCCTCACTTGTCTCCTGTCTTTAACACAAGAGCAATACTCCTTTTAAATTATTTTCCTTCCTTAGCTTCAGTAACTTCAGCAAGTTTTTCCTTTCTGGGTTCTCTTACCAATCACTCTGTTAGTCTGTACTTTGAAAGATCCTCTGCCTTCATAGATGATTCCATGGACTTCTGACTTTGGCACCTTTGTCTTCTTTTTTTGTCTGCATGTGTCTCAGTGAGTAGTCTTGTCCCCTAGCACAAGTTTAACTACCATATCCATGCAGAGATACAAATTTGTACCTCTACTTCATCCGTAATGTCTTGGCTTGTCTCTCAACTTCAGCCTCTTCTGATAGCTATCAGCTCAAATGTAGGATGACTAAAGCATATCACATGCTCCTCTCTTCTCTTGTCAGTCCTTATAGCTTCTGTCCTTTAGAACTACTCTGAATAATGTGATCACCAGGCTTGTCAGACAGGCAGGTGATGCAGACAGTTTTTCAGGTCTGAAAATCATATTAAGTTTCCACCTTGCATATTATTTCTGGAACCTGTAGATAGCTAAAAAGTTGTAACTCTTCCAAATTCCCATCATCTTTACCTTAAAACACTACAACCTTTCTCTGCTGCGCTTAACATAAACAATATTCATACTACTGCTATAAAGACCATTTTTTAGGCTTCCTTTCTTTTGACTTTCTCCATTGGCTCCTTCTTTGCTGTCACATAAAGAATAAGCTCTTTTTTCTTTTTTTTTTTTTTTTAAGAATGCCTTGCAGGCATATTCCCACTTTTCAAGCCATTCATTCCTTCTCAGTATGTCAGTTACTGTCTGCAACCAACCAATTATTCCAACATTTTCTTCCATATCTGCTAAGTAAAATTACCTACATTAGTTCTTTTGAGTTTTCTTTTATTGCTTCATAGGTTTGAAAGGATTTCCTGACCACCACACCCTAGTGGATCTGCTAAGTGTAGAGAGACCACTCAGCAATTACCATCACAGGCAAAACAGACTAGGGGAAATTAAATTTAATTTATGCCAATCAAAAGTCAGAGTAGGATAATGAGAAATAAAAACTAGTCTTAAAGAACCTTCCCCACACTCCTCCTTTCTTCCAAGGCTAAACTTCACTCCTGAATTCTCTACCTCCTCCTTCTGAGTGGTGGAGGAGGACAGGGAATGGGGGTTGCAGTCAGATAATCACGTTGTCTCTGCAGCTCCTCCCACCTCAGGGGGAGGCCTGCTCACACTTCCCCTGCTCCAGCGTGGGGTCCCTTCACATGGGAGGCAGTCCACCATCAACTTCCCCAGCGTGAGTCCTTCCCACAGGCTGCAGTCCTTCACAAACTGTTCCAGCATGGGTCCTTTCTATGGGGTGCAGTCTTTCAGAAACAGACTGCTTTGGTGTGGGTCTCTTGGCTCTATTGGACATGGGGGAAGATCCTTCTTCTCACAGAAGCCACCTCTGTAGCCCTCCTGCTACTGAAACCTTGCCATGCAAAATCAGTACACATCTATTCTGGTCAATGTTGTTTATATCCAAGTACTATTAATGACACAGGAATTGGTCCTGATGTTTTCCTACATACTGTCCAGATTTTAAACATAATGTAGGAAACATTCCAGTTCCTGGTAAAAGATGGACTAAATATACATCAAATTACTTCTTTGTTATTATGAAGTACTTTAATTTTGCTGGTACTTTGAGGAAGTTCTCTTAATGGATTTGCTTTCAATGTGTATTATTTTTAATGTATTTTAAAGTAATTATGACCAATTCCCTTATTGCTTTTCTTTCTTCATATGCAATCTCATACACACACTTCACAAATAGAAATCAAAATGGTCCAAATTCATCCTCTTTGCAACTTCTTTGGCATGCTAAGTCTAAGATAAAATTATGCAGAGTAGAAGAATGTTAAATCTGTCTTTACTGACCAATACTTCCATGTCTGACTCTGTAAACACAACAAAATCTGTTCACTCACATACTATTATCTGCTTCAAGGCTCACTATTATCATCCACCCTGTGATAGGCTCCTTCTGTGCCAGTAACTGACAGTCCTTTTGAGGACTATGGAGAGGTACATAGAGAATAGGAAAGACATAAAAGACAAACGTCTCCTCAGAAGCTGAATAGAGCAATTTGTTACATGTTTTGCCATTCAGAAATTGTGCTTTTTTACATGTCAGCATCTCATCAAAATCTTCTTATGCTGGACTTCAGAAAGTCCCCTGCCTTCACTGTTGACTGATTGATTTAGTTTGTCAGGGGCTAACAAGACTTAATGTTTTTCCCATTGCCTTAACACAGATCAGCTTTTCTCAAAATCCCACCTTTAGTAATGAAACCCCAATGCTTCAGCAAGGCTTGTGATCAACCTCACATAATTCTACAACATAACCTTCTATATTTGAGCTAGTCATATTGGGCTCACTCTAGTCAAAGATAAAGATAATTTATAGGGAATCATTCACCTGACCTATTTTAGACATCTATCTTATGTTTAAGTAAATAATGTCTAGGAGTGCCATTTTCTCTCTCATTGATTATAAAAGAAGTCTAGACAAAAAGCTCAAATATTGACACTGTTGACATCTACTACTGGTCAGACAAACCCTACCTCTCGTTCCATTTGTACTTTTACAGAGACAGGGGTGATAAAACTTTAAATGTCTCACTCTAACATATTAGATCCAAGCAATAAAACTTAAATGTCTCACTCTAACATATTAGATCCAAGCACAATTTACTGGTATACTGGACTCTTTATATATCCCTATTCTACAATGTTTTATAGATATAAATATACAGAATAATAATGCATCCCTTGGTATGGTGCTTAAACCAAAGTGTCACCATTTTATGAGATGACTGGATCAGCTGTGTTTGATAGTTTTCAAATGTACAGAATAGTTAAGAAAAATAGACACATTTGTTAACATTCACAGAGATTTGAAATGGTGTGTTCTATATTGTATACTTGTACAGTTAATATTCTTCAAACATAGCTCATGAAGGCAAAATTGGAATATTCTCCATCATTTGATATCCTTAAAAAAGCTCTTTTTAAAATATTCAAAATTAACTGGAGAGGATTGAGAATACTGGGAACTAAAACAAACAGCATAATGATTTTGGTTATTTGTGTTACAAAACATATCTGTGAAAGCAGCAAGGTTTCCGGTTTTGGATGCTTTTATGCTATTTTTATATTTTAAAGCTACACACACGAACACATCTGGAATAATATGCTTGTGTGACATCCACAAAAGGATTAGAAATGAAGCATTAAGAAGCAACAGACTGCTGTCTTTCTGATCTCTTTAAGGGTGGGATTCAGCTCCCTAATATTAATCATATAAAAGTTAAACTCTACCTGTCTAAGTGAGTTGTCAAGGGTCCCTCTATAGTCAGCTGAGAGAGACTGGCACTTCCCAACAATGATTAATCAAAATGTAGAATAAATGTCTGAAGGACATCAGCTGAGTACTTTCTGAAGATCCTAACTCTATCTCTTGATTATAAGGGAGATTTTTATTACTAGCTCAGAGTAAGTAACTAGATTTTAAGTGCCTAGAGTAAGAAGAAATTAAGCCAGATCAAATTTTATGGTACTCATGTTGTAACTGTTACTTGTAATGGCTACCAACCCTTAGCCAATGATACGGTGAAAATATTTTGGTAGTATTTCAGAGATCAAATTACTACAGCCATCTGGATGTTAGGGAAATCTTCAAGAGACTTTTCAATTCACCATGCTTGTTGTGGAAAATTTCAACAAAATTTAACTGAGAAACCTATAAAGAATCATCAGTTAATTTGTATGAGGCAGAAAATAGAGAGTGTAATTATTGGTCATGAATCTTAAATCCCATTTTCAGAAGAAAAAACTCGGGAAATTTTTCAAACACTCCCTGCTATATTTAGCTAGAGATCCTTTATCTAAAATATTAGAGAATTAAAACAGAAATGCTTGCGATACATTTAAGGCATTTTTAATAAGCAACTTTCCCTTGGCTTGTTAGAGCTTTCTTAAAGGAGTCTTACTTCATGACTGTGCCAATTTAGTTGCAACAGGGTATTAAATGATACTAAATGTCTGATAAGGAAGGTTCCTCAAAACACACGTACCTTTGATCCAGTGCACTGTTAGAATAGTCATCTAATAGTTGGAAAGGGGGGATGGAATAACTATTTGCAGCTCTGACGTTGCCTCTCTATGACTTTGCATAAGTCACAGTTCTGCAAAGTCAGAGAAAATGACTAAGCCAAGGGGGAGGGGAGGAGGCTCCTAACCATTTTCAAAAGCACAACCTCTGCTCCCTCTGGAAAGTGAAAAGAGTGCGAATAAAATTCAACCCCCTCAATGAATTAAACTCCCAGGAAAATTGTATTTTCCCTAATCAAAGACTGAAATAGTGCAAACACATTTTATCTACCAGCACTACTGAAATGACACACCCATGACCCATTAGCTTTTTTTACAACTGTATTTCAGTTCATCTTCTATAATTGTTTGTGATGTCAGGGTTTTAGCTTTAATAACTGGCATTAGTAATCAACATGTTCCAGTGGATGGAGCAGAATTCTCCAAAGGATGTACAGAAAAATTTATTATGTGTAGTATAATTACATACTTGGTTACTGAAAAATAATTTGTTTCAACAATCCACTTTACTGCTTACTATAGGGCTGATTCTCTATGGAGATTTCTTACATGTGCACAAAATCCCATTGATGTTAATGGGCCTTCATGTGTTATCAGGAATGGACCCACCAGAGGAGCTTGCAAAACCAAATCTTTGAAGTAATTTTTAAAGTTCTGTGACCTCAAGCAAGCTGCCGAACAAGTAGGTTGTAAGATACAATCTCTGTTTAATCAATGAAGTCTATTTACTGCCAAGTTCTCACCCTGCTTCTCTCCTTTTCCCGCCGCAGTGAATAGAACACAGACTCCTGCCAAGAATATTCTCCTCATTAATTTCTAGACACAGTCCCTACTGGACAGGTTAGGAACTGCCTAAACTGGTAGGCATCTAAGAGCCATGTGGACTAACGAAGTGTGTAGGAACACCCACTCGGGGTTACCACTTTGGTTTTGCATTAGTCTTTACCCTTCCTTCCCACTTCTGATTTTTTTCTCAGAAGAAGGGAAAGCATGAGAAAGAAATTGTATTTTTTTTCTCATCTGAACCAGGTGCCAAAGGAGCTACTTAACTGGGTCACTTATGTTAACAAGTCAGAAGACTTCAACCCGTTTTAAATTTCATGTGTCATTGTTGAATGAAATCAGGAAATTGCTGTTGCTGTCAAATGAAAATTGCTGTCATTTCCTCATTCACTTACAGAAAACGTATTTTAATTGACCTGAAACTCCACCAAACCTTTAAAGTAACTCACAGGTGGGGACAAACACACAGATGTACAAATGACCATTGGGTTAACTTGTGAAGGACTGTTCTAATGAAGCAGTGATTCTTCTAAGACTAGAGTATCAGAAGCGTGTGGATAGCAAATTAGTGGGGAAAAGGAAGTAAAGTAGTTAGGATAGGTTGGGGAAGAGGGTGTGTATTGATAGCAAAGGAATTGGAGACACTGTGGATGAAGAAGACAGATTCGGTTTGTGATTCAAATGGTGAGAAAGATAGAGGAGACTAGAAAATAGGTGGAGAGAGGAAAATAAGGAAGTCAGAGAATATATCCCAAAGGTTACACCTGTAGTTCTGTAGTAGATTCTTCAGTACGTCGGAGCAAACTTGAACACATGGACAATCCTGGCTTGACCTCAGTCCTGTTTTCCTCTTTTTTTTTTCTTTTTTTTTTTTTTTTCTTTTTTTTTCCTTCTTCTTCTTTGCTTTTGTTTTGCTTGGGTTTTGTTTGTTTGGTAGGTTGGTTGGCTTTGCATTATGACATCATGTTCATGACATAAAGGACCCATGCTTCTTCATTGCTTTTAGGGTTATGACTGCACTTAGAATCACGACCTCTTGATTGTGTCAGAAGGCTATAAATAGGCTACAGAGGTCAGTCAGTACATTCAAACTCCTTATGTCTGTTATCTATTAGTTTCCAGAGGTGTCCCTGTGATATATAATGAAGTACATCAACATTCTAACAGTAAATATTTTTAGCATAGGAATAATGAAGGTTTTCCATTAAATTGCATGCTACCTGCAGTTCTGGAATGTGTGGATGACTTATGTAACAACCTAAGAGGCGCAAGCACCTACATCAAAGGGCATAAAAGCTGACTCAGTGAATATGGCAACTATCTATGATACATACCTGATACTTATGTGTATATTGGCAACTATCCCAGGCTTATGCTTTAACTTCTGCTTTGTCCTCCCAGGTGTGTGTGTCGTCACTGGAAAATCTGAAGAGGGTTGCTTACTAAAATGGATTATCTATTATTTCAAAATAATCCTGGTTTACTTTAAGCACAGATAATTCCATGTCAAGCCTTTTTCAAGTACCTTTAACTTTTGAGTGAGGGGGATGGAGAAGTAAACTTGGGTCAGAAGTCTTGCCACTTAAGAAACACCTGGAAAGAAACATGATATGGTTCAGGAACAAACAGGTAACTGCTTTGTCAAAAATGTGGTTGGTATAGAGAGTGTATCTATCTTTGTGCTTGGCTATAGTCAGATATTATTCAGGAGAAAATGTAAATGTAATTGTCCCAAATAAATCATGTGGCTGGTCTGGAGATTGCATGTGCTATGATGCTAGTCTTGCAAAATTGCTAGTCAAGGGTGAAAGGTCAATCATTATCACTAGTGTTTGTGCTCAACTGATGAGAGGCACAAACAGCCAAGAATGTTCATTCATCCCACTCAGTTTGATATAAATCATGCTTAAAGAGTCCCCTGTGTGCTCTAGCCAGTTGGTGCACTCTGACACATTCCTTTCTCAAATGCACGTTCTGTTGGGCAACTAAAATCTCTGAAGAATCTTTTCCCCTCAATTGTTCTTGATCTGTCTTATCCACAATTGTTCCAGATCCAAGGGACAAAGGCTGGCAGAGTCCCTTTCCTGTATATTTAGAAATAGAGGCATTTCACTACTTCTGCAATGGAAGCCTGTTGCATGGAGGTGTGACATGCTGCAAAGGCACTGCTGATATTCAGGGATATTTTCTAGATATAACATAGGCTGAGAAACTGAAGGAAGGTCATTCAGATGGCTGCTAAAGCCTGCTAAGGCCAAGCCTCCACCTGAAAATAGATAACTTTCTTCATAACTGAAAGAAACTTGGTATTAGAAGAATAGTGGAATGAAATGGTGCTGCACTTACAGACTTGAGGTGCACCTCATCATTGTATCACAGTGTAGACTATTACATTATTCCCCAGGAAAAGAAGAGTGTGAGGGAGCAAGTCAGTGGGGACCATCCTATAAGAAAACAGTAAGTTTCTTCCTACCCTGTTCTCATGTCGCATCATGTTATGCAAGTTACACGTGTAATGTAGGTATAGAAATTATGTAAGTACCTAATGTAATTGTCTCCAATAGCAATGTATAACAAAGGTGGATTGTGGTGATTTTCTGTGTCTGTTGCATTCTGTCTTGCGCTACTAGAGTTCTGTAGGTCCTACTAAGGACCCAGCTAAAATTTATGGCAAAAAAACCTGAGACTGTTTGAACACAACACTCCAGAAACACTGTTTCTGTAAAAAACTCGTATGACCTCAAAGTGCCATCGTTATTTCAATATTTTTTGTACATTTTGTACAAATTTTAATGCTGATCCTTCTTAGAATATAATTATTATAATAAAATAATACAGTTTAATTCTGCCACAGCATTCCAAATTCCATAGGGAAAGCAGTATGTTAAAAGATCCTGAGAAGAAATAAGAGGAGGGTCAAGTCCAGGTAATAACCTAGCTAAAATAATCTCTACAATAGGAGTGGAGTCCAGGTGAAAACCAAGGTTTTTGCAAACAGACTAGTACCAGAATAAATCGGTGGTTTATGGTAACATGCTGAAGCCATCAGACTGACACAGCACTTGGATACTGTGAATTTGAATCGTGCCATTTTTAATAATTTTTATGTATGTTTTTTGCCTTGTGCAGAAGCTCCTTCAGGAACATTTGCCCTGAAAACAGTGATTCAGGTTTAAGAGCCAATACTTCAAAATGCTTCATAATCAATGTGCATACCCAGATTATTCTGAAAATGTATATGTCTAGGGAAGGGAAGAATTAAAAGTGCAAGTTTAAGATAATTTGCTTCAGTTTCCTTTCTGCTCAAAGGAACTTATTTTCATAATCCTTTGACTAAGACACTTCCAATATACAATGCCGACCTTTCTACTTTAAATGCGTTCTGAAGTCTGTGTACATAACTGAATGTTGGTGTGCCCAGACAATGAATAATTTTCTTCTGTGGGAAAATTTTGATACATTTATTTCAGGCATTCCTCAGATGTAGCTATCCTCAGGAAATAGCTGATTTTATTACTGAGAGTGCTTTAAATTCCATGTTGATAGTGAAGTTGTTTGGAAAACTGATAGGCTTTTAAGGAGAGTATGTGAACACACACAAAGGTGGACAGGTTGTCTCAACCTCCAAGAAGTAACATGAAAATCTCTATTAATTTCTATTGACTTCTCTCAATGCATCTCCTGTCAGTATGTATGAGCTATTTCATAATTACTCTAAAGGTGCTATGGTCTCTTTCTTAAATACTAACAATTTAAAATTAAGTAAAGAATCTAGGTCTCCTCTATGCAGTTCTCTTACTGCAATGATCAAGAGTTGTTTGCCTCATGGCCTGTCAGTTACCATGATCCTTCCTGTAGTCCCTCATAGGCTTTAATACACAAACCTTTCCTATGGTGGCAAAACCAGCTTAAAGTGTTTTTATCCCCCCTGCCCTGGGCCATTTGTGCCTGCTTTTGCATGACTGCCCAGGTCAGTGGTGTTAATATGATTCTGTTTGGGACTGTATTATAACCAGGATGAGCAACACGGTCTGAGGTGAAAAAAGAATCCGTGTTTTTTTACCCTAATTCAACTTTTTTATAACAAGCAGAGCTGAAATATGATTTGAGATCTGAGCAGCAGAACCTGAATTTATGCTCTCAAGTGATGTTGTGCTGGCACATACATCTTCTGAGCCTTGAGGCATTTCACCTTTGCTCAATTAGATGCATGGCTGTAGGTTTCTTTCTTTCTTCACTCCTCACCTCCATAGTTACTAGAGTTTTGTTTAAATTTGCAATAAATTAGGTATATATTTTAAACCAGATGAAAGCTGACTGACATCATGTAAATAAGAGCAGTCCAGCAGATGTACAAGTAAAGCTAATGTTGTGATATCCAGTTTTCATTTGGCCCCCTGTCCTTTTATTGGCCCAACTTTCTAGGAGTTGTTCAATGGAAAAGTTACCACATACAAAAAGTTTATCAAGTCAGTTTACTCAGCTGCCTGATTCAAATGCTGATGTCTCAGATGGCCTCCATTACCAACCTAAACCATCTAATATCTACCAGGAAGCTTCCACATGACATCCTACATGTAGGTCCCAGTTGTGCATCCTCATTAAGAAGACTACTGAAAAGGAGAGAAATTGATTGCCAGAAAAATTAGCTACCAAAGTGCAGCCTAAACAGTAGTTCTTTACATTATTCTAGAATGTGAGCTGCACCTACATTTAAAATTGCTGAAAATCAATAATACTAATAAAGCCCTTGAATTTGGAGGGACCAAAAAATACAGTATTGAAGTTAATGCTAGGGAAACATGGCAGAAAAGGGGTGAGTGTTTTCCTGCTGTCAGTATTCCTACTTGTAGACATATACAATACATACCACAACAAGGAGCAGTAGTTTCATTTAGTATTTATTTTCCTAAAACTTTGGGCAGGAATGGAAGTCACACAAAGTAGCTGTGAAACAGAAGAGTGTTACCATATTTAGCTAACAGCTCTCTCCAGCCTTTTCCAAAGAATTCCATTTGGCCTAATAATTACTGAGGGAATTTTCCAAGGAAGAGGCACCGCAAGAGGAATAACTTTGCCAAATTTAATTATTTGACCCAAATGACTAGAATGTTACAGCTAGTTAGTTAGTTTTATTCTAGCACAGGGGGAAAAAGCCTACAAAGGTTTTATATTTTGTTTCAGAAGAAACTTCCCCCAGAAGCTCAAATTGAAACAGACCTTCTGGAAAAGGGTAAGTCCAAATTTTAGTTCAGAGGGCTTTTAAGCTTTTCAAAGTAACTGGCAAGTAAAACCAAACTCATAACGGAACATGTCAAGCAACTACTGAGGCTGCCTGTAATAAAAATTACTTTTTAAAATTTAGTGTGCATAGCTTGAGATGAGGATTAACCTATGTAGAAACACATTCTTTCATGAGCAAGGGCAGCACTAAGGAAACCCGCTTTTCTATTGGTTTCAGTTCTGTATCTTTAAACAAGCACACCATAGAAACACGCCCTTCCCTCAGTGGCAATGTGACGTGATTAACTACCTTGCTGCTGATTTCCACTAAATTTTAGGGAACGCTGAGATCTCTATCCTTCTGTTAAATTGGTTTGAAATTATTTACCAGGTTTATAGGTCATTGGAGAGACTCTAATAAAATATATCATATAAGTTACAATTTATCAGGCTACTAAACATAAGCACTCTTTCATTTACAAAATGAGGAATTTCCTTACAAGTGACTGCCTTATGATACACAGCTATACAACTGAGATAATTCATATAAAGGGCCATTTTCTCCCATGTAGAGAAGCACTTTAGATACAGTCAGGTAAGAAGATTCAAGTCAACAAGACCTTAAGAAGCCAGGATGCTTCTTAAGATACCATCTCTCAAAATGCAGTAATGGACAGTCTGTGTATTCTCAGCTGTGCAAATGTAAATAAAATAAGATAGCATGTAAATAAAATAAGATAGCATGTAACTCTTTTAAAATAGAAATAAAAGTGTTGTGACAAACAGTTATACAATATTTCCAAAATAAAATAACTATTTATTAGTGACTAATGGAATGTCTTTCCCTTTCACCATTATAGTGACAAATGTTAGATGACTACAAAGCAGCTTTTTTCTAAACCTTTCTTGAAAAAATACACAATGTGTTCTTTTCTTAACTTTGCTCTGAGGGCCCTAATAAATTTATTTTGCTAAGTGATGCCTTCTTTTCAATGCATTTGTTTTAAATTGTTGTGATGCTGCTTAAAATAGTAAAATTATTTTATTGAGTTGCTCGTATGGATTTCTAATGTGGGTGAGGGACTTAAAATTTGGCAGCAAAATAGCTTCTGTGTCAGCGATGAGCCTTTTATAATCTCCCTGATGGACTGACACCATGTTAAGCCTTATATGAGCACCAGTCTTTGCTCATGCTCAGCAGTGCCAAGCCACAGTCTGCCAGCTACGGTCTCTTAAAGAGTCTTTCCATACTGAGGTGCTGAGCTGGACAATTCCTGCCACTGCCGCTTCAGGTTGCTGTGGAGCACTGCAGGAGCAGACAGCAGGGATAAAACAGGAAGACTCTTCTCTGTGGTCTTGGTGTTCTTATACTGCCAGGTCAGTACTAGAGAAAGAACCTGAATGAAATACGGAAAGAAAGGAAAAACAATCTCTCTGAAATGCTGAAATGTAGCAACAGCTTGAACTGGGGGAGTTTGAGTGGACTTTGGGGACCAGGCAACTGGTTGTTGTTATTGGCAAATTGAGAAAAGGAAATAAATTTCATTAAAGGGAGATTTAAGACTAAGATAGCTATGGGATGGGAAGACTGAAACAGAACAGGAAGTTGAAGAGGATCCTGAGACTAACTAAACAAAGAGACTGGAGCAAGAAGTCTGGGTTGTAGGAACAAAAGATTGTGAGATGGCAACTGGCAAGGAGGACGATGAAGTGGATAAAAAGCTGGTGGAAATTGGTAGTGGGACTGGGAGAAGAGACTGTGAGCGTGTGTGTGTGGGTGGGTGGGTGGGTGTGGGTGTGTGGGTGTGTGTGTGTGAAGAAAATTAAACAGAATAGGAAGTGGGGAGCAAGGGCAGCCTGGGTATGGTTAAGCATGATGACCAGAGCAAGAAAATGGTTGTGAGCTGCGGCCAAAAATTTGGAATGGGAGAGGGGGGCTGGAAGTGCAAGGAGAATCCTGAAACTGAAGACATAGATCAGTTTGCCAAGAACTCAATGACAGAGAGCCTCTACTAAGATTATAAAGAAAAGAAGGAGGATCTGCAAGACAGATTTTAGTGGATGGGAACAGTAAACATTCAGCTGTGGTGAACAGAGGAAATCCCTCGGCCTACTAGAGCACACCCTGGCAGCACTTAGACCTGAACCCAAGTTTCTTGATTGTTAACATTCTTCTTCTGTCAGAAAGTACTTGTGAAACAGTAGAGGTAGCTTTCAGTAAGATCAAGAGGCTGCTCTGATTTACTGTGTCGCTACATAATTACTAATGCCAATAAAAATTAATATGGTGGAAGCTGAAGAAGTGAAAGACAGGAATACAGGGAATAGCTCTACTTCAAAAATTTTTTATTGTCTGGTCCTACATCCACTTACACCAACCCTTAAATTATGCCCTCTTTCCTCTCTATTGGTGGACCATATAGAGGTGATGGCTAAATAATACTGTTACTCACTGAAATGGTAGGAACCGCCTTTCTGTAATGAAAAATTTTAACCCTGCTAATGAAAAGGAATACTGCGACCTGTATGATGCCACACAAGGAAGTCCTAGAGTTTGGTTTGCTTCGTTAATTCTCACATAATGTGTTGGAAGGGACCTTAAAGATCATCTAGTTCCAACCCCCCTGCCATGGACAGGGACACCTCCTGCTAGATCAGGTTGCTCAAACCCCATCCAACCTGGCCTTGAACAAGTCCAAGGATGGGGCATCCACAACTTCCCTGGGCAACCTGTTCCAAGGTCTCACCACCCTCAAAGTGAAACATTTCTTCCTAATGTCTAACCTAAATCTCCCCTCTTCAAGTTTTAATCTGTTACCCCTTGTCTTCTCACTGCATGTCCTGGTAAAAAGCCCCTCCCCATCTTTCCTGTAGCCCCTTCAGGTACTGGAAGTCTGCTATGAGGTCTCCCTGGAGCTTTGTTTGCTCCAGGATGAACAACTCCAACTCTCTCAGCCTGTCTTCATAGGAGAGGTACTCCAGCCCTCTGAGCACCTTCATAGCCCCCCTCTGGACTCACTGCAACAGCTCCATGTCCTTCTTGTGTTGAGGACTCCAGAACTGGACACAGTACTCCAGGTGGGGTCTCATGAGAGCAGAGTAGAGGGGCAGAATCACCTCCCTTGACCTGCTGGCCATGATTCTTTTGATGCAGCCCAGGACACAGTTGGCTTTCTGGGCTGCAAGCGCACATTGCCGGCTCATGTTGAGCTTCTCATCAACCAGCACCCTCAAGCCCTTCTCCTCAGGGCGGCTCTCAATCCATTCTTTACCCAGCCTGTAATTGTGCTTGGGATTGCCCCAACCCAGGTGCAGGACATTGCACTTAGCCTTGGTGCATGGGCCCATCTCTCTAGCCTGTCAAGGTCCCTCTGGATGGTCTCCATTCCCTTCCGCATCTTGGCCACATCACAGAGCTTGGTGTCATCAGCAAACTTGCTGAGGGTGCACTCAATTCCACTGCTGATGTCACCAACAAAGATGTTAAACATCCTAAGCAGGTCCCAATACCAACTCCGAGGAAAACCACTGATCACTGATCTCCACTTGGACATGGAGCCGCAACTCTTTGAGTGTGATCAAGCCAATTCCCTATCCACCAAGTGGTCCACCCATTAAGCCCATGTCTTTCTAATTTAGAGACATGAGTGTTGTGCAAGACAGCATCAAATTCTTGGCACAAGTCCAGGAAGATTACATCAGCTGCTCTTCCCTTATCCAACGATGTTGTAACCCCATCACAGAAAGCCACCAAATTTTTCAAGCATGATTTGCCCCTAGTGAAGCCATGTTGGCTGTCACAAATCACATACTGATTTTCCATGTGCCTTAGCATAGTTTCCAGGAGGATCTGCTCCATGATCTGGCTGGACACAGTGGTGAGACTGACTGGCCTGTAGTTCCTCAGGTCTTCCTTTTTTTCCCTTTTTAATGGGGGTTGTTTCCCCTTTTCCAGTCAGTGGGAACTTCACCAGACTGCCACAACTTCAAATATGATGGATAGTCACCTAGCAACTTCATCCACCAGTTCCCATGGATATATCTCATCAGGTCCCAAGGATTTATGCACCTTCAGGTTCTTTAGATGGTCTTGAACCTAACCTTCTTCTACAGTCAGTGGTTCTTCATTCTCCCTGTCCCTGCCTTTGCCTTCTGTGACTTGGGCAGTGTAGATTGAGCACTTGTGGGTGAAGACTGAGACAAAAAAGTTAACTACCTCAGCCTTCTCCCTATCCTGGGTAACCAGGTCTCCCATTTCCTTCTGGAGGGGACCCACATTTTCCCTTGTCTTCTTTTTGTCACCAACATACTAGGTAAGCATAACAAGCTTTTCTTCTTGCACTTGATGTCCCTGGCCAGATTTTATTCTATCAGGGCCTTAGCTTTCCTAACCTGATCCCTGGCTGCTTGGACAATTTCTCTGGATTCCTCCCAGGCTGCCTGTCCTTGCTTCTGCCCTCTGTAGGCTTCCTTTTTGTGTTTGAGTTTTTCCAGGAGCTCCTTGTTTATCCATGCAGGCCTCCTGGTGTTTTTGCCTGACTTCCTCTTTGTTGGGATGCATCGTTCCTGAGCTTGGAGGAGGTGATCCTTGAATATTAACCAGCTTCTTGGGCCTGTCTACCCTCAAGGGTTTTATCCCATGGTACTCTACCAAGCAGGTCCCTGAAGATACCAAAGTCTGCTCTCCTGAAGCCCAGGGTAGCGAGCTTGCTGTGCACATCTCGTGGCCACTGCAGCCAAGGCTACCCTGGAGCTTCACATTTCCCACCAGCCCCTCCTTGTTGGTGAGAACAAGGTCCAGCATAGCACCTCTCCTTGTTGGCTCTCCTCTGTGTTAACAGATTATGAAACCTGTAAAACAAACATTCAGAAATAAGGAATTCAAGTTGACTTGTGGAAAAGGTATGCAATTGTATAACTAAAAGTAGTATCATAATGCATACTAAAATTGAGTTGCAGTAAAGCAACTTGGAGTTTTTGACTTTGCAACTTCCATAATGTTCTTTTAATGTTTTCTGTGCATGTGTGATATTATACAAGCTGTTTTGAAACTCTGCTTAAATATTTTAGAAAGGCTGAAGAAAGAGGAGAAAGAGTCATGTGTGTTTTATATGTATAAGCAGGCCAACTAAAGGCACCATAGCTGAAAGAGAGTGAAATGAAAGGCACTTACATCATACAGTTTTCCTGCAATAAAATTCTAAACACACCAAGGATTCTTGAATATTCCCTTGAGGTCGCTTATTGGCACCTGCAAAGCAAAAAGAACTCTTTGTATTGTATTAATTATAACATTTCTGTACCACTATGAGTAATGCAATGTACTTTCTTTTTCACTTTGAGGGAGAAGAGTAAAAGTCAGTCCTAGCCAGCTTATTTAGATAACTATAATATTAATTATGTGAAATTCCATATACAGATTTCATGTTGCTGTGCTTAAAATTTGTTTGAATTGTATAAATAATAATGAATTTTTAATAGTTGACAAGAGAAAATGTGTAAGGCTTGAAAAAGATGGCCCCAAGTCACAGAATCACTCTGCCTTTATAGGAAATGGACTTTGGTTTGGTAATTAAATTCAGAATCAAAAAACTCAGAGAGGAAATATTTCCTTTGTACAGGCATATCTACTTGGAGACTGTACCTGCATAAATTGAGCTTGATTGGAGTAGGCTGGCACCTGTATTTGCAGAGTCAGCTTCTGAGAATTATCTTACCAGGCTGGTAGCATTGGTAGAATAGACCTGAGTTCCCCAAGAGGATAAATTTAGGTTAGACATTAAGAAGAAATTATTTAGTGTGAGGGTGGTGAGACCCTGGAACAGGTTTCCCAGGGAAGCTGCAGATGCCCCCTCCCTGGCAGTGTTCAAGGGCAGGTTGGATGGGGCTTTGAGCAGCCTGGTCTAGCGGGAGGTGTCTCTGCCCATGGCAGGGGGGTTGGAACTAGGTGATCTTTAAGGTCCCTTCCAACCCATTATGTGAGAATTAAAGAAACCAACCAAACTCCAGGATCCCTTCCAACCCAAACCATTCTATGATTCTATGATTCTGTGACTGATAGGTGATGGCAGTACTGTCATGTTGGCTGATAGCAGAATACTGAACCATATAGTTGCACAAATAAGTTGGTCTCAATATAGTGACTTCTTTTTAGACCAGAACATACAACAGAGACTCTCCCTTTGCTACTCTCAAGCAGACTGATGAGTAGGATAACTTCTGTTTGTACCTGTGAGGTTGATTATATGTATGATGGAATTATTTTTGAGCTGTTTGTATGATTTATTTTTCCCACTTTTCTCCAAATAAAAGATAGTTGTATTCATGTTCTCAAAGGATATTGCAGATGGAAAAGAAGTATTTTGTAGTGATAAATAAGAAGGTTTAGTTCCATTTTCCAGAGCCAAAAAATTAACTGGGTGAACTAGAAGTGGGAAGCTCTAGGCCTCAGTGATATTTTATTCTTAAGACCAAGCAATGAGATTATGGATTAGCATTCCTTTCCATCAGAACCTTGTGCTAGTGAGTTAATTGGGGAAGATGCTCATTTTCTTGTGGTTTTGAAACTGTCACAATACATGCAACATATATGATTTATGTGATACAAGCTTAACATGTTTGTCTCGTGGCACACTACACGTTGGAGCATCACTGCAGTCAAATGGGTATTGATTAGAAGAACACTCTCTAAATCATTATTACAGAAGCTTACAGCAAAAACAGCCAAAACAATGTTGTAAAGTGCTTGAGCAAGAGGTGGACTTACCCGTGGATAAGGAGGAAAATACTTAAACCAACCTGTACAGGTTGTCAGCATTACTGGAGGCCTTCTGAAATGATAGTGGAAATACCTGTTAATATTAGAAACTTTTAGAAGATGGTTCCACCACTAGAGTAGTTGCTCCAAGTGAGTAACTGCCTGCTTCATTAGAAGAAAAACAGTTGACTTTCACACAAATGTAAGGCTTGTTGAGTTGTAACTCAAGAATACATTCTGTGGTTACTACTGCATCACAGCATAAGTTAGCAAAGTCTCCAGGGAAAGTATTAGAAAAAACTGTACAAGCTTTTTTTGCCAAGTGTCATTATTTTCTATGAATGCATTGAGTTATCTGATAAAATAGCTCGACTGTGTCACCAAACATGTCATGCCCATCTGCACTTGGAGATTGTGTCTGAAAAGAAAGATGAACAGAAAATCTCTAAAGAGCAAATTTGACATTATTCACACTTTGCAAACCAGAAATTCCAGGGCTATTTGGCATAAGTGTATAGCATCTTGGTAGTATGGACAGTGTGGGAATCTCTACTACATATTTCTCAAGTGGATCTATACATAGCAAAAGTAAGACAGTGTGAAAGGAGTTTTACATTATCTATACCAGGCCAGATTTGGAAGGGATCTTGACAATTAATTCTTTTATTAGGTTTGTCAAAAGAGCAACAGGTACATCCTCTAACTCACTTGCAGTTATAAATGAAACTAAATTAAAATATGCTTTCTGAGCAAAATTATATAATATGGTAGCAGTGTAGGCTTCCACAGCATTGTTAATGAATCCTGAAGTGTAACTGAGTTGCTCTAGAATTTAATGGACTATGTTCCTGAGATCAGAACAACGATTTGAGCATCATATTTAAGATGCCACATTAATAGGAAGTAGGCATCTGGAACTTCTATCCCTCAAATCACACTTGGAAAAAATTAGCTTTCATTCTGTGTAGAATAAAAATAAAAATAATAATTTCTCTTTGTATTTGGGAAAGATAAAGTGAATTTCGTGCAAGTTAAAGAAGACTCACAGCCACTTGCAAAAGCCAGGAAACAAAAATGGACTCTTCAGGAGTCAATGAGGTCCTCAAAACTTAGAAGTACCTGAAAACAGTATTCACAATTTAATCTGACTATTCATCTCTGAATGGAAGTCAAAGCTGACCAATCTTAGTCTTTTCTGTAGCTCTAATTACTACTGTCACCAAGGGAAAAACTGTAGGGATCCATTAATTTGATCCTATTGCATGCAGGAGAAAAGAGAATATAACAAATTTAAACAAAGCAAACATGAATGTAGATTACAGGATTTGTTTCACACATGGCAGGAATTTAGGATTAGTAACAAAGAAAACAAGGTGATAAATAAAAATAAAAAATAAACACCCCAAGAAATGACATGAGTTATTGTTAAACACAGTTGCTCTTCTTTCAGATAATATGTGTTAGTTGAATACTCAGAAATAAATGATGCTGTTTCTTGATTACCAGTTGACAATAATCCAAAAATGTAAACTACCAACCTTTATCTTAGTGGACATTTAACAGCCAGAACTTGGAATTCCCCAGAGGAATAGAACTGTTTTCCCCCCTTTTAGGCAAGGGTTTGTTTTCTGAAATAGTATCCATGTGTAGACTTTTTATTTTTGTTTTTACTTCCCCCCAAAACATTTATAATTCTCTAACAAGATTTAAATAGAAATTGCATTTCTTCAGCAAGCCTGAATCAGCAGGGCATTAGTTTACATGTTGAAGACTATTTACACTGGAGGGGAAAATCTGTGTATGTGCATAGGTGTCTTGCTTTAAGGTTTACATTCTGCTGAAAACAAAAACTATTTTCTTTATATCCTAAAATGCAAAACAAATTCTTGATATGCAAACACTCTTTTCAATATTTTTCAGTGTGTCAGGAATAGCATAGAAGCTGGTTATTAATTTTCACCTTCATAAATTCCCTCCCTCCCCTGAGATTCCAAATTAGCTGACAGGTTTGAAAATTCTCCTCAACCAGTTGGACAGAAAATAAAGCTACTTACCTTGTTCGCTGCTGCATTGTCATCATCAGGAATGTAATTGTGTTTCATGTTACTGAGAAAGGACCCATGATGAAAGCTAGGAAAGACTTCTATGGTACAGAATAAATAAAGAAGGTGGAAAGTGGACTTCAAAAAAATACATATTTTCCTCAACAACTATTGCATTGTCTCACCTTTGTTGAGGACATATTTACACCCGTTCTCCTCTTCAACTTTCTGTAAGTGAACTAGTATATTTCTCTATGTGACATTTCCATGATAACACGAAACACATACTTCAGCTGACCTTAGAATATCAGATAAATGTGAAAGTATTGTAACCAGTTCTCTTTCATTCACGTGCCTCTGTTTATTTATTTTTTTTTGCCAGTTTTCTTCTTACACAACGTAAGAGGAATGTGACTGTGACAAATGCGGGTGTGACTTTGAATAATTTTTTGTGCTGTATTTGGATCTGTCCTTAATATGAAGTTTCTGCACTATCCATAAGGCAGCGGACACATGACCTTCAGGTCATGAAGCGCATCTTCACCTCCAGCCAGGACAGACACATACATCTGAACACCTGGGTTAACCTTCTGTGGATGAGAGTATTCCCACAATGGAGTAGTACTTTCATTAATATCCCCCAATATTTTTTAAACTCACTCCTGTAAGTCAGGTTATATGAACTGAGATGCTCTTTCAGAGTTGCTGGTGTCAGTTGTTAGAGGTTGCCTGTCCTTGGGGGGTGAGGGGAGAATTTTGAGAAGCCATTTGATGACTATCAGCATGACTATGTTATTCCTGCATATCCCTCTGAAGTGGATTGTTTCCAGCTGGACCTTAACCAAAATTGAACTAAGTATGTGCTTAGGCTCTTTGGTGTTTCTAAAATCATATTTATCTCATGCTTTGTTCCAACTGCTAAATAAGGATGCCTTCTTTAAAAGGAGCTGTTTGTCAATATCAAAAGAAAAACAGGTGCCTGAAACCAGTCAGATCTGCAGGATGATAGGCATTAGCACATGCAAGATAGTGCTTGCCTCCTGACTGAAAATAAAAGAAATGCAAGATTGCACACAAACAGCAGCCCAGGATCAGACAAGTCAGAGAGGAGCCAGAGGTGAAGTCACTCCTGCAACACTGAAAACGACATGTTAGGATTGTAGTAAAAGCTGATGCCGATTCCACTGTCTACTCTTACACTTACAGCTCTCTGCAAAGAAAAAACCTTTTGAGTTTATTACCCCTTAAATACATGTATGTTCTCTGCCCAAGAATTAATGCTTCTTTTCAGGAAAATTGTGTCTGCTGTCTCTTAGAAGTTGCTTTATAAATCCTTGACCCCTCGGAGCTGATGAGAGTTTTATCACCTGACTAATGGAGTATGTCCATAAAGCACAAAAATCTGTTTTATCTTATTCAATGCAACTTACTGATGATTGTCTTTGGTATGTTTCAAGTATACTCAAGAACAACTAATGTAAAGAATACGATTTGAAGTAAGCCCTGAGCCTTTGGCTCCTCCTGTTTCATGCAGAAGCAAGGACGTTTCTTCTGTGATGCCACCTCCAGTTTCCTTGACATGTTTCACATGACAGGTTCCCTGAATAGAGCCAGGAAGATGAACAACCACTATTCTCTGCTCTGGACTTAGATACTTTTAATAGAAATGTAACTGATTTGTGATATATTTTTGATGGTTGACAGGTTTTTTTTCCTTTTTGCCACTCTTGCCATTCTGCAGAGCTTTGAGTAAAAAGTCTGTTCCCTCGGGAAGTGTCAGTGTTCCAGCTTTTGCAGGTGTAGAAAAGCCTTTATTGCATTTTAAAACCACTTCCTTAACAGAAATAATTTTAAATAGTTCTAAGGTCCTTTGCAGATATTACTCTTAAGTCTGCATCTTGTCTGAACCTTGAACTTCCAGTCAAGTTAATCCGAGCAACCTTTATATGTTCAAAAGATACAGTCAACAATTGCAATACTGTTCTTTCAAATTTTCAAAAGTATTCTTCAAATAATTCCCCTCTGGTGTATGTTTTATATTGAAAAAATGTAACGCTATGAAGTGATATAAAGGTGTTCTCTTCTCCACTCATTTTGGATGACCTGTATGAGTAATTCATAACTATGTTATTCATAAGTAATGGAATCATCACATATTTCTTTTCAAAAATCTTTATACTATTTAGTGTTTGTGCATGCCTATGCTGATCTGAGATTTTATCTTTGGGGAGTGCATTACATGCTTTGCTACACTTCTTTTTATTATAGACAGTACAGATAGTAATGCCTACAGTTCACATTGCTCAATGCTTTCTAGTATAAGAAATTTTCCTGTTGTTATCTTTGCTGAGTTAAAAATATTTGGATTACAGCTTTTCAATATGTGCCTCTTGATGAATTCTTTAAAAGAATATTTCACTTGAAAAGGTTCAGCTAGTGGTTGTTTGGGGTTTTTTTTGTTGGTTCACATTTTTTTGTTTTTGCTTTTTTTTTTTTCCCCAGAACACTGTTCAGGAGAAATATATTCTTCTTTGAATAGCTTTTGTAGTTTCTCATTATTGGGATGTGCCAACAATACAACTTGACAGCTGCTTGACTCCTTGAGGACACTCACTGGAGTGTCCTCATATATCCCTTGCTCACATCATTTCCTTACTGGTGCATAGTGATCTAAGGATAAGATTAGATAAGGTAGATGTGGGGAACTTTTAACCAGAGTTCCTTCCAAACTACAGCAGTGATAATTTTTTGAGTCCCAGTGAACCAAGCTGATGTAAACACACCAACATGGTTGGCATTTAGTTAGTTTTTCTGTTTTATTAGACATTATCAACTATTAATTCTTATTATCATTATTTATATCATTAATTAATTATAATAATGTTGTTATCATTATTACTTATTATTAATTAGTCATTATTATAGGAGGAGATAGATTGGTGGAGTCACACTCTACCATCTCTGAGACAGGTACACCAGGAGAGACAAAAACTGAGTCCTCTGCCCTCCTGCCACCAGGCTAGCAGAAACAAAGAAGATGAAGGAAGGTAGAAGCAGGTTCCCGCTTGGGATTGTAGGCGTCCCCCTTCCCTTCCTACACCCCCCCCTCAGATAAATTTACACAGCAGGTATGAGGCTCTGGAAGTAGAGGGGCAAGTTAACAGCAACACAGATGATAGATAGATAGATAGATAGATAGATAGATAGATAGATAGATAGAACAGAGGAGCGGCCCAGGGCGAGTCAGCCTACTCGTGTGACGACATCTTCTGTTAAGAAAAAGAGAAGAGTAGTCGTCATTTGTGTTGTTGGTTGGTGTCATTGGTTGTCATTGGTGATTCCCTCCTTGAGAAACGTAGGGCCCTATTTGCCTACCTGACCTGACCCATAGGGAAGTATGCTGCCTCCCTGGGGCCCGGGTAAGAGACTTTACAAAGAAGGTCTCTAACCTGGTACACCCCTCTGATTACTACCCGTTACTGGTCTTTCAGGTGGGTAGTGAGGAAATCACCACAAAAAGTCTAAGGGGAATCAAGAATTACTTTAGAACATTGGGGAGACTAATCAGGGACTCAGGAGCCCAAGTAATCTTCACTTCCATCCTGCCAAGTGCAGGAAATAATGAAGGAAGAAACTGGAGAATCTCACAGATTAATACCTGGTTCCAGGACTGGTGCCACCAACAAAATTTTGGGTTCTTTCACCATGGATCAGTGTATACACCAGCAAGCCTGCTGGCAAGAGATGGGGTACACTTATCTCAGCGTGGGAAAAGGGTCTTCTCACAGGAAGTGAGTGGCCCTCATTGAGAGGGCTTTAAACTAGAAGGGGGAGGGGGATGAACCCAGGACTGCTAGGGATAAACCTCAGGGTGACACACTGGTGTTGGAGGTGGTATCTGTAGCTCAGCTTAAGTGCATATATGCCAATGCCTGTAGCATGCAAAATAAACAGGAGGGATTAGAAGCCACTGTGCACCAGGGAATCCATTATATAATTGCCATCATGGAAAAGTGGTGGGATGATTCGCATGGCTGGAGTGCTGCAATGGATGGCTTCAGGCTCTTTAGAAGGGATGTGCAAGGAAAGAGAGGTAGTGGGGAGTGCTTTGACTGCCTAGAATTCAATTTTAGACACACCAAGGCAGAATGTTTATGGGTAAGGATAAAGCGGAAGGCCAATGAAGCTGATATGCTGGTGGGAGTCTGCTACAGACCACCCAACTTTCAACAACTTAGAGATGTCTTGCATTCACTAGCTCTTGTTCTCATAGGGAACTTCAAGTTACCAGAAGTCCGCTGGAAGTACAGCACAGCAGGGGCAGTCCAGGAGATTTCTGGAATGTATGGATGACAACTTCCTGTTACAGCTGGTAAGTGAGCCTACCAGGGTAGTGCCATGCTAGACCTACTGTTTATGAACAGTGAAGGGCTGGTGGAAGATGTAGTGGTCGGAGGTCATCTTAGGCACAGTGACCATGATATGATAGAATTTTCAATATGTGGTGAAGTTAAGAGGGTTGTCAGCAAAACCTCTACCTCAGATTTCCAGAGGGCTGACTTTGGTCTATTCAGGGCGCTGGTTCGGTGGGTCCCTTGGGAAGCAGCCCTCAAAAACAAAGGAGCCCAGGAAGGCTGGGCTTACTTTAGGAATGAATTTATGAAGGTGCAGGAGCAGGCTGTCCCTGTGTGCCGAAAAAGGAGCCGTCGGGGAAGAAGACCAGCCTGGTTGAGCAGGGAACTACTGCAAAAACTCAGAAATAAAAAAATAGTGTATCAACTTTGGAAAAAAGGGCAGGTGAATCAGGGAGCGTTTAAGGATATTGTAAGGGCGTGTAGAAAGAGAATTAGAGATGCGAAAGCCCAGTTAGAACTCTATCGGTCCGTCTCTGTTAAGGATAATAAAAATTGCTTTTATAAATACATTAATAACAAAAGGAGGGTCAGGGAAAATCTTCATTCCTTATTGGAGGAGGGGAGGAACATAGTAGCGGAAGACAAGGAAAAGGCTGAGGTACTTAACACCTTCTTTGCCTCAGTCTTTAACAAAAAGACTAGCTACCCTCAGGACAACTGGGCTCTTGAGTTGGTAGACAGGGATGGGGAGCAGAATCCCCCTCCTGTAATCCAGGAGGAAGTAGTTAGGGACCTGCTGTGCCACTTAGATCCCAACAAGTCCATGGGTCCGGATGGGATTCATCCTAGGGTGCTGAGGGAGCTGGTGGAAGAACTGGCTAAGCCGCTCTCAATCATTTATCACCAGTCCTGGCTCACTGGGGAGGTCCCAGATGACTGGAGGTTGGCCAATGTGACACCCATCCACAAGAAGGGCCAGAAGGAGGATCCAGGGAACTATAGGCCTGTCAGCCTGACCGTGGTGCCTGGCAAGGTTGTAGAGCAGATCATCCTGAGTGCCATCAAGTGACATGTAGAAAACAACCAGGGGATCAAGCCCAGCCAACATGGGTTTAGGAAAGAAAAGTCCTGACTGACTAATCTAATTTCCTTCTGTGACTGGGTGATCTGCCTAGTGGATGAGGGGAAGGCTGTGGATGTGGTCTACCTCTACTTCAGCAAAGCCTATGACACAGTCTCTCACAGCATCCTCTTGGAAAAGCTGGCAGCCCATGGCGTGGACAGGTGCATCCTTCGCTGAGTTAAAAACTGGCTGAATGACCAGGCCCAGAGAGTGGTGGTGAATGGTGCTGCATCCAGTTACCAGTGGTGTCCCCCAGGGATCAGTACTGGGCCCAGTCCTATTCACCATCTTTATTGATGACCTGGATGAGGGAATTGAGTCCACCCTTAGTAAATTTGCGGATGACACCAAGTTGGAGGCTAGTGTTGATCTGCCAGAGGGTAGGAAGATGCTGCAGAGGGACCTGGACAGGCTGGGTCGATGGGCCGAGGCCAATGGTATGAAGTTCAACAAGACCAAGTGCAGGGTCCTGCACTGTGGCCACAATAACCTCATGCAGCGCTACAGACTGGGGGAAGAGTGGCTGGAGAGCAGCCCAGCAGAGAGGGATCTGGGGGTACTGGTTGACAGCCAGTTGAACATGAGCCAGCAGTGTGCCCAGGGGGCCTGGAAGGCCAATGGCATCCTGGCTTGTATCAGGAATAGTGTGGCCAGCAGGAGCAGGGATGTAATTGTCCCCCTGTACTCAGCACTGGTGAGGCCTCACCTCAAGTACTGTGTCCAGTTCTGGGCCCCTCACTTCAAGAAAGATATTGAGGTGCTGGAGCGGGTCCAGAGGAGAGCAACAAGGCTGGTGAAAGGACTAGAGGGAAAGTCTTCTAGGAATAGGCTGAGGGAGCTGGGGTTGTTTAGTCTGGAGAAGAGGAGACTCAGGGAGGACCTTATCACTCTCTACAACTACCTGAAGGGTGGTTGTAGTCAGGTGGGTGTCGGGCTCTTCTCCCAAGCAGCTAGTGACAGGATGAGAGGGCATGGCCTGAAGATGCACCAGAGGAGGTTTAGGTTGGATATCAGGAAGCAATTCCTCACAGGGGGGGTGATTAGACATTGGAATAGACTGCCCAGGGAGGTGGTGGAGTCACCGTCCATGGAGGTCTTTAAGGAAAGGCTGGATGTGGCACTTAGTGCCGTAGTCTAGCTGATATGTTGGTGTTAGGTCATAGGCTGGACTTGATGATCTCAGAGGTCTTTTCCAGCCTCAATAATTCTGTGATTCTGTGATTATTTTAGACCATTTTGTTTTAAATTCTTTGTTCTTTCTAAGCATGACTACTACTATGCTGCAACATAAAGTTATTAATGCCAAAATAAAAAGTGTTAATGCTTAACGTTTTAGAGGAAAAGTCATTCCCAGTTTCATGGCTGTAGAAAGCCTGGCAGAAACATATCCATGCCCTGCTAAAACACAATCTCCTTGTGTGAGGACAACGAGCACTGTTGAAGATGACATAGAGGCTTGATAGTAAAACTTAGTCAAGTGTTTACTAGTTTATTACCCTTGTCTATTGACTGATGATACCAAAACATCACCAGCTAGCAGCTGCTAAAATTAAACAGAGCAAATCCAGTAGAATTCAGCCTATCCTAATACAGGCAAACTTCTGGAACAAGGCCTTTTGTTCCAGTACCACCAGTCTAAATAACAAGGCTATTGACTGCATGTGCCAGCCTTTGTTAGTGAGGGCTACCTGAAAAGATGAAAATTGCATGAATCTGCAATTTCAGATCCATTAATTCTCCACTGCAAAACCTCCATCTGTAAACTGACCCAAGAGGAGTGGTCATTTTGACTTAAGCTTCTGTGTTAAAGGATCACACTGTCATAGTCCAATCCCTAGGAAATGAATTTATTTCCAATGGCAGTGCTGAATAAGTCTCAAGAAGCTTTTGCACAGTTTTGATCTTTCATTTGCCACAATTATTGCAAAAGTTCATTAATCCATCTGTGGTCCACCAGTCAAATCAGCAAGCCCTACGGACAACTTCAGAAAAAGATAAAGAAACAAAATGGAAGGCATTCAGACCACTTCCTCTTCCACTTTGTCACACTTTTACTAAGCCATATACTGACATGACCATGCTTCCCCAAAAAGGAACTGTTCACCAGCCACCTCCAAGAAGAGACATTGCATTTCTCACTAAAGGTTCATAATCTTTTTGCATCCCTTCCTTCCAGAAGATAACATTTTTTTGTGTTCAGGCTATATTGAATCCACAGTCAAATCTGCAGTCTAATGAATCAAGAAGACATTTTACTTTCCCTTCCTTTTGCTGAAAGGCAGTTTGCACAGTTTTGTGAAAAGTTTTTCAAGCACCAAGCCTAACTAATTAGCATAATGTTTTTATATATGAGTAAAACTTTCTGTAAGAGGTACTGGTAGAACTAGGCTGATGATTAATGATGATTACAGAAAGTCTAAATTTAACCCATTACATATAAACCTTGCTCTGGACAGTCAAGAGAGATCAAGCACTGGATCCCATGTATCTTCATTTTTATTCCAAGTACTGAGGGGAAGTTCCAGGACCTGTTGATTTCCAAGAGGCAGGCGCAGAACCAAGTGATCAGACCTAAGCAGATGATCCCATGAATGTTTGTTTCCTTATCATCTTTTTCAGAAGATACGTTACAGCCTTATGCACTGGAGGAAAGAAAGGATGTAACTGTAACATTTTGCCAGCAACCCTGGTCGAGACATCACAACAGTATTTGATATTCTGACATCACCATGTTGAAGCAAAATTAGTCTTCTAGTCACAGAAAAATACAGGGTTGAATCTTGACACTGAAAGAAAAACATAGATCTTTGACCCATTTCTGATCTGCAAAAACTCAACTTAGATAAAAAAGTTCATATTCTTTACTCATAATAATGCATTTCTATTCCACTAGAAGATAGCTTGCCTCTGCATTTTCCAGTTTTCTTTTTCAGCTATTTAAGAAAAGATAGTTAACTTTTTTTATTTTTCTCATCTGAATGGAAAATAAAAATGGTTTTTAGCCCTTCTACAATTATCAGAAGGAATACTCTGTTCTTTCTCAATATCTACAAATGTCCTTACCATGGAAAACACCTAACAGTTTACCTTCCAGACTAACATTCTCTTCACTTGACAACACTAGTTATAGGATTTTGAAAAGGCTAGATAGGTCATGTTAAGAAAAAAAATGCTGGAGATGTTTAAACTCTGGAAGTCAATCTGTAAATTCCATACTCATAACCAGGGGAAAAAAAAATTCTTTAGGAATATATATCCTGCATGCGCTATATTGGAATATATACTCCTTTAAAAATCTGTAGGGCTCTCTGTATTGTCTGTAAAACCACAGAATTTCAGCTGTCTCTGATCGCCACATAGTTACTCACTCTAAAACTGTATTTGGTCATGAGAAAGAAAATTAGGAATTCCAGAGAAAAGCAAAGAATGGCTGTCTTTCAGACGTGGTACCCACATTTACATCAATTCTCAGCCTACTACCTTCTTAGCTTATGATACCTCCTTTCAAAGACTGAAGAGGACATTCCCTCATTTAGCTTCCAGGTAACGCACTCTTCATAATGACCATTACATTGACTATGAGAATGAGCAAACTGTTATGGCTGATCAGCCATTTACAGTGTTCTGTAAGGTTGAAATTAGCCTTCAGCTTCACCCTATGCTCCCATCCCAACCCAACTATTAAGCTAGGATTTTGTTTTCTTAGTTGTTTTATAAACCAGTTCTTATTGTCAGTAGAGCAAGGGAAGCTACATTCCAGTGGTAAGACAGCACTACTTTGAATAGAGCCGAGGAGAGCAAGGAAGCAGCTAAAACATTTTCTCTCTGATGTGGATGTAAACACCTAAACTCTGCTGGTGACCAACAGGGTGAGCTGAAAGGGCAAGCAGCATGATTGCACAAGATTATTTTTATTTTCCATTTCCAGTTTGGGGCTTTTAAACATAAACTTTTTTTTAATTAGGTTATGCACCTTCACTATCAATGTATGTTCTCCAATCAGCTCTTCACAGTGCCTCTTTCATGGACCTTTTGCCTTATTCAAGGCACAACGTGTTTCCTAGGAATAAATTAGGGATGTGTAGTGGACAGATTTACCAGGGACATAAAGACACATTAATCTCATATCTGTTACCATTGGCTGCACTGCTCCCATAGTCAGGGCTATATATGTTTGTTTCTGTGTCATGATGGAAGCTGTCATATTTAAGAAGCCAGTTTCATGTGTTGCAGAACTAGAAAGTTGGGTGATAAAAGAGGCAGGAAAATGCAGGAAGAGAAAAGCAGGTCCCATAGATAAAACATGTATTTTGTTCCATGATATTATGATTTAGCCCTACTTCCATAACAAATCTTCCATTTAATACTGAGCAAGTCAGTCAAAACACAGTAGTGACAGATGACGTCTATGTATATTTTTGGAAACTTAATTTAAGATGTTGGGTACACAGCTGGAGTTACAGAAGCAACTGGTGTTTACAGCTGTAACAAATATCAATAGGAATGCTACTTTTAAAACAAAAGGCACTATATTCTCTTAGGTACTCAAATCTAGGCCTCTTCAATGGAATGGCAAAAATCAGTGGACATCTCAGACAAAATTTCAATTTCAGTTTTCAGTTATACATGGGTAGAGGATAGATAATGATACAAACTCATTTCATGGGCAGATTGTGAAGAAAAATTAATGATTGTTAAAAAAAAATACATTGAGTCTGTTGTTGAAGTTCACAAGGAAGCAGGGGAGTATCTGCCACCATTCTTTGAATGCCGGAATTTTGGGAAGGAATCTATGTTCTTAGTGATAAAAGGCTAGATATGACGATATCAGTCAACAAAAATTACCAGGAATCTATAACTATAAGCATAATTACCATCCTTTTCTTCAGTTATTTAAATCTGATTATGTTACTGTCTTAATCTAAACTAGAAGTCAATATTTTGCAGATCCAATGTCTTAGTAGTTTAGATAATTAGGAGGCTGTCTCTTCTAGGCTTTCATATAAAGAATCTTGTTTAATGGTCATTCCTTCAGGTGATCACATTTTCTTCAATGTGCCATAGAACTAAACCCTTCTTTCTGCCTGCAATGACCTCTGTTTAAACTCTCCCCACTGCAATAAGGGAAACACAGTTCCCAGCTCTGTGTTAGAAGGATACAGATTGCAAGAAATGCTTTTTTTTTCCCTAGCATTTCTGTTTCCTCATTTTAACTTTAGCATCTCAGATCACTTAGAAGACAAAAGACTGAGATGGAGATGAGGAAGAGGTGAGGAAAGGAAGAGGCACAGAAATTACAGAGAATATCAGTGCAATGATGAGCCACATTTATAGGTGTTGAGGACAAATGAGCATAGGATCAAAATAGGAAAGAAAAGGGGTGTTATGTATTTGGTATCTAATCTGTCAATATAGTTTGGCCAATATGGAGAAAGCCTGGATCATAAAAATATGAGTAGGAATAATCTCACCTTTCTTAAGGCAGCAGGTGCCATACTTCCAATCAGTAAAAATCCAGTTGACAAAGTAAATAAAATTTAAACTTCAATTAATCTGACCAGACCTAGGCATCTGCTTTAGGATGAGATTAAGCATGCCATGAATTCCATTGACTATGCTGACTAGCTTTTCATTGACTGTGGACAAGTAGCATAGGATGATGTGATCAGATGTAAATGCCTACAGCACAGACCATCACATTTTGCCATATCAATCCCACCTTCTGAAATCCTTCAGCTCGTGACTGAGTGGATCTCAATTACTAAACGCTTCATTTCATTTTCAACTCCCACATACTGGAAGGCAGATAATCACCTTAATATAGCCAATCACAAGTTACTGATTGTCACTTTATTATAGAGACATAGAATCATAGAAATGTTTGGGTTGGAAAAGACCTTTAAGATCATCAAGTCCAACCATTAACCTAACTCTACAGAGTCCGGTACTTGGTAACTCTATAATGATCAAGAGTTATGAGCTTGTGGATTAAAAACTGCATGTCAAATATGGCTGTGATCCCTTGGTTAGAGCAAATCGTGGAGATGCAGACCCATTCCCATCTAATACAGATCTCTATGATATTTTCAGTACGGTAAACTTTCAGCCAGCAGTGGCCTACCACTGAAACTATATCAAATTTAGCTATTTCACCACTTATGAAGATCTTTATAGACATTACAATGGCACACAGTGAGGTCAAAATGGGAATTGACCTTTCAAATGAACTTGATTCCATGATCTGTACCTTGCCCATAAATTAGAACACCCTTCATTCTGCTAAACAAAGGAACAACTTTCTCTCCTGACATTACCAGGACTGCCACTATAGGCAGTTATCCACTTCAAAGTGGAAGCACTGTATGTGTATGGTAAAAATTCCTGCCTGGCTGACATTGTCTGATTCTTTCCAAAGCTGGATTAATCCTGGGGGTCCTAGTGGACAGGAGGATGACCATGAGCCAGCAATATGCCCTTGTGGCCAAGGAGGCCAATGGCATTCTGGGGTGCATTAGAAAGGGTGTGGTTAGTAGGTCAAGAGAGGTTCTCCTCCCCCTCTATTGGGCATTGATGAGTCTGCATCTGGAATATTGTGTCCAGTTCTGGGCCCCACAGTTCCAGAAGGACAGGGAACTGCTTGAAAGAGTCCAGCACAGAGCCACAATGATGATTAAGGGGGTGGAACATCTCCCTTATGAGGAAAGGCTGAGGGCGCTGGGTCTCTTTAGCTTGGAGAAGAGGAGACTGAGGGGCGACCTCATCAGTGTTTATAAATACGTTAAGGGAGAGTGTCAGGATGATGGAGCCAGGCTTTTTTTCAGTGACGTCCAGTGATAGGACAAGGGGCAATGGGTGCAAACTGGAGCATAGGAGGTTCTGTGTAAATATCAGAAAAAACTTCTTTACTGTGAGAGTGACAGAGCACTGGAACAGGCTGCCCAGAGAGGTTGTGGAGTCTCCTTCGTTGGAGACATTCAAAACCCACCTGGACAAGTTCCTGTGTGATGTGCTCTAGGTGACCCTGCTCTGGCAGGGGGGGTTGGACTAGATGATCTTTCGGGGTTCCTTCCAACCCCTAAGATTCTGTGATTCTGTGACTCTGTGAACCCAGGCTGTTTCAAACACCTCTAAAAACATTTGCTGCCACTGTCAGAATTCAGACTGGTCAGGCTTTCCACTCTTCCTAGACTGCTCCATTACTGTATTCCATCCAACTTCCCTGCTAGAAGCAGTTCTATGCAGTGTTAGTAAAGCCATTTAGGAAGTTGGCTGGAAAATTGGTTTCACCAACCAATTTATTGTTTAAAATTTACATGTCCTGCCTCAATGAGGAAGGTGTGAAACACCTTCAGAAATAAGAATGAAATGGTCATCTAGACAATTCACCATAAGTTGGGCAACTTGTTTTTTTCTAGAGAAAGCAAGATGAGAGCAAGCTGTCATAGACCTTACTGTAGCAAAACCCAACTGCAAAACTAGTCACAAAACTTGGTACCTCTCTGATGCTTGAACCATACAGCACCATCACATTTTTGAATAGTATGGTTGATTTGCCAGTAAAGTCTTAAAAAGCGATGGAGACAAAAGGTTAGAAGGTAAAGAAGAATTAGCAGCAATGCAAGCAATTACTATGTGTAAAAGGATAACTTCTTCCACTGAAGGTGAAATGTGGAGTGTGGTTGAAACATTAAAAATTAGTAATAACTCCGAGCTTTTGTTGTTGCCTTGAAGTACTAAAAATAGAGCAGAATTGATGGACTGTGTTTCTTTTTAGTCATGCAGAAGAACGAAACACCTAAGACCTGGTTTGCTGCAATGGTAAGACCCTTAGTACAAATTAAGTAACATCTTCAGCAACCACTGCTGCCATCTCTTTGTTAAAATGTGAGTATCAATTACTTTAAAAGGTTGTTCTTCAAAGGGTGGCTACAACAAAAATGATACGCTGAGTACTGTGCAACAAGGATTCAGATTGCATCTTAGGAACTGTGATTAAATGGTCACCTCCAGAAGGTACTCACAGAGTTCCTAGATCTTACCTTTCTCCGTTTCATACATAGGCCTATCCTTCTGTCAATGAACTTGTTACTGTCAATAAATGACCCCTTTCTTCACCACTTAGATTAAGCCTAGCTCTTGAAGATCTCAAGAAGTAGTTTAAAAACCAGTCAGTTCTGACCTCTTCATAGACTAGTTAGAAAACTAGGAAAGTATGAAAAGTGTGAAAGTTGTTAGATGTTTTATCTGCACAAATCATTTCCATCTGAGTCCAGTACCAGAATTTCAGTTATACAGAAGACAGATGTTGACCTGGGAGACATGATATATTTGTAAAAAGGATTTGCAGGTTAACGAAGTCTGAGAAAGGAATCTCCAGATCTCTCTACATGAATCATCCAAAGCCCACAAATGGATCAGCGTTTCCCAAATGGGTACCTGCTCGACAATGATCCAAAACTTGTTTATCAAAGTAGAACATTGAGGAGTTTCTTGGCTTGCCAGAAATGTTTTTGAAAGACTTTGGGAAAAAATAAAAATAAGAGATAACTTGCTCAAAAATTGAGTCAATGGGTTGGCTGATTACACAATCATGATGAACTCTTGCTTTAACTTGTGCTGTTCTGTGGCAGAATATGTCTTCCTGGTATGGAACATAGTAAGAAACACTCAATGGAAGAAATGCATCGCTAAGACAGAATACACAGTAAGGCACTGGTTTTGCTGCACCCTTCAGCCCTTTTGAGATCAGAAATGCCATCTTGCTGAAATTGCTCTTAAAGGAGTAACTCATCACATCTTCCTTTGCTTAAAGATGCCTTCAATTAATCAAGTTAATGGTTGACTAGGAAGAAATTCTTTACTCTGAGAGTGGTGAGACCCTGGAACGAGGTGCACAGGGAAGTTGTGGTTGCCTCCTCCCTGGAAGTGTTCAAGGTTGGATGGGACTTGGAGCAACCTGCCCATGGCAGGGGGCTGGAACTAGATGATCTTTAAAGTCCCTTCCAACCCAAACCATTCTATGATTCTATGATTTTATGACTCCTTGGTACCTTATTCGCACTATTTCCTGTGAAGCACTCCCAGATGACACATGAGGCAACGAGAACAAGTTGTGTGGTGTAACTTGTACTGGACTCGTAAGAAAGTCAACAACTTGGCTACTTTCTGTTGACCCATCGTACCAGGGAGACCTTGGTGGAGCCCTCCCGATTTTGCAAACAGAGGCGGTGGGGAGGTACAAGCCGCGTACGTGCTGTTGGCAACGACCCTCGAGAGCTGCTTGGATCCCGTGTGGCTTTGCTTGTGGTCTTCACTCCCGTGTGCCAAAGGCGCTCAACCGCCTAAGTTTGGACAAACGTATTCCGACGCGTTACACTGTTGCTTACACAAATGGTGGTGGTAGAGCCGGGCAACCGACCGGGAACTGGCCGCAGCCCGTGGAAGAGCGGGGCTGGGGGGGGCCGCGGGGCCCGGGGAAGGAGCGTCGGGGAGACAGGCGGGAGGACTGCGGGGGGCCGTGGGGAGGAGGGACGAGGACCCGCGCGTGCCTGGGCCCCGTGTCCCACCACCCCCCCCACCCTCCCCACGTCCACGCCCGCCTCTCCCAAACTCGGCGGCTGTCCCGCGGCCCCTCCCGCCGCCGGGCTCAGCTGAGCAGACAATGGGAGATCAAAGCGGGGGGGTGGGGGCGGGAGGAGGAGGAGGATGGTGCCGGGGGCGGCTGGAGCCGAGGCGGAGGAGTGGTTGCGTGTGGCGCTCTCTCTGCGCTCGATTAGTGTTCCTGGGGAGCGAGCGAGCGAGCGGAGCCGGGGACAGAGGGGGGGGGGGGGGGGTGTTGGGGGTGCGGGGCGCCGCCGCCGCGCGCGAGTGCGTGTGTGCGAGTGTGTGTGAGTGTGTGTGTGTGCGCGCGCGAGTGTGAGCGTGCGTGCGTGCGTGCGTGCCGGCCTGCCGGGGTGTGCGAGAGGCAGCGCGAGGGCGAGGGAGCGGGCGAGGGCGAGTTGCGCAGCTGCCGTGCGCGCAGCCCCGCCGCCGCCGCCGCCACCAGCAGCAGCAGCAGCAGCGGCAGCGGCAGCACCTCACTGGCATTTAGCGAGCGGAGCTGCTAGTTGCGCTGGAGAGAGACGCGCAGGGAGGAGGAAGAAGAAGAAGAAGAGGAGGAGGAGGAGAAGGAGGAGGAGGGGAAGAGGAGGAGGAGGGAGAGGGAGGAGAAGAAGAAGGAGAAGAAGAAGAAGAAGACGACGAAGAAGAAGAAGAAGAAGAAGACGAAGACGAGGAGGAGGAGGCCAAACGGACACCAACTGAAACAAAGTATTTCCAAACCAGCACCCAACTCCACCTTGTGAGGCTCCCCAGCATGGCTTCCGAGGAACTCTACGAGGTAACAGCCCCCGAGCGCCGGCCCTGCCCCCGGCCCCACCGGCCACCCCACCCCACCCGCCTTTTTGTTGCTCTCGGGAGAGCCGCCGGTCTTGTCACCCACACTTGCTGCGGCTGCCCCTTCCCGCTGGGCCCAGCTTCTGCCTGTGTGCCCCCCCTCGTCCGGCCTGGCCCCCCGCCCCCCCTTCACTCCCCAGTTTTGCTGGAGGAGGAGGACGGAAATGTGACTGAAAGGAGGAGACGGCAAAGTGTTACCCGTGGCCTGCGCTTCCACCCCCCCATCCCCCCCTCCTTGTTCACAGAACACTTTGACTCCAGAAGGAGAAGGGGGCTGGGGGGGGTGCTGGATGGTGGGAAGCAGCGCTGACAGCCGCGACTAGCTCCGGGACTGAGCACGCCGAAGTGCGAGCCCGGCGGTGTGCAAAAATGTGTGCAAAGCCGAGTTATTGCATGTGTCGGGGGGGGGGGGGGGAGGAGAGGGGCTTTCCTCACGGATTCGTGTCTGTACCGAAGTCCTGTGCTCCCATCCCTTGCCTTGGCTGTGCAGCAAGCTGCGGTGATGCAAAATATTAAAATTTAAACTCCTCGGCTCTTCGTGCTCTAACGATACGGTTACGGTTGTGCAGAAAGCCAAAAAGATTCAAAGTTAAGGCTCTGACACGCCATCCTTCACTCGTCGCTCGGGAGGTGGTCAAAGGGTGTGCTGACGGGAAAGGAAGGTTTGGGGGTGAAGAAGGGAATGAGGTGACAGCCTAGCTTCGAGTTTCCTGTCTTATGTGTGGCAATTTCACATCCTTGCCCTTAATTGAAAAGCATTATGGTTCTCTTGGATTTAACTTCCTTGTTTTTATTTTAACAAGAAGTCATCCCTGGGAGAGAAAAGCCGTTGTTGTTTTGTAGTCAGTCTTGACTTTTGGGTAAAGAAGTGGCCACCCAAACCCAAAAATGCTTTATCTCATAGTTAATATGCATCCAGGCAGTGTTCTGTTAAAAAATATTTGTATCCAGAGTCTGGAAGGCTAAGGTCAAAGGGAGACAGTGAGCCTTCAAGACACTTGACAGAAGATGTCTTACTGTCCTGTTGGTGCACATGTATCTCCCATTAATGGAGTCGCATCTGTGCTGCCATGGGTGAACAGACCCGTAGAAGCCAGTGAAAGGTGCCCCAGGTGGGCTTATAGTTTAAGCAAGTTGACTGCTGAGCAGAGGTGCTGAACTGATAGACTAGAAGACTAAAGGCCTTTATTTCCAAGACAGATAAATCATCGTTAATTGTTTTGGCAAGTTTCCCTATCCTCATAGTGTGTCTTAAGCCAGTCTTGAAGGGATCAACCCTGGAAGTGAGAGAGAAATGTAGGGACCACTCTGCACATGAAAGGATTGCCAAAAACTTGCTTTGACTTCGGAAAAAGTTCAGTTGCGTTTGTGGAGTTGGGCCTTTGGACTGTGCTGTGGCCAGTACTTGATCTTTGTGTGTTGCCGTGTTTGATCAAGACCAAGATGGGCAATGGAATATCAGTTTCGGTAGGCATGAAAAGTGACCTGAAAAATTCTATTTGCTAGATGTTAGACTGCAGTTAAGAGTGACCACCACTTGCTAATCTTGTTGGTTGGCTTGTGTTTGAAATGTTGACCTGTGTGAGAAGTTCAGTAGTCTGTTGAGTGTGGTCATCCTCACTGGGCTGTAGAGGTGTTCTGCCAGTTGGGTGAAAGCCTATTTTGCAAAATGCCTGAAGTTATGAACTACCTTTGTGTTTTCAAAATCACACATATTCTTTAGTTGTGTAAGTGCAAAGTTTGAGATGCTGAAATTGTTAATGCTTTTGGGCTCTGATGCAATCAAACTGTCTCATTTGCATATTTTTTCTAAATTGGTGTTTTTGACAAGTTTTGTCTAGTAATGAAATCTACAGCCATGCCTGAAAAATCATAAAATAATAAATAAATGTAGTGAACACTAACTTGGAAAGTACATAACTGGAAGTTATTCAATATTTCAAGACCTGAAATGTTGAATATTAGGTAATTTAAACCCTTCTGTGAATGACCTGTGTAGTTGACTGGAGTTTTACTTCTGTTTCATGGGTATTTTCTTTGTAATTCATGCTATATGATATTCTTTGAATCTGGTGATTGAAATCCATTGCTATTTGTTATACCTCCATTTTTCCTTCTGAATCTTGATCTTGTGTCTGGATAAAAAAAAAGTGTATGGTCTATTTGCAATTGTTAAACAAAGTATTAATGCTAACTCCTGCTGCTGTGTGTCATGGTTCTTCCAAAATGTACATTAAAATTATTGTTGTAAACAATAAAAACGAAGGTAAGTTCTTTTTCTGTTGTTACTTTTAAGATAAAATGTCTTTATGGATTCAGTTGTCATTTGTGGGATTATTTTTATTTTTACTCTGGATATTAACTTTGGAGAGAGGGAGATGAAGTAGGCCAGTGGTTTGGAATTCAAAGATGGAAACCTTGAAATACACTAACAGCTGGAAGGATGACTTTGTTGGGCTGGCTGTATATCTGGCATGTCATTTGTTTCCAAGTATTTTATACGTTGTGGTAATGATTACCTGCTTTTTTTGAGGGGGAAGAAGATCTGAAGAAAATAGGAAACTTCTGTTGAACAATATTGAAAAGACTTTTTTTTCCAGATGGAAAGTGAAACGAGGAGAATTGTTGCCAGCCTCTGTGGGTGAGGCAAATAACATAGTTTTTCTGTTTGTAAGTTTGATTCATCAAGTGACAACATGTTGGTGAGGTGGACAGACTTGGAGAAACTGGTGTACAAGACAGGTAGACGAAAACATAAGAAAAGGTGTAGTTGGGTGTTTTTCCACAAAATTTGTTACAACATGTGTTGACATCTTACAGCATTGTTCTTTGTGAGTGCCTGCTGCCGTCTGCTGTGGCTTTTGGAAAGTCCTTTGTACAGCTGCTTGGGCAGATAGTAGAGCTATTTTCTTTTACACTGTGACACCTTTGCTTTGCCTTACTGACTGATTCCCACCCATTGGAAGTTCATTGCTTATTCTCATCATCTTCACCTAAGTAATTAGAAGTAGGATACCCAACTGATTCAGAAGGTTCATTTGGAAGCAAACTGTGTTTGCTCTCTCTGCAGTCAAATCACTTGACCTCCTCTGGCAGACCCTTACAGCAATGTCTGGTTTGAAGTCATCCTGAATTGTGGTTGGCATGACAAATTTGTTTGATGAAATGTGGAAGTGATCCCATAATATGTTAGTGTGTTAGCCAGCAGGTCAAAGTACCAAATGGTGGTTGGTAGACAAATGCTAAAGCTGTTCTGAGTATGGAAGAGCCTGTTCTAAAATTTATTAACTGTTTTTCTACTACACCTGGTGGAAAGATACTGGAATTCTCTGCCTGTTGGAGATGGTGTCTAGTTAAATGTCCCAGTGTTTCCATCTTTGCTCTGAGGATTGCTGGTACAGCTGATGATGGACCTCTGAATCCGTTTTGGTAACTGTAGTTAGGCTTGAGCCTAACATTCTTACTGGGTTTTACCAAGAAGTAAAATGGTTTGTGTGAAATTTCCAAGTGCACCTGTGCATCATGTCTTTTCTTCACTCTGTGTTTTACCTTGACATTACCATAAACCTAGCATTTTAAGGTGGCTTAATTGATTTCCAATAGAGTATTACAGGTTAACATAGTTGAAGTCCTGTAGTCCAAAATTATACATTTTTGTATGTTTTATAGAATAGAAAATGTCTTCTTTTTTTTTTTTTTTAATTCTCCAGGTGTCCTGCAAAATAGATATCCTTTTTTTTCATCCTGATGTCTAGTATTCTCAAGGTGATACTCCACTCCCCATGATGATTTGGTATTTTTTTGTTTTATTTTTAGAGCTAGAGCCTGTGACATGAAATTATACAGATACAGTGAAATTTCAAACTGAAACTGATTTCAGGAGCAACTGGATGAAATTCTGTGGCTTTGCATTAGTTTATATGTCAAGTTCAATCACTTAATAAGTAAGGCCCAAAGACATATATTCTGTGAAAATTTAAACTTTGTGTACACAGTAGTGGCCACAAGTTAAAAAGAAGTTTCTGATACTGTGGGCTGTACTTCAGCTACTGTGCTGAAGTGTCTTAAATAATAGGGGAAATGCAGTCATTTACTTGAAAATTTGATACTACATGGGAATTACCCAGTTAAAACCAAAGTCTGTATCATAGCCCTAGTTTTACTGCAGTGATCAGATCTTCATGTTTTGTGTGCATTTACTGGAAAGTTTGAACATTTGTTTTGCTTAAGTTAACTGAAAGGGTACATTCATTGTCTTTAGTATGCAGCTTGGAGTTTATTGTAATTTCTTGTGGCTATTTTATGAGAATTCGCTATTAACAACAAATTAGAATTGACCTTTTGGGCAATAGCCATTTTTTAAACACATTTAAATCAGTTGTTTTTTTTCAATCTGTCTTGCAGGAAGTCCAAAATGTCTTGGAACATATCTTCAGTTTCTTATTTCTGACTCTTAAATCTTGTTTAAACATCAGTGACAGTTGCTCATAAAGGTGGCCTTACAGTCAATGAGCTGTAATGCCTGAGTCTTTCTGCCTTGGTTTGCACAAGTGGTGCAAATGTTATTGCTTGTTTCAGAAGTGGTAAAAGACTGAGACTTGCTTGAGGAACCCTAGCCAACTAAACAAGACTAGGAGTTTACATCAGACCTGTTTGCATTGCTTCCATCCTTTAGGAACTGTGCATCTGACTTAAAATAGAGTTGAGGGTTAACTGTTTATCCCCTTATGGTGGCTTTCACTTCTTTAAACCAGCGTGTGAATGGAAGAGCACTGCAGGAAAGGAGCCACCACATTTGGAGCAAGAAACTCCACTCTTTTCCATGTCACTTGCCACTCTGCTTTTCACCAGCTTGAGTTACTTCTCTTCTCCTGTCCCAGAGCTTTAGACAAAATTGAGGAGGCCTGGTGCCCCGTCTTCTGCTGCCACCACTAGGGAAATGCCTGGGTACCTGGGGGGTCCTCTTTCACAGCAGACTGTGTTTTTATTTCTGGAGGTTTCTGGTCAATCAAAGAATGACTAGTGCAGTGCCAATCACATTCAGAATAATAAGTTTCACCTTACAAGGCTATACTATCACAGAAGGTTGCTTCTACTATGCCAATGCTCAGTACCTCTTGAATGAGGATAAATTATTGGACAGAAAGGACTTAACGAGACATGCCACAGCCCCTTGTTCCTCAGGAAGGTTGGTGTAGCTGGAACAACATTAGCAATGCTGTGTCCCTCTTTGACTTCTCAATAGGTGCAGCTTCATTTCTTCCTGACTGCTGCAGTGTGTCTGACCTGTGCCTAAGCAGTGGAAAAAAACAAGTTACTAACAGTTAGGGTTTCATCTCTCTCTGATAAATACTCCATGCTTGCAAAGACAGTATTTAATACAAAACTTTGATAACCACAATGACTTCTTATATATGTGATAGCTGGATGTGTAGATCTGTCAGATATAACTAATATGCAGGCCTATAATGCCACTCTTACTCTTCTGTAATCAACTCCAGATCTGGTATTACTGGGCAGTGTATTATTTTCGGGGTATCTGTTGGAAGCATGAGCTCCACAGACCGTATTTGCAAGGTGAAAAGGGATGCACAAGTCTCTCCGTGTTAATTTCTTCTGTGACTTTGAGGTTTTGGATAGCTGGATGGCATGTGATTAACCTTATTTGTCAATAGATACAGGGCTGTTGGGTTTTTTGTTTATTTTTGAGTAGCAAATAAATAATTTTCATATTAAACATACCATGTGCTTTCGCTGAAAGTATATTGTTAATCCAGAAAATGTCTTTAAAATTAAAGTTCTGCATTTTTCATTATCAAATGTGTTCACCAAAGTTATAATATCTAAGAAGAGCTTGTATATTTTTTAATTTTTCGTGGTCTTTTAATATTTACACATGGGAATTTTGTGTTCTTTGAAATAATTTCTTTAAACTTCTCTCCATGTTACTTAGAGAAAAAGAAAATATTTACTGTTTTCATAAATATCCTCAGAAGATTTACATGTGTCCCTTAATGGTGACCTGCTGTAGATCTTTTTCAAGGAATCTGTGAATATGTATAAATACATAGAATGGATAAGGATAAAAAAACATTTTTTAACCATAGGTACGCATTTTTAAATTACTTTGAAGCCACTTACCTAGCATAAAACACAAAGCAAGTATTTACTAAATAGCTTTTAATTATATATTTGTTTTATTGAATAATGAAACAAAGTAACTACAGTAACTGTCAGTTTTGTTGTTACTCTTCAGTGAGACTTCACATTTTATAATCGTACTGCTTAAAAAAATTAGCACAGCTCTGATCAAATCTTTGTTCTTGGCCATGTTATGTCAGATGGATTGTTTGTTTCTTTTTTTTTCTTTTTTTTTTTGTGGGGAAAGATACGTGTTTTAAGTGGCCTAACCACATTTGTAGTTGTGCTGCTCCAACTCTTCTGCCCCCACAGTTTCTGAAAGTTTCACAGCTTTTAAGCAAATTAAGTCTTAATGTTCAGTCAATTGCTGATTGCCATAGTAGCAACTGAAAAATCAAAACCCAGTGGGTTTTTTTGAGTATCCTGGATGAACAGGGAAGGAAGGAGATGTGTTTTCTTTTTTTATAAGTTACTTTGTTTTCCATTCTGTAAAGACATGTAAATACCTCTCTAAGCATCTCCACTTCCTGTAAAACAGTGATTTATGGAAATTTGCTTGGTTTAGTGAATAGTAAAAATTGTGGCTCTAATTTGAAGTTTAAAGCAAGATATGGGAAGTATGTTGTGATGTGTTTAACACAAAAAAAAGTTAGATATACATTCTGTAGATAGGTATGTAGGGGAACCATTGAGCTACACTCCTAAGAATGTTGAAATTAATGTATCTTAACTCCAAACTACTTCTCTGACACTGTGATGTGTTGAATCTTGTATTCAGCCGATAGTCAAAAGTCTGTAATTTTTTAAGTTCTTTCCATGATAATTTCCAAAATACAGTTCTTCATTGAAACATCATCTGTATATTGGTAACATTTTTGTTACTAGTAACAATGTAGATATAGGAAGGGTACAAATAAATGTAAAGTAACTTGGGGAGGTTAGCTGGATTATAGTTTGGCTGGTTGCTAAATCAGGCTCGGTTGTTGCATTTTGATTTCAGCATGTGATTTTCCTTAGTTATATGTATAAAATATAGCTTGTGCTAGCACAGTGTGACTCTTCCATCTTATTTTAGTGGCTAGGTCACTTACAAGGTTAAAACTAACAGACCTGGGATTGTGTCTCTAAGAAATAATGAGAATGTAAGACTATATCCACTGACACAAAAGATTTGCCCAGTTCAGCATCCTGATTCCTATTGCAGGCCCACAATGTCTTGCTGTAGAGGGAAAAAATGGGAAACTGGCAGAGCAATAAACATTGGAAGTTTTTGTGACTAGTTTTTTTGGGACCAAGGCAGATTTCATCCTTGATTGTAAAATGCCAGCAGTGTGACCTGAGCTGTCCAGATATTCAGAACCCACCTTCATCCCTTGTACATGCCTACCAGAGGGTCGCGCTCCAGGCTGGGCAAAGATGGGCACACCTGTGGGAAGAGTGATGTGGTATGTTTTTTTGTTGATCCTGGCAGGGCATGGTGCAAGCAGCAGTATGGTGTGGCTGCCAGGTCGCTCACTCGTGGTAGCACAATTGTTCATCAGGCTAAACTTTCGTACTTTCTCTTCAGACAGTGTTTCTAAACACTCGCTTTGGGGTCTTGTTCAAATGGTAGAGTTTAAGGCGTTTGTACAAGTCTTTTCTGGGTCACAACCACTGAATGCACTGCTGTTACTGAACAGTGTATTAACTTGAACTTTAGTTTTCAAGAAGAGGTTGTTAGCATATGTGAACAAACAAAATAGAAGGACTAACTCTGAGTGAAATCTAAGGTGATCAGCAGTATATGCTCTAGATACCTACAAAGTCTTCAGTGGAGACTTCACATGCTTAAGGTCTGTATTGCAAAAAAGTCTAGCTAACTGCTCAGTGTGAGTAGACTCCTAATCTAGAAAATGTAGAGAGAGAAATATGGCAACAGACTAAAAAAATGTTACAGTGCTTGTAATAATCATCCTAGAATTTAATATCATTATTTGAAATTAATACTAATTTGTAAGTATAAACTATAATAGATTGTATTGGAGTATAATCTTTCTAAAATTAGGAAGATCAACAGAAAAAATTTCCTTAAAGAAAAAAAACATTTTTTTTCTCTGTAGACTTTCTCCCGTACAGTAACTCTGCACTGTAACTCTTAGATGGCCCCGCATGTTTTCAAGGCTGGCACATTTTTTCTCACTTGCTTGGGTCACAGATAAGGACCAAACTGATCTTTGATTAACAGTCCTTTCTATGAAAAAAGAAACAGAAAGAAAGTAAAACCGATGATGTTTATATCAGACTGAAAATCTTGAGCTTTTGTTCTTAATGTAATTTTCTGTGGAATTGGATCATAAATATAGTTATCTAAATAGATGTATTCAAAGCAACTCGACAGTCAGTTGAGTGAGCATTTCCAGCTAAACAATGTCTAATGCTTCCTGAAAGTGATGTTGCAGAGCTTCTTGCCCTGGAAGACTGAGACATCTGTAGCAACAGCTCACCGACATCCTTTGCAGCTGAAGGAATAACCAGGTGTCCAAATACTCCCAAGGGCAATGGAAGTTTTAAATTAGTGCAGTTTTAGAGGAGTCAATCAATTTTCACTTATGATGTAGTAAGGTCAGATGTTTCATAGTTAAAATTTAAACTGTCGATGCACGGCAGGTTGTTTATAGTGTATGTACATGGATAGAGAAGGATAAAGCCCAGCTTACAAATTGTTTGTTCTCAAATTTGTTCTTTCTTTTGTGTGGTTCATATGCTTAGTGTTAAGTACTTAACTTTGGAAAAAGCTGTATTTTTACCCAGGTCATCAGTGACTGATGATCAATAACAGCAAAGGTTGGTGGTTTTTTTTTCCCATATCACAAAGGCAAATAAGATAGCCTTGCATTTCAAAAGATCCATCAGTGTTTCAGATTCTATTTCACTCATGTTAGAGGCATCTCTCTTGTATCAGGGAAGCTTCTATATTGATTTGATTTTCCTCTCTCCCACATTGTATTAATCAGATCTCCTGCGATTTATTTGTTTGTTTGAACTGCCCAAGAATAAAATATTACAGCATGACAGGATTTTTCTGGTTGGAGAAGACCTTTAAGATCATCCAATCCAACCATTGGCCAAACTCTTCTGAGTCCAGTGCTGAGCCATATTCCTAAGCACTACATCTACGTGTCTAGCACCTCCAGAGGTGGTGATTCAACCAACTCCGTGGGCAGCCCATTCCAATGTTAAAATATCCTTTCAATGAAGAAGTTTCATCTAATGTCTAATCTAAACCTCCTCTGGCACAACTTGAGACCATTTTCTCCTGTCCTGTTGCTTATTACTAGGGAGAAGAGACCAACCCCCACCTTGCTGCAACCTCCTTTTAGGTAGTTGTACAGAGTGATTAGGTCTCCCCTCAGCCTCCTCTTCTGCAAACTAAACAATCCCAGTTCCCTCAGCCAGCCCTCGTAAGACTTGTTCTCCAGATGCTTTACCAGCCTGGTTGCCCTTCTCTGGACTTGCTCCAGCACTTTGATGTCTTTCTTGTAGTGAGGGGCCCAAAACTGAACACAGTACTCAAGGTGCGGCCTCACCAGTGCCAAGCGGATGTTGTCTACCTGGACTTTGGGAAGGCCTTTGACACTGTCTCCCACAGCATTCTCCTGGAGAAGCTGGCAAATCATGACATGGACAAATGTACTCTTCACTGGGTAAAAAAATGGCTGGATGGCCGGGCCCAGAGAGTTGTGGTAAATGGGGTCAAATCTAGTTGGCAGCCGGTCACCAGTGGTGTCCCTCAGGGCTCAGTTTTGGGGACAGTGTTGTTCAATATCTTCATCAATGTTCTGGATTAGGGGATTGAGTGCTTCCTCAGTAAGTTTGCAGATGACACCAAATTGGGTGTAAGTGTTGATCTGCTTGAGGGTAGGAAGGCTCTGAAGAGGGACCTGGACAGGCCGGATCGATGGGCCGAGGCCAATTGTATGAGGTTCAATAAGGCCAAATGCTGGGTCCTGCATTTTAGTCACAAAAACCCCATGCAAAGCTGCAGGCTTGGGGAAGAGTGGCTGGAAAGCTGCCCAGAGGAAAAGGACCTGGGGGTGCTCGTTGACAGCCAGATGAACATGAGCCAGCAGTGTGCCCAGGTGGCCAAGAAGACCAATGGCATCCTGGCTTGTATCAGGAATAGTGTGGCCGACAGGAGTAGGGAGGTGATCATGTCCCTGTACTCGGCACTGGTGAGGCCTCACCTGGAGTACTGTGTGCAGTTCTGGGCCCCTCAGTATAAAAAGGACATTGAGGTGCTGGAGTGAGTCCAGAGGAGAGCCACCAAGCTGATGAAGGGTCTAGAGAATAAGTCATATGAGGAATGGCTGAGGAAATTGGGGATGTTTAGTTTGGAGAAGAGGAGGCTGAGGGGAGACCTCATCGCCCTTTACAACCACCTGAAAGGAGGTTGTAGGGAGGTGGGCTCTGGCGTCTTTTCCCAGGTAAATAATGAAAGGACCAGAGGAAATGGCCTGAAGTTCCAGCAGGAGAGGTTCAGGTTGGACATTAGGAAGAATTTCTATACTGAAAGAGTGGTCAGGCACTGGAACAGCTTGCCCAGGGAGGTGGTTGACTCACAATCCTTGGAGATATTCAAGAAGTGTGTGGATGTGACACTTCAGGGCATGCTCTAGTGGATGAGGTTGTAGGGTTTGGGGTTTTTTTTAGTTGGGGTTTTCTGGTGAAGCATGTGTGGTTGTTTGTGTTTGTGTGTGGGGTTTTTTTGTGTTGAAGGTTGGACTTGGTGATCCCGGAGGTCCTTTCCAACCATGATGATTCTGTGAGTGCAGGGGACAATCACTTCCCTAGTCCTGCTGGCCACACTATTTCTGATACAAGCCAGGACACCGTTGGCTTTCTTGGCCACCTGGGCACACTGCTGGCTCATATTCAGCCAGCTGTCTATCAACAGCCCCAGGTGCTTTTCCTCTGGGCAGCTCTTCAGTCACTCTTCCCCAAGCCTGTAGCATTACCTGGGGTTCTTGTGACCCAAGTGCAAGACCTGACACTTGGTCTTGTTGAATCTCATACAGTTGGCCTCAGCCCATTGATTCATACTGTCTAGGTCCCTCTGCAGAGCCTTCTTACCTTCAGGCAGATCAACACTCCTTCCCAATTTGGTGTTGTTTGTGAATTTACTGAGGGTGCACTCTGTTCCCTCATCCAGGTCATGGATAAAAATATTAAAGAGAACTGGTCCTAGCACTGAACCCTGGGGAACTCCACTTGTGACTGGCCCCCAGCTGGATTTAACTCCATTTACCACAACCCTCTGCATCTAGCCATCCAGCCAGTGTTTTACCGAGTGAAGAGTACAGTGGTCTAGGCCATATGTACCCAGTTTCTCCAGGAGAATGCTGTTTGAAACCATGTCAAAGGCTTTACTAAAATCCATGTAATCGACATGCACAGCCTTTTCCTCATCCACTAAACTGGTCACCTTGTCACAGAAGGAGATTAGGTACATCAAGCAGGAACTGGCTTTCATGAACCCATGCTGACTGGCCCTGGTCAGCTGATAGTCCTGCACGTGCTGCGTAATGGCACTCGAGATGATCTACTCCATAACCTTCCCCAGCACCGAGGTCAGACTGGCAGACCTGTAGTTCCCTTGATCTTCCTTCTGGCTCTTCATGTAGATGGGGGTCACATTAGGTTCTGAATTAGAAGATTGAAATTACTGGTATTTGAGGATGCTTCTTTGAGATGTAACATTGTAGGAGTGTTAAAACTGGGAAGCGAGTGCATCAAGCAGTAGTTGATTTGACAGCTTAAGTCCATGACTATGGAAACCCAAGGGATAAAAAGGATTACTTCTTCACAAATCTTTAAAACAATACAAAGATGGGTCCTTGCTCACTTTTTCATCAGCAGGATATATGTGCCATGCTCTTCACTTTCTTATCAATAAAGATTCAATAGCAGGGTTGTTTGTCTTAGATTTTTTAAAAAAATGTTTATTGAGATAAATCATTAAAATACCTTATCTTTAAAACCAATTATTTACAAGGATCAATTTCAATCTTAAGTTCAGTTCTGCCCTGAAACCGGTGCAATGCAGAACAAGCATATTGAATAAGATGGTGTTTTGGAGGTTATCTCTGCTGCTATTGGTGGCAAAACATGAATTTAGTGAGGAGATAGAATGAGCAGTAGGACATCATACGGTTTCTGTCCCTATGAATGGCATGTTAGGTCTTGATCCACCCATAGTGACAGATAAAACTTTATCATTATTCATAGGAATAATGTTATTTTCCTTCATTTATCCAGACAAAATTTTTTATTATGTTGTAGTTCTTCAGAACTTTGGATATTCATGAAAAGCAATGAATGATGGACAGATGTCAGTTAAGTTACTGTTAACATAATGTGAGATAGTAGGGTTTTTTTTTCAGTGTGAGTGAAGATCTTAGTTAATCATTCTTTACTGGTATTGGTCTGTAAAATGGGAAGTTCCTGTGTTTATTGCTATGTGTTATTTGAATATATTTGATGTTAATGGAATTGATTCAACGTTGAAGTCCTTACTCAAGTAATTACAACCTAGTTTATTGTGAAGAATTTAATCCTCTGCACTTGAACATATGTATCTCAAATCAAAGCTATTAAATATAACAAAACTGATTCCTTGAATGGTCACAAAATTATTTGCTTTATTATGATATTCGTATTGTCAAGTAAAAAGAATGTCCTTTAGCTTTTTTGCTTGTTCATGATAGACTTTTTCATAAACAATGTGAATTAAAAAGTCATTGTTCTAACATATATATGATTTAATTATTTCCCTTAGTAAAATAATGCTTCATTTGGCTCTTTTTTTTTTTTTTTTTTTTTTTTTTTTTCTGTACACTTGTTTATATTTGTGAAGCTTGAAGTAAGATGTGAATAGAAGTAGTTAATTTGGGAAAGGGATTTTAGGTCTTTCTATGCTAAATAAAGTCTTTAAGTATACTGAAACATAAGAAATTATGAGAAGGGGAAGAAGAAAGTAGCGATTTCTTCTTAATTTTATGTGATAATTTTATGCTCTGCTTTTCACTAAATGAATGCTCCCTTCTCGTTCATTTGTCCCTTTTGTCAAATGTTTGAGCTCTACCTTCCCAGCATTTTCCCAAGACCTATCTCTCATTTTCAGTCAAACCACCAGAAAAATCTTTTTCCATCTGACTTGTTCAGAAAACTTTCGTTTCAGTGTGGAATCAGTTGTCTGTTGCTTGTAAAGTGAGGATGATTTTTATTTTTCTCAGCAAGAAACTGGAAGTGGAAGAAAGGCATATCTTGCTAGAACTGCCTTATCTTTTGTAGCAAGATGGGTAGACAGGGGTTGTTGGGGAAAAGTGGAGGATCTCACCGTTAGGACACCTGAGTGCTGTCTTGTAATTGTCTCTTTCCTCTTTTATAGTTAGTCTGGCACTGAGCATATCACTCAGACTTAATATTTCAGAGGTGATTGCTAATCATTTGCTCATCTCGCTGACAAAGTTTCAATCCCTGAGCCAAAGCACAATAAAACCTTTTTTCCTTTTTTTTCCCTCCACCAAAGAAATACTGTCAAAACATTGTAGAGTAAGTACTATTGTAGAGTAAGTACTATTGTAGAGTAAGTACTATTGTAGAGTAAGTACTATTGTAGAGTAAGTACTATTGTAGAGTAAGTACTATTGTAGAGTAAGTACTATTGTAGAGTAAGGCTGATTGGGTCTTAGAGAAGCTATGCTACAAGTACAAGCCACAGACTAACCTGTCTCCCTTTTGTGTTGGGTTTTGTTTTGGTTTTGATGACACTAGCTGCAAGAGAGGTACTTAACTAGCATGGAGTGTTATCTTTGATATCCTCTATAACCAGAGAGGAGAGTCATCCAGAAGGCCATTCAGACCACCTAAGTGAAATTTGTCTAGAAGGTAATCAGACTTCGTCCTCTTTTTCTCCAAAGAGATATAGAAAGGCTAGTTGGGTTAATTTAGTCAGTTAAGCTATATATGCTTAAATGTGACCTTCTAAGCACTGAGGGTTTCTTTGCCTCTTTCTACTGTCTTCTGAACCTAATGCAGGATAATACCCAACTCTTCATTCATTACAGGCCTTCCCTTGGGACCGTGAACTGTGTTAGTAGGTGAATTTTGTTAAGGGATTGTGCTGTTGAAGTGTAAAGCGTTTAGGCACAGCACTGACCTACTATGGTGTAAGTTAAGGTTTGTTATCTGAGTGGCAGTAATTGATCAAGTTATGTTTTTAAATACAATTTTTGTATTTTACTTCATTTTACATTAAATCTCAGAAGGTGTCTGGGTGGCAGTGCTTTATAATTTACTTCAGTAGGTCCTTCCTCCAGCCACTCAGGTGTTCCTTCTGTTGAGTCACGACAGCAGCTTGGCTGCCTTCTAAGAGGGTTGGAAAATCGATCTGGCATAATTAAAAACAACCAAACAAAAAGCTCTGGATCCAAAAATGTTTATTTGGTTGAATCAGTTCCTCAGTCTGGTTCAGTGCACAGCCATATGGATATTTGCCAGGATGATGAAGCAGGTGTGGAAGGTCACTGGAGCTGTTGAGCCACTAAGTGATGTCCACAGAAGAACAGCCACAGCGAACGAGCTCTGAGACTGCGGGAAGAAATCTGTGCATCCTGACAGCGTTTGTGTCGGTTTTCCTCTTTCCCTTAGCATTTCTTAGAGTGGCGTGACTCGGTCGCTGGATTGAGTTGCAGTGTGGCTGCACAGTTTCTTGCCCTTGGCTTGTGCTGACTCACAGAGCCCGTGTCCCTGGGCTGCACCTCGAGTTGGTGCAGCACCGTGCGGGGACAGGGGGAGCGCAGCGCCCTGAGAAGGGGGCTGTGCCCACTGACGGGGCGATCGTGTTCAGGGTAGAGGACGCTGCGCTGTCGAGTTGTAGTGGCTGGTTACACTTCCACTTTAATGTGAAAATGAAAAACTAGTCCTTGCAACAATTTGGGATTTCAGTTACTTCTCTGCTACTTAGTAACAATGCCCTAATTTTTGCTTTAAGCATCTCAGTAAGGAAGCTTGTTGAAACTTTTCGTTACTTTTAGTGTGCCACGCCAGTAATGAAAATTCTGCAGCTGTGTAGAGAGGTGTCTTTTCCCTGCCCACCTTGATTATGTTACAATTATGCCCTGATGTTGTTGTGCAAACCCAATCTGAAGACTGTAGTAACATAAAAGCATAGTTGAAACTACCATTTATTTCTAAGGATTCTGGTTATTGACTGAATGGGCACTGGGCAGCGGGGGGGATGGAACAGGATGTGTCCTTGTAATTGAACTTGTTTTAAGATGCATTTCACTTAAAATACTGGTATTGCTAAAGATAATTTTTAGCCCCTCCAATGGAATTAAAGTTCAAAGTATAAGTGCTGTCAGTATATTTTGTGTAGAAAAAAATATGCTTTAATTACTTTTGGTTTCAGTTTCAGGGACAGGAACAAATTATTTTCACTTCAAATGTGTTTATGTGAAGGTGGGAAAACTGATAAGGAAACTGAACTGTGTTGCTCTGCAACTCCTTCCAAAATATAAATAAAAACTGGTTAGTAAAGAAAAATATCTGCTAGTATTAAAGACTACTAATGCCATATTGTGGAAGGATTTGGGAACATAGAGATAGTAACTGAGTGAGAACTGAGAAAGCAGCCAAGTATTTTAAGTGATCCAATGTACTCAGTTCTTTGTGTGTAAGCCCCTTCTTTTGTTTATATTAAGCCAAAATATTCTATCAAAATATAGCTAATACTTAGGAAATTCATTATTTCTAAATGTTAAATATGATAAAATGACTACGTAATCAGCATTTTAACGACAAATTTCTTATATTAAAAAGATGTAATACACTTATTACAAATGTAGTCTTCATTTGTATGCAGATTGAAAGCATAAAATAGATTGAAATATTGGCTATTTCAGGAGTGTAGCAGACAGAAATTAAAATTGCGTGAATGTATATTCAGATGACTCATTGTTTTAACAGGTGCATGTAGCAATAAGTTTAAAAGCTGTACTTCGTTTCTAAACTAGTTAATGGCATTACCAGCCATTGGCATTAATCCTTCATTTAGTTAAAAAAAAAAACCCAACAAAACAAACCTAAGAATTATTAAATAAAGAATTGTAAAGTACAGAATAAGATTACAGTAAGCTTAAAAAAAAATATTCTGTTGATCCTTGTCTGGAATCCCAGCCCAATATATTCAAATACTTGCAAACAAAGTATTTAAAACCAAACTAAAACTAAGCAATGAACACTATAGACTACCTACTTGAAAATTATTAAGTAAAACATACTTCCGGTGTGCCTGTTTTTATTGAATTCCACAGTTTATTAAGAGCAGAATCAAATTATAAAATCATGCTGGTATTTTTGCCCCTTCTATTTCTTCCCCGTGGTTCAATTCTGACATTGTTTTAATAGCCAGCCTGGCCTAGGAACTGGGTTTTTTACACCCAGAAAGCAAGAATTAAAACATTGCATTCTACTTTTGATTATTCACAATATAGAAGCTATGAAACAAAGTGTACACTTAAGGATAGAAAGTTGCATCAGAAAGTTCTGTAAGGCCTGAACTTCCTTTTTATAGAGCTAAAGGCTCATTTTCCTGGGATTTATGTGACAGAAGAATCTGTCTTTAAATGTCCAGATGCAAAGTTGTTATTTCGGAGTGATTACATTAGGTGATCATTAATAAAATTTTCCTGGATTTCTAATATGTGCAGGTCATTCATTATACCTTTATGAGAATAAGAAATTCTGTCTTGTTCAATTTTACATTTCTGACAGAGGTGAAGATTCAAATGAATGAAGATTTAGAGAAAATGGCATGAGCAATAGCGACTATTAGCTGTCACAGTGAAAAGACCATTTGCAGTAGATTATATAGACAATAATCATAAACCTATCAATGAGGCTAAGAACAATATGAAAATTCTCTTATTAATTGAGAGCAAAAGAATGCTAGTAATGACAAGCATCTAGTTGAGAAGAGCCAGAAATACTGCAAAAAAAAAAATTATTCTATGATTATTTAAAAAACATGCTGTGAGTCAAAATACTGTTGTTCTCTGGCCAAAATATGTATGTTGTGTTCACAATTACCGTGACTTACTAAAATATGTATTTATTCTGGAAGAACAAACAAATTTGCTTTTTTTCCCTAGTCTACAGACTTCAGTATTTAAAACAAACAAACAAACAATCCCAAGCAGCTGAAGATATCTAAGGTATTGGAGTTTGTATTTTGTTTTGTTTTCATTTTAATTGTAGAGGTGTAAATGAGGTAGGACAGGCCAGGACATAACATAAATACTAGACTGGACAGGTTGATTATGATCACAGGAAGAAGTGCGTAAAGGTTGAAAAGAAAATTGCTTAGCAGAAAATGGAATAAAGCAGAGTCACTGCTTGCCCATCTGTTCATGAGGATTAGAACTTGTCTGTATTTATTTCTTTATTCTGAGGCTGAAAGTTTTTTCTTGTCAAAGATACTCATGTAGGTATAGCAAGCTTTCATAAGGCACCTGATTCAGTACTGCATGCTATTCGGATTTTTAAAACCTAGCTCTTCTCTAAGTCAACGTGGCCCATATTAAATACATTTCAAACTGGTTAATTGACAGATCATAAAGCAGTAATAGATGAAGGATGTTCATGTTGGATTTTATAGAAGTATTCACAGCCCATTGCTTTGAAGATTTGGATAATGTTCTGGAGGAAAATAGAGCATAATCTCTGGTAAAATGCATGCAGGCAAAAAATTGATGGATTAATAAGTGTAAAGGATGGTCTCTACTTAGTTAATGGGGATCATTAAACATATGTTAATATATCTAAATATATCTGTCTAGACAGTAAGATCATACATGTAGGATGGAGAGTAGTACTTTAGAAAGGAGTAATTTTGTGATACAATACAGTAGCTAAAATGCACTCCCTTGGTATGGATGTAAGGGATCTCAACTGGAATTAGGTGTGCTTTCGTTTTGCTATGTAGCTCTAGTGAAGCAATGTTAGAAAATAATATCCAGTTTGAGCTGAAGATGCAAAAAACCCCAAAACCTAGCTAAGCATGAAAGGATTCAGAAAAACATGCCAAGAACAATTCAGAACCTTACAAACAAGTAAGTGAACAAACCCTGGTGTATAGTAAAAGCCTGGAGAAACTTAATCTGTTTAGTTTAGCAAAGGGAAGTTCAGGAAGTGACTGATGGTGTGGAAGTACTTATATGGGGCAAAGATTTCAGGAAGAACAGTCCTTTAGGTATAGAAAGCAATTGCATGACAAAATACAGGAGGTGAAAACTTAACTCAGGTATATTTCTTCTAGAGATACAATAAATATAAAACTGAAGGTAATTATCTATCAGAACAGTTTTTTTAAGAATGTTCTGGACATGTCAGGGATAAAAAGTTGTGAATTTTTCCAAAAAGGTACCTTCAGTACAAGCACAATATGATGGCCTGACGCAGGAATTTTGGAGTGAAATTAGCTGTTATACAGGAAGGCAAACTAAATTATCATTGTTCACACAGGTCATCTACAAAATCTGACAAGTGTGTTTTGGGCACCAAAGGCACCCTGTACTCAGTTGTAATGTGCTCCTGTGTTTTTTGAAGGGAAGGCTGAAAAGAGAAGGGAAGGGAGGCCTGGGGATGTGGGGAGAGGATATAATAAAGATTATTTAAGTTTCATTTTACACATACAAAGGGATTAAATATGAGATTTATTAAATGTGAGTATCCAAGCAATACATACATCTTCTATATAGGATCTGGAAATATTTTTACATTATAATTGTGTGAATTAGCATCCAGCTGGGAACAATACACCGCTATTTGTTAAAGGAGAGACAATGAAGTTCTTCTAGACAGGAAAGAATCTACATTGTTAACAGATGACCTGAAAGTTCAGCTCATTGAAAAGGCAAATATTTTGACCAGGAGAATAATTCTTCCTGTGGAGCAGTATGAGTTGCCATGCTTAAGCTGTATAGCTATTTTTAACCATGTCATAGCTATTGAGCTTAGTCTTCAACTTACTTCATAACAGTGTAAAAAAGACTAAGTAGGTCTTTCTCTTGGATGAATGTAGAGGTAAATATGTCAGGATCACTTTTTGTTGCAGGTTTTGTTTATTTTGTGCAGTTTCTGTATTGGTTTTGACAGTTCAGATGTCGATTTTTGTCTCTGGTTGTCACAATTTGCCACGTTCTGTTTTGTTTAACTCCAGAAGCACTATTGGATTGGAGTAACTGCAGGCAAAAGCTGGAATTGGCATGTGAAATCAAGGTTGTTATGATCAAGGGGAAAAAAAAATAAGGCTCTCTATAAAATCCTACTCTCTGCAAATGGCACGGAAATTTTTCCAGAAGTTTGGTTTTGAACACTTCAGTGGTTTAAAAAATTTTACTCCAGTTTAATGGCAGTTTTACAGTAGACTTTGAGTTCAATATATAGCTTCTCAACTTGTCTGGATTCTTTCAGATGTTTGGCTTGAGCATCTGAACTCCTTATCAGAAAACCTTTAATTTTATTTCCTGAATTCTAGGTTTTTCTGGTTTGAATGGTGATTTTGTTTACTGTGATAAAGGTCTCTGAATTACTTTAGTGCTTTCTAAGAAAAAAGTTGTGCCTAAATTATGTCTTTCAAGTTAAGATTCTTCTGTTCACAAGATATGTTGGTAATGTAGTTAAGATCTTATTGAAAAATATTTGAAGGAATGAAATGCTGTTTTCAAGAACTATGCTTGTCTTAGACATGCTATAGTGTTTATGCTTACTCTGTGTATGTACATAAGTGTGTACTGCATCCTTTGGGAAGAACAAACATCTTACTACTTTAATTACCATGCCGTCTTGTAATGTGCCTTTAGCTTCTCCTACTTTTTAGGAAAACATGACTCAGATAGGAGAAGCAAGTATGAATTGCAAAAACTGCAGAGCTCTATGAATTTGGTTTCCTTTCCACTTTTGCAATTACTGAGTATAGTCGCTGTATCTATCTAAACTGTGAGATTTGATCAGGCCTAATCTTTTCCTTGTTCTTTCCACCACCGCCCTGCACCCATGCTAATGGGTTTGTGGGAAAATGCAAGGCAGGCATGATGAACTAAATTTTCTGATAACTTGCTTGATGATTTGGTGACAGGCTGAGAGTAGACCAGGCTTCCTTGGAGTATTATTCATGGAAATGAACTAGGAAGTGTAGCCATGCACACAAACATTCCTTATGTTAGGGCGCATTTTGGTAGTTCACCATAACTTTTCAAGTAACCAATTTGACATTTTTCAGAAGGCTATTTGACTAATACAAAAAAAAAGGAAGATATTTTAAATTACTTTTCCTTGCCTGATAAATATATCTGTATAAACAAACCACATTTAGGTTAGCCCCTAGTTCATATATGCTTGACAAATCTGATAAAACTCCTGCACCCCTGCAAAGAGGAGGATTGTGAGCTGTCTAGGGCAAGGGCCTAGGGTTTAAGCATCTTCATATTTTTTCTTTATAGATTTTTTACCACATCATAAAAAACCTGTTGTTTACATCACAAATTCAAACACTAGATTGAGGAAATGCCAGATTTAGGGTTGCCTGTGAGTTCTTAATTATCTTTGTATCTAATTTGTGCACACACTGGATCACAAGTCCTGTGGTCAGGGAAGAAACCCGTTTGCAGTTGTAATTAAAAGAGAACTAGAAGGTGCACAGCTGATCTACCCTTTCTGATTGATTCAGTGGGAAGGGATACTTCTCCTTTGGTGCCTCCAGGAAAGAAGCATAAGCCATGAGCAAAAACTATGGTACTGATGTGTTTAGGTTCTCCTGTTTGTCCTCATTCTCGAGGACTGGAGATTCCCACATATTTCTAAATCAATGTATGTTGATACTCTGCCTTCCCCCACCTCCTCAGCTGGGTGTTCCCTCGACTAACACTGGCACGCAGGATTTTTGAAATTTTTTACTCAATTTAGAGGTTTATCCATCTGAAAATTCTTCTCCCTCACAATTCCCCTATGTTTTTTCTCTCGTGTTGCTTAATAGCGTTAGTTTTTGGCCAGATTTTCTCCAAGAGCAGGTGAAGTTGAAATTTTGGCAACCTCATGAGTATTGCTTTAAGCAGCTGGGGAAAAGCATGTTGGACAATTTGATCTGCTGAATTTCAGAAGCTGCTGGCAACTTTGGAGGTGGTATATCTTCTGAAAAAGACTGCTGTTGTAAGGAAACCTTAACTTTGGCATTATTTTGCTACCAACTCCCCTATAATGAAATATATTTAAAGTAGCATGCCAAATTATATTAAAGGTATAATTTTGTAGCTTAAATACCAATATTTTTATTTGTAGTTGGAAACATCTAGAATTGATTTGTTAATAAGGAACTGTGTTGTAAGTACTTAAAAACCTTACAAAAACAAAACAAAACAAAACCCAAATTCACAATCTTGAAGTTAAAAAGCAAACTTTCTAGAAATTTATTGACTAAGACTGCCTCTTTCTTTATCACAAGAGAGCAGGGTGACATTTGTGTTTTCTTCTAGAATCTGCTCTTTATTCTTTGTTGTTCAATAATTTTCTTAACTTACAATGCATTTGAGGAACTGATGTGATTTTGTGATAATAAGAAAAATTATGAGGTAGGGGGAGTACTTCTAATGAGCATTTCTATGTTACCATCAATAACTCCTTTGATTATCATAAGTGTAAACCTTGTATGCAGCTGTATAGGTAAGGAGTCAATAGTTTTTTCCATACCAACAGACCTATCATTTGTAATCATGATTTTATTTGTCTTCATGGATTCCAGTTAGTGGGCTTGACTTCATGTGCACAGGATTAATTTTCTGGGCTCTTGCCTGCTTTCTAGAAGCCACTGCCCCTTTCATTTCCCCACCTGAACTTAAGAGTACCTGCTTTTAAGAGAATAATGTATTTCCTGTCCCTGTAGCTTCTCTTGCTGTCTCTTATCAGGCTTAGAAATCAAGAGCAATCTGCCTACAATACATATATTTACAATCTTCCCTTCAGCAGCAGCTTTGTCAATGGAAAAGCAAGTCCACCCCAAAGCATTCATCACTGCCCTCTACATGGAGTTGCTGCCCTCCCTGGTCTGCTAGCTGAGCTGCTCATGGGAGCTCTCCCTAATACAATTTGGTCAAATTGAGCCATGTTAGGAAAGACTTGTTACTTCAGTTACTTAAACTGATCTGGCATGTTTTGACCGACATGTTTAGGGTGTTCTTATATATGCAGCTCAACCAAAAGATTTAAGAAATGGTAACCGTCAGCAGGATGTCATGATAAGCTGGAGACATGGGTGGCAAAGAGCAAGTCTTTCCCAACTGCACCCGAACTGGTTGAGGTATGCTCATCTACAGCCTGAAATCTGGGAACTTGCTTTTCTTCATGGAGCACTCATAGATGGTTTTGGCCATTAAAGAAGAGAAGACTGCCAACACCAGACCCTCTCTAAGTACTCCCATCAGCCATAATTTCACCTGGGACCACGTAGGGTGTATTGGCCAAGAGGCCAATTTGATTGTCCACTTATGAATTACTCCCACCAGCATTATTTCATAGTTGAACTAAAGTGCAGGTCTCCCTCTGGTGCCTACTTTGTAAAAGCACAAGATTTTATAACTGGGCTGAGCAATTGAAAACCAACTGTATGAAAAGAGAAAGATCTCTTTGTTGTCCTGGTAATAACAGTTCTGAGAGTGCTGACAGTAATGTTAGACAGTAGACTAATTTTTTCTGTGGAACACAGCACTAATCTACACATAAATTCAGAACTCTGTATTCACTGTCAGCTGCAGCAGTGCTTGTCCTCTGCACCTCTTTTAACAGTAAAATCTTCTTATTTGTTAGATATATGGAAATAAAACCAGAGGATTTTTGTCGGTTTCTAATCTTTTTCACTTCCTTACCAATTCCTTTTAGCTGTTCATCTTGGAAATTACTTGACCACGCAAAAATTGGTCTTTCTTGTACAACTAGAATTTTTGTGCCTTAATGGATTTCAAATTGTGACGATCAAGATCTAATTTAAAGCCCTTATCCCAGTGATGGAAAGGCTTAGACTTCAGAACACTGATAAGAGCACACAACCACACATATGTCCCCAGATTGATGTCATCACTAAGAGAGGCATTTTTCATTTGAGTCACCTTCTACTTCAGAGCCTCTGCCCTCTTCAGAGAACCATGTTTTACATAATCACTCCGACCTTTTACTGCTATCTAAGTGTAAATTTTTCCATTCATATTCCCAAGAATACACAGCACAAATGTTTCTCAGAAATATCCCAGGTATATCGTACATCAAAAGAACTCCATGCATTTTGGTACCTTTTGGTTGTACCTTGCTGACTTTGTGAATAATTTGACAACTGATATCAGCAGGCGGTTTTCAAACAACCACAAGTGATGTGTATCACTCAGTCCTGCACATTGGTATTTCCAGAAATAAGCCTTCTTTAAAAAATGTCCATAACAATTCTTTAGAAATACAGTTCTAAAGGAATATTGGTTAATACTTCAGGTACATGATTTTTTCATCCTTTGTTGTGAATCAACATATGTGAAAAAACTTCCCTGGTATGAGAAACAAAGCAATATAAGGAACTGATTTGGACTGTCCCAGCATGAACAAGGTCAGGTTGATGCTTAGAAATGATAAGCCAAAGGCAGCCCCCCATAAATTTAGTTTTTGATGCAACCTTACAGAACAGCAGTCTGATTCTGCACTTGAAGCTTGCCTGAGAATATCTCTGTGGACAGTGTCCAGCACAACATGCTTGGCTGAGGTTTAGAATGCTTGGTTCTAGAGCAGAGCAATAAGGAACTGTGTGAGGAACAGGAGTTCATTGTGACAAGTCCCATCTTCTTGTGGTGTCCATTGCTGTCTGTGTGGGAGACAAGCTGCTAGCCCTGAAAAAAAAGTCAGATGGTCTTTTGACTCGCTTTTATGCTTTACTGCTCTTCGGAAAACTGTAGAGAATGATGATGATCAGGCTCTTATTGGGGTTTATATAGGGGTGGGGGTGATGTTGATCTTTGGTCTCTTAAGTATTTTTCTTCTCCCTTGATATAAAACTGGTGTTTCCCCATCAGAATGTTAGGTTGTAGTTTTCATATGTATCAAGTCAGTATTGTTGCAGGAATGGTGTGAGAGGAGCTAACATCTGTTTTATGGGGTATTTTTTTTCCAGTGTGCTCTCTTCCATTGTGCTGGCTCATGTGTTTTTTATGGCTGAATGTGAGACAGGTCCAGAAATTCAGCTAAAACATAAATATCCTGGTCTGCTCAGCAGAATTAGTTCTCCAAGTGGGTACAATACGCATCTGCACAACCACTATGCCAGCACAGAGGTCGGGGAGAGATAGGAGGGAACTTCAAGAAAAAGGTGTGACACTTCCCTGCAAATTGCCATTAAAAGGGCTTCTGTTCATTGTCAGTAAGATGAATTCTCAGCTTGAACATCTGGCTGTAACTGGTCTTTGTGTTGTCCTCTTCTCCCATGTTTTTCTAATCTTTTTATAGAAAACAACAAAAAAAAGAAAGGGTTGAAGAAGCTCTTTCACACTGTCCCATTAGGCTTTCAAAAGGAGTAAATTGGCCTCTACGTGCTCTGTAATTGTGGTGCTGTCCGAGGCAGGTCAGCGACCTCCTCTCAGAGCAAATCAGAGTGCTAGATTACTTTTTTCACTGCTAGCACTTAGTACCTCCTTAAATTCTGCCCTAGAGTTTAGACATCCACTCAAAGAAAGGTGATCTCGGTCCCAGTGGTAGCAGACATACATGAAGAGGTGGCAGATGATTGCTTGCAAGACCCTCTAATTTTTTCAGTGGTATAAAAAATTGTTTTGTCCTGGAGGCTCAGTCAGACACTTTATAAGACTTCCAAATCTTACTACGCCTCCATTTTCTTCCCAGGGACACCTCCTTTCTTCATGTAATTGTTTAGTCTTTAAGAATTTATTTACTTATAATCTTCCAAAGTGTCTTGAAATCAGAGAAATCCTCTCAAGAATACTATGTTATCAAAACACACTCAGTGCTGTGGAGGAATATTGTTCAAAAGGCTTCATAATCTTCATAACAAAATAAAGAAGGCACTAAAGATTACTAGGAGGTACCCAAATCCCTGTCATTGTCAGATTATGGGAAAGTTTGATGGAATATAGTTGTCCATCTACCTGTTCACACATGCCCTACATCTTTAAGCTGGGAATCACAGTAAGGATTTTACTGCAAGGCAAACAAGGCAAAACATTGTTCAATGGTAGAGAACTCAAGTTCAAAACTTAGACCAGTTGCTGGGAGGAGGAGGTGCTCAGAAGAATATCTTGCACCACCATAAACCTCTTCTCTTGAGAAAAAACAGTGCCTTTCTGGAAGACAGTACTTCAAAGAAGATTATAATTTCAGTGCTGTCCAGTTCCACTGTAGGCATATTTCTTGTTTAGCCTGAGAGAAGAACTAAGTGATGCTGTAGCACTGTTTCTCAGAATGGCCCTTTCCCTTATCTAGGGTTTTGGGTTTTTTTTAATTACTTAAATTAATTTTACACACATCTTGAGCAGCTGAGCTTTGCATAGACTTGAGTAAAATCTGAGTGTTATTTGTAGTCTGAGGATATCTACTAGACTACAATCTCCACCAGGGTTTAAGCATATCCTTGATCCTTTGTGAGTTCTTACTGAGTTCCGCCAGGAGCTAGTATCTAGATTCTCAAACCTGCTGAGCATCAGCCAGGCAACTGTCTCAACAGCCATGCTTGCAGTGCTGTAGCCCACTTCTTCATCCATTTTCCTGCTTTTCCATTCAGCCATTTAACTCCCACCTTCCACTCCAAGTCACTTTCAAATTTTTTATTGCATACTGTGCTAAAAAGCCACCTGCTTGTCTTTTTGATGAAACTGCTGTTGTACTGTACTTTCTGTGTGCAACCTTTGTATCCTTTGTTCTATCCTAATCCTCACTGTCTTTCTACTTGGCTTCTTTCAGAGTGTTCCTTCTTCCTTTCTGCTTGAATCCTTATTCTCAAACGTTATTTCCTTCAGCCTTTATTTAAAAAAAAACAACACAAAACCAAACAAAAAACTATCTGTTCTTCCACATAGAGAACTGAACACAGCAAGGGATGCAGAGTTGTCTTTTAAATATTGCTTTTTTTTTTTTTTTTTATTGTACTCTTTAGTGTTCCTTTCAGTTGACTCTCTTGTCCTCTCTACCCTTTTCCTTCTCTCTTTCCTTTTAAATCTTTTTGGATCAACTATGTAACTAAGTGCTTACCAGCTGGATTCCAAGTTGTTTCACAGATGCCAAGCTGAGCATTTTTTAAAATTTCCTCTGGTGTCACAGTAAGATCTGTTTCTGCTGATTTTGATGCATTAGCATTGGTAGTCAACAGAATATCTTGCAGAGTGCATTAACGTGATTGAACCACACTACTAAATGTAAAACCCGGTGGTTAAAATTGAATATATTTACCTTTATCCTTTGCTCTCACACAAATCTTTAGATAATGAAAGCACATACTGTTGTTGTACCTGGATCCACCATTAAGGAAAGGTTTTTTGGAAACAATTCATAATAAAGCAAATACTGGTGCCTTGCTAAGTAGTAAGATGTCCACCTCTGTTTTCTGAAAGAATGCAAAGCCAATCCTGCAACTTTTACTTATGTGGAAAATGTGTACTCAGGAAAACCGTCCTTCACACTAATTTTTTTTTCCGAACACTTTTAAGATACATTTAATGAATCTTTTTTTTTTCCCATGTGTGAAACATGTATGCATGTAGATGTTTTAGGCCAGATGCAGTTGCAGATGTGTACAAGTATGAGATGCACTTCATAGTAATATGTGAAAGGAATATATGTTCATTTCCAGATCTGAAAATGGTTATCTAAATGGATCCTTATATTCTGTACTGGGGCTCCTCATGTTCCCTAACATACTTCCCTAATTAAGCTGTTCATTTCCTAGATTTAAATAGCAGTCTCCAGCTGTTGTGCATTAGCAGATCCCCATTGCTAGTCTAAAAAATTGGCTGAAAATGTTTTTTAAATTTAGAATTTCATCTAAGTTTAATTTAGCCAATGTTTACTAGTATAACTTCTCTTTTTCTCTGGAGAGGAAGTTAGGCGGTGAAGTTACAACATTTAACAGATCTAGTAATTCTCGTGTAGCTGTAAGAAAACCAAATCTGAGGGACTTTAAACGACCTCTTCTTGACAGAATATGAAAGTAACAATATTATGCTAGATAAGCAAATAAGATACAGATTAATATAAAATTCTGAATATGTGATTATTTGTCTAGGTGCATTTTAAAATAAGTATTTAATTACATTGAAAAGCAAACAAAATATGATACACCTATTAAATCCTGAACTTTCTGTAACCTACCAAGGTACAGAAAACTACAGAAAATTATAAAATACTGTGTATTTTCTTGCCAGATAATTACATCTCCGTATCGGTCATGGGCTGAGCTTAAGTAAACTTGAGTTTTAAGTACCTAATCCATTCTTAGCAGTAGTAGCAAACTTTATAGATGCACAAAGATTCTTTATGCATTTCCACTTATTCAACTGTCTCAATTTATTGAATAACTTATTAAAAGCTAAGAAAACATTTTGAATTTCAGAAATCAGTGTCTTGTATATTCCTGTCTAAATAAAATAATAGGTGTGAGTTATTTTACCTCCATACTCTTGAAGCATAAACATATAACCAAGTGTAGCTCCCTGATACTGATTTTCTCAAAACAATTTCTAATAAAATCATGTTAAGTAAAAAACGAAACACAAACATACCTCCCATAAGTATTTTAGTGCATAACCTATTTTTAGTTAAATAATACTAAAATAAGCAATCAGAAAGGTAAGCTTCAGCACTGTAGTTAAATTGTAGTTTATATCCAAATAAAAATCATGTAAGTTATAAATAAACCCCTGGATATTCAGAGTTTCCTTAATTATTTTAGGATTAAGAATTATGCCTTTCTTGACTGAATAAAACATCAGTTAAACCTTTTCATGCCTTTATCATCACACTAATAGATCTGAGTGATGTATCATGCCATTCAGCAAAACCCACCAACTTTGGTTAAAAGATGGTATTTATAATTTTGTTTTAACAATACCAACCAACGAAAATGGGTGTTTCCTTAAAATGTGATATGCAGCTGCTGTTAAAATGGTAAGAGTCAAGCCAATAGAAAACATTTATTGAAACCAGGATTAAAATCTGTGGTGGTTTTAGTTATATTTGTTTATTTTTATTTTTTTTCTTCCATTCTTTTGTTTCCATGCCTCCAGGTTTATTAATTCTTGTTGAAGCACCTTTGTGGTGCAACAGGGAAGGGTGTACCCAGAAAGAATAACTGAACAAACAGAATAATAAAACATTTGTTCTTAAAACATAAAGAAAGAGAGAAACAAAACTGGGCCCCAGATCTCTGGAAGCTGCAGATTTGAGGAGAAGGAGTGAAAGAACCATTGAACTGAGCTGGAGAAAGCAACTCTCACTAAATTGAGCTGATTAATTTCTATTTTGTGCGTGTGTCCAGGGGAGTTAAAAAGAGCAGAAAAGAAGGTGGGAACACATTTTGAGTTAAAGTAAATTTGACTAGTGGCTAGATGAAGAGAAGGATAGAGTGGGAAAAGTAAATTTAAAAAGCAGGTTGAGCAAGAGCTCGCTGAACTTTGTTCTGCCTTTTTGTAGTACCCAAACCATTGTTTTGTTTTGTCTTTTAAATTTGGCTGTTTGGTATTATTTGCTTTATTTCCTATTCTTTCCATGCAGTAGTTGTTGTTTATTTGTTTTTCTCTGCTAACCAACACTAAAAACCCGCACCAAACTCATTCAGCTGATTTGAGAAAGGCATTGTGGAGTTAACTACCCAGTAGGATGACTCATGAGTCAGGAGACCTCTGGTTTGAAAAGGTCCTCAATTACCGGGGGCTGGACCTATGTATCCAAACAACAGGAGATGGAGATTAGCAGCTTCAAGGTGTGTTCCATTGAAGCTTTTAAGCTGAGCTGAGGGAGGAGGCTGTCTTTCCTCAGTCTTCTGCCTTGTACGAGCGCTGCTGGTGAGCTGATTGATCCGTTGGTGCGGCAATTCGGGAGAGCTGGTGAGTTTTATACCAAGTGAGGGTACAGAGGGTAAAGGGTTCCTGAATCCTATCCCTCTGAGATTAGATGAACTCCATTGTTATTCCCAAGGGACGGCTCTGGGACGCCCAGGAGGTGGGAAGAGAGAGCTGTGGCAGAAAATACTTCAGTTGTTGTAATGAAACGTCCCTAAAATGAAAGCCCAAGAAGTGGCTAGGTGATGTGATGAAATGACCTTTCTAAGACTGGCTTTATTTGCTGAATGCGTTGGAACTGTGTTGTGCTTAATCATTTAGTTAATCTTCAATGGGCTCCATTATTAGGGGGCAGTTGATTGCGGGGTTGAAGAAAGGAAAGAAAGGGGAAGATAAAAAACAGGCTGTAAGACAACATATGGTGACAGTGGGACAAAATGTTCCATGGCTCACTAGAAGAAGTTTTCGGACATTTTGGTTTCTGCACGAGAATGGATGTGATTATCACTGAGTGGTGCAACTTCTTACAGTTCCTGGATTTGTCAAATCATATCAAGCAATAGAGGTAGCTTGCAATTCCAGAGATGAGCTGCCTTCAGTGGAAACTATATCTGATGCCTGCAAAGGCCATCAAACCCAAAACCAAGGTCACTGAGCTGGACACAGTTATTCTTTTTGAAGACCTGTTTCTGGTTTGGTGTAATCATCTAGTTACTGTCGAAGTTCTTGGTTTCAAAGTAATTCAAAAAGCCTTTCTGATGCCTGTTAGCACATAGAGAACAAATAGGAATAAAAAGAAAAATAACCCAGTTATTTCCTGGAATGACTAGCTTTCCATTGATTGAGGTAATTAAACTGATTCCTCAGGAGCACCAATATCTCTCTAATTGATAAAAGGGATGGGGAAGAGTAATAGTGAAATTATTACTGCCTGTTTCGGTGATGGTTTATAATTCGCCTGCAACGTAACACCTTATCTGTAAGCATCTGTAGACCTTCATTCTCTTCCATCAGACCACAGCTAAAATTAATAGTTTGTTGGCATAAGCTACCACTGGTGCCACAAAAAGCAGAAAATTTCGTTTCCCATGCCTGAATGCTCCTTCCTGCCCGTGCGCATGGCAGAGCTATTGAGTAATATCGGCACAACATGATATCAGAAACCAGTTAAAGTTTAAAGTATTTTTTTTTCTTTATTGGGAAATTTCAGAGCTGGAAGTATTTCCCAGACTGGTTCATTGTGTAGCTAAAAACCCCTGTGCTAATGGTGGGGGAGGGTCCAATGAGCAGGGACTGCTTAAATTGGCACCAATGCCCATACCAAAAGTACCTCTTATCATTGTGTGAGACATCGTCTCAGTTATGCGGGTATTTTTAACGTATTCTTATGGAAATGTGGGGAGTTGTGTGGTTTATTTTGTTTGAATTTAGAAGGCAAGGCTTTTGCGTTACCGCAATCCTCTGGCATCAATATCTTAGTTACGTGATTGCCTGAATATCACCTTGCTAAAGGGTATGGTTGAATTCCATTGAGAGTCTTAAATGCGGAAACTGTAGCAGCCTGTGTATGTATAGAATACCTCACTTTTGGTGTCTGGAGTAATCTGGGTCTTACCTCTGTGATGGCTTTACGATCTAAAGGTGTTACGTGTTTAAGTGTTTTCTGCTTTGCCCTCTTAGAAGCTAATTAACCTTCAAGCATTAGGCTCCTCACTGAAAGCATTTCTGTGACGTGCTGGGTAAAACTTAGAATTTCCAATACAGGGAAATTCTGACAAAAAGGATTTGGTTGGGTTTGGGGTGAACAACTGAGGATTGTGGGACTTTTTCTTGGTGGAAGGAAATTAAAATTAACTTTGACCGTAAAAAACCTCACTTTGTCTTTTCTTGGGAATGTTGAGGTTGAGCTGACTTATGGTACTTCAGCCTGCATTTCGCTACTGTAATGTATCATCTTCAGGGTGTTATAATTTAGGAACCTCAATATATTATTTACCCAAATGAACCAGGATCTTTGGCCAAGTTATTTCTCTCGGCATGCATCGAATTGTGTCTCTTGTGCTTCCTGTGCAGGCAGGCAGCATGCCTGCATAATGTGAGGAATTGCATCATCTTCTGAGGAAGTGCTTGTCATCCTTGGAAAAGAGTGGGGCTTTTAGGAGCTCTGAGGAGAGGCTGTCCTGTCAACTTCTGTAGGAAAAGGAAGTTACACTGGTTTTGAATTACATTAAAGCAGAGTGCATTGAGTTGCTTTAATATTCCAACTCAGATCAGACAAAGAATGAAAAAGTGTCCTGTGATTTTTGTGGACTGGAAAAAAAAACAAACCCGACTTCCAGGAAAGTTGATTAAATGAAAACTTCCTTAATATTTAATTTGAAAAGTTTCTGACATTTCAATTTAATAAGTTGTTACCTTTGTTGCCTCTGCTTTCCGAGCTGCCTCTGTAATCCTGTCTCTAAAGTGTCGCTGGTCCTAAGAACATAAGGGCTGCTACTCCAGTTCAAGCAATTGATCTGCTAGTAGCCTTGGCTTTTCCATAAATCTTTACACTGTTGTCAATGGAGTGCTGATCCTCCTATTTCTGCTTCCTAAAAATACTGAGTGGTTTTGATATAAGAGATGCTCTACTGGACTAGCCTGAAGATATACTTAGGTAGTGTCTTGTCTTGAAATGGCAGTAGTGAATAGTTAAAGAATAGTAAGACAGCACAGCATGACTCTTTGGCATACCCTTCCCATTACTTAGAAACAGTAAGAGCTTTGTGAGCTACAGTATGTACTCAGTATTTAGTAATCTGTAATGGTTCTATAGTTCATAAATTCCTCTAGTCCCTCCACTATGTGATGTGGCCGTATGTTCTGCAATTTTATTTTTTTTTAAATAGAAGTATAATTTTTTTTTCCACAAGATATCCTCTGCTGGCTCTTGTTGTTATGAGTAGTATAGGAAATATTTCCTAGTAGTTTTGTAATTTAGCATTTCATATCCCTCTTAACCTCATTAATCTCTTCCTCAGAATGAAGAGTCAGTCTATTTAGTTATTCCTTCTTTGGGAACAGTTACAAATTTCTGATGGTTCTCACTTGAGATCATCTAATCTCAAAAAAAAAAAGATACAACTGCATATGTGATGTGGATAGTATTCAGGTTTATACCATGCAGTAATTGAGGAATTCAAACAAACTTTAAAAAGTTTATTAATTGTGTTTTGGGATTTTCCAGGTTGAAATAAGTTCTGCTCACAACAGTTCATCATTTTCATGTTTGTGATGAGCTGTTTAAGAAGAACGAAGTGGCACTGGGAAGTACAAAAAGGGATGGTGCTTTAGATTTGTTTTGGGGAGAGGTGGGGTGAGCTAAAATAGTTAGAAAAAGGATAAGACAAAAGCAAACTTAGAAGGCCATCAGTTGTCATAAACATCTGTCTAGAGTCTGAGATCTAAAGCCTGCTTCAGCAATGGATTCAGTTTTACACGTAGAGTAGTGTAGCTCCACTTACTAACTGTTGCAAATATCAGGAGTTCAACAAAGCCCCCAGAGTACCATCTGTTCTGGGAAGTTGAACTGTAAAGTTGTTTGTCTTGCCTGTCCTCCCCCACCCATATAAAACTTGAGCATTTCCATCCCATAGACACTTAAATTTTAAGTATGGTCAGCAGAACCCTAATTTCAGCTGTTAGTTTAGGAAAGCCATGAAGAATTTCTTTTTAATTCTGGATATTACCACTTGCATTCTTCAGAACTGGCTCCAAACTCTTTGATAAAGAGAATCACAACCATTTCTTTTTAAATTTATATTACTGTTACGTAGTACAAAATAAATCCTCTCCCCAATAATCAGTAACAACTGGTTGCAACTTCTTAGAGGATTTTTTAAGTATTAATGTTTTTTGGTTTTTTCAAATAAGAACTTATTCCACTTTCTTAGAACAACTTCCCTAGTTTGTGAGATTATTTTGAATTATCAGTTTTATCTCCCTTCTTACATATACAAATCACCCTTCTTCAAAATATAGTCTATTCATGGTTGCTAGATCCAAGTATTAGTAAGTCAATCTGATAATGTGAACGAATTATCCATCACCATATTCAAATACCCCCCCTTATCCAAACTGGTCACATCTAAACCAGTAATAGTAAGCATTCCACTGTAAATATGCTGCCTTGGAAAAACCCTCTGAGGGAAAAGGAAATGCTGGTGAATCTGATTTTTTGGGGGGGCAGTGGGAAGCAGGGGAGGAATGGTGATGTAAACTGCAAACTGGATGCCTTGATCTAGACAGGGTACTGGTGCTCTGAGAGTTGGGAAGATGTAAGAGAGAACCAGCTCAACTTAAGCAGCAGCGTTTTAGGGTGTAAGGAGGCATATTGAAACAGTTATGTTATGGCTAACGTCAGAAGAAAGCTTACACTGCTTCTGATACACACATTATACTCAACGAAAGGGCTGTCATACTCATAAAATTAAGCTAAAAAAAAAGGCAAATAAATGCGTGTTCTAGCAGAAGTTGGTCTGTGAAAGTGTATCTCTTTCACATCCTGCCACAGACAAAGTCCTAATCCTTTGTTTTGACACCACATTGTACTTGCTTGCTGTGAGAAGATTCATGTCCTGAAACAAGCAATTAAATACTTCAGGTAGAAAAGCTTTTGAAGGAGACAGACTTTTCAAACTGTGATATCATCCTCATGTACAAGACATTTCAAGAACACTGAGTGAAAGACAAAACATACTCAAACAAGAAATTAGAAGGTTTTAATTCATACGCTTTCCAGTATTCTATGAAATGTAATTTAACTGGTCTTTAAGAATTCTTGGTATGCAATTAATGCTTCTATACAGTTTGTAATTATTTTCTTGTATGTAAGCTCAGTACTCAGTCTTTAAAGTAATCTCCAGAAATAATACATTCCTTCAGGTAACTTGCTCGTTTGTGATTATTTTTCATATTGAGGGACTCTGGTTTGAATTTCGTTTGTGTTCATGACAAACTCATATAAACCATGCAGCAACAGAACTGGAGCAATTTTCACCGTTATTCCAGAAAAAAAAAATACCACTGCTGTATCTCCATTTCTTTTTTTTACCTGCTCTGTTCTACTTCCATCACATAAGCATATAATTGCATAAAATATCAGCTGAAAACTTTGGTTGTATTTATTTTTAGGCAGATCCATTCACCAAGTTAATTCATAACATTGATTCGTTCTGGAAAAAGAAGAAACTGGCTACAGTAACAGCTAAGTTTTTTCAGATTCAACAGAATATGAAACAGAAGTGTTTATTGTCATGGATTGTAAGTGTGAGAACAAGGAAGGTTGTTTTGCTTGTTTGGGTTTTAAGACCCTTTTGGTTGGGGGGGGGAAACCTAAATAAATCTTACCCCAGAAATATAGTACATTCATTACTAACATGCCTTTAAAAAAAAAAAAAAGGCAAACACAACACAAAACCATCAAACAAACATTTTAAGAGCTAAGCACTTCTTAAAATGAAGGGGAAAAAAAAAGTTTGAAGGAATTATTAAAGGATATTTAACTTTACCTAAGGCTTAACTGTTTGTGTGATTTCGGATTTTAAAAAGATTTCTCAGAGTAATGGCATGACTGATTGTCGTGGACCGAGATAGGCAAAGCTGCGACCCATAATGAAAAGCATAGCCTTAAAATCAAAGTCTAAATTAATCAGTGATAAATATCTTGGTCACTGATTAGTAGTAATAAAAATAGTAAGGAAAACGCTGAACCTTTTTGTTACTGAAGTAGCAAGGTGTGGAAGATGCAGGCTCATTAACTACATGATGAAGTACAGCATTTTAGATACAGTTGATATGAAATCCATTTACAAAATCATTAAGTGTTTTGGATTGCATTTAAATTTGTGCATTTGTTTTAAAAATTCAATTCTGTTCTCTGTAGCATCACTGTAATGGTAACAATATAATTTAATTTAGTTTAATTTTTAGATAACTGTAGAGATAAGACTAAATCCTGTGCTGAGTAACGCTAATTGTACTTTATGGTGCTGAAGTATTAAAAATGCTATCAAAAATTACCATAAAAGACCTTTAGCATGCCAACATCTTTTTTTAATGTTATGGTTTAAAACATATTCAAGTTAACCACTAGCTATTTTGAATTTACAGGTGATATTGGGCATTGCCAACAGATGACTATATTAATTACCGGCACCTGAAAAAAGAGAAATAATCTCATTTTAAATACAATTCTGAATTCAAAATATTGTCAAAAAATGTTGACTGTTCCTAGAAAGAGATGGACTCTTGGCAAAGGATTTGCAGCATAAATTCTTTGGATGAAGTATAGATGTGCAATAATAATAGGTATAAAAGCAAATGTGTGGGGAGAAAGGAACTCCCACCTGTTTTTCCAGTCAAATTTGAAAGAAAGTGAAATATACTTCTAGATTTCAGTGTCACTGTAACTGTACTATGGCAAAATAAGTGTAATGCCATATTCTTGGCATTTGGCTATTTGCTTCTGAACAAATTATTTCTATTTTATGTAGGTAGGGATTAATAGTGCTAGAAGTTTAAAAAAAACAACATAGTAGACCTTGCCTGACCCTTCCCTAAATTTGAGGAAAGCACAGGAACAGGCTGCCCAGAGAAGCTGAGGAGTCTCCTTCGCTGGAGACATTCAAAACCTGCCTGGATGCATTCCTGTGTGATGTACTCTAGGTGACCCTGCTCTGGCAGGGGGGTTGGACTAGATGATCTTTCCAGGTCTCTTCCAACCCCTAAGATTCTGTGATTTGTGCAAAGAAACCAACTGGCATTACTTCTGCAGAACAGGTCTTCCATGAGTCAGTAGATGTTTCAGAAGGGTAACTCCCCAGTGTTGATACTGGCCTGGAATGAACATTTCTCAGTGCAGGCAATCTGTAAATAACACTCTTATTGCAATGGAAGGATAATTTTGTGTGGTGTTTTTTTTTTTTAGGCATTAGTTTGGATTATGGGTTTTTCAATGGAGAAAGGGCAATAATACTAAGATATTATATATTAAAAACAGCTCTTGAGTAAAAAAGTGTTCACATTTACAGTGCACATTTAAACTGATCTTTTATTTTAAAAGACACAGTGAAGGGAAAATAGATGCCATTGTATAACATAATTAAGTCTTGGTTCTCCACGCACACATTAGTGAATTTGTCTATTTCATAAACAAAGGTAAGAGTAATTTCTTCTCAAAAGCTTGTACAGTATAAAAATATTAATTTTGAGATGTCAGTGAATTTTTACACATAACTAGGGCAAAAATAAAGGTTTGGGGCTAACTTAAAATACTCTCTATCATAAAAAATGTTAGTGAAAAGCAAACAGCTGCATAGATTAAAGCGAACACTGATTTTTAATTTTTTAAAAAAATCAGACTTATTTTGCAGGGTATTTTACAAATTACTTCAGTGTTGAAACTAGAGAAATGAGTACGGGTTTAATATACTGCTACAGTATAAAATGAGAAGGAAAATAATCCTCAAGGCATTATTTGGAAAGCAAAGTATGATGTGGGATTAGGAAAAGCACTGCAAATAGCAGTATCAGATTCAGACAAGGACAAACACAGGGAAAGGAATAAAAAGCAACTGAGACTGAATGAGGTGCATGAAAAGATTTTTCTTTTTTCTTTTCTAATAACTACTTTTTTGAACAGCTAAAGTGTTATCTTAGAAGTGAGTACAGTGGGTGGGTGAGGATGCACCATTAGCCAATATCTGGTGGAAAATATAGAAAAATACATTATTTCTCTGCCAAAGGGAACATGGTAGTTTACTTACAGTATTTTTGTAGTAATAATAGAAAGTCGACGGATTATTTTATGTGACATCTCTGCAGAGGAAAAGACTTGAATGCGAGAAGGAATTTTTTACTTGTAGAAGGTAACCCTTGGTTCCTTTATTCTTAAGGATGAACTTTAACTGCAGTTGTAGTGCCATGCCATTTCTGCCTACATGAAGATTTCAGACATGGTTCTCTTTAGGGAAACACTCTGGCTTTCCACATACTTTAAGGAGCATTGGCAAAATCTGCAGAACAAATAATTTAGGTTTCGTTCATATCTGTGTTGCGACCTTAAAGGGGCACAGCTTTCAAATGTTTTATCAAGAGTGCAATGGCTACTTCACTCTACAACCAATTTTGAGACACAAATAATGGTCAAGAAGTGGTGTTTTGAGTAACAAACAACTTTTTTTATTTTACTACCTGATTCTGGAAACTGTGTTTATATTTAACCTACTTCATTCCAGAGGATAGCGCATAGAACATTCTTCTGCAGAAGGTTTTTGTATCTACATTATTTCAGAAGTTCTTGTTAACCATCTAATAGAGAAGTTGCTGCTACCCAACATTTTTTTTAAATATGAATAATTAAAAAAAGTTTAACTACCTCAACACCAGCTGCAGTTAATGAAGCTGCCATTTTCAAAGCCTAAAACACTTTGGTTTTCATGCTGTTTGTTGTCATTGCCAAAACACAGAATCATAGAATCATAGAATGGTTAGAGTTGGAAGGGACCTTAAAGATCACAGAGTTCCAACTCCCCTGCTTGAGCAGAGACACCTCTCACTAGAGCAGGCTGCTCAGAGCCCCATCCAACCTGAGCTTGAATGCCCCCAGGGATGGAGCCTCCACAACTTCTCTGGGCAGCCTGTGCCACAGTGTCTCAGTACCCTCACACTAAACAATTTCCTTCTGATCTCTAACCTAAATCTTTCCTCCTTCAGTTTCAAACCATTACCCCGTTGTCCTATCATTATGTGCTCTTGTAAAAAGCTCCTCCCCAGCCTTTCTGTAGGCCCCCTTCAGGTACTGGAAGGCTGCTATGAGTTCCCCCCGGAGCCTTCTCTTCTTCAGGCTGAACAACCCCAACTCCCTCAGCCTTTCTTCATAAGAGAGGTGCTCCAGCCCTTGGATCATTTTTGTGGCCCTCCTCTGGACACGCTCCAGCAGGTCCACATCTTTCTTGTGTTGGGGGCTCCAGAGCTGGACACAGGATTCCAGGTGAGGTGTCACCAGGGCAGAGTAGAGGGGCAAAATCACCTCTCTTGATCTGCTGGCCACACTTCTTTTGATACCGCCTAGGTATCAGTTGCACATTGGCTAGAGATGGGGCAACATGTTTTATCAACCATATCAGGGTAATCAGTTTAATATCTAGTGTCTGTTACTTTTAGTATGCATGTGTTAACTGATAGTGGATAGGATCAGTGGATACCAGAGCTTAAGACAATAGACAATATTTTCAAAAGACAATAGGAAAAAATCTTTTAAGCATCAGTCTCTTTTCAGGACTTGTAATATCAATGTCATGTGTTAAGTTGAATGACTAGTGATTTGAGGTTCAAATGTATCTGTTGTGCCTAAAGCATGAGATATTTTTGTGGAGAATTGTAGTTATTAGAAATATATTTTCATACAAATTATGCCAGCAGGAGGTACATGTATGTTAAAAACAGGTATACAGTGTAGGTCAGCTTTATTTCTGATTGGCTTGTTTGAAAGATGAAAGAATGAGGCTTAGGAAACTGGAAGAAACTTTGCCAAGGAGATTTACCAGTGATCCCACAGTTTTATTTGTACCCCACAGCCTTGTTTCAAAAGAAAATGGGAGAGTGGAGTCAAGAAAGCTGCAGTGGTATTAAATAAGAATTGAGAATTTAGGTTAAGACTAAAAGCTGGCAGGATGGAGGGACTTGAGGCCTAAACAGAGAAATGCCTTTTCCAATTGGAAAAATAGTTCATCTACTAATAAATCCCATAGAGAAACAGAATGTCAGGACTAAGAGGCAACTGTGCAGCACTAAGGTTGATTAATTAGGGGAATTTCCATATCACCAGCTTTTCTAGATGGGATTAGATCAAGTGTTGAGAGAAATCATATTGCAGGCAGAGTGACTGGGGATCTGTGCTCATGCAGCACATTCTTCTAGGATGTGTTGGACTTGAGGCAAGGAATACAGAAAGAGCTACTAAATACTGTTGTTCTTTACAATTATCTGGAATTTAGTGTGTTTTTCTGTATTTGAAAACAAAAATGCAGTCATGGTCTTGTATCCAGAAGCTTGAATTATGTCTTGCTGAAATAAGCTTTTGGTGCAAGGATGAGAGGAGCCAGGCAGGAGGCCATAAGTGTGTATTGTGCCTTCTCCAGTGCACTAATTCCAAAGCAAGGTGTCACTACTGTCTTTCCTTAGGATAAGCAAGCATCTCGGGACCTCTAAGATAAAAAAGGAAGAAAATAGTGCTACTGAATACACTTCTAAGAGCTTATATGAGGTCTGGTGTCTGTTCTTACTGAGGTGGGATCAAATGATGTACAGTAGCAGACTGATGTCACTGTCCCTTCTGCAAGCAGTAGGCTGCTGAAAAGCCTTGTTTGGTTTTGGTAGAAAAAAGTATTATTGCAGAATTCAATGGAATTTGGTAAGTTAAGTACAGCGTAAAAGTTTCCCCTTCTTGTGATTTTCTTGTTCTTTTTTCTTGTTACAATTCCCATTTCTGAAGTTTGCTTGGCCACAACAAAGTGTTCTCTAACATATTTGGAGTGTGGTTTTGCTGTGACCTTCTCTTGCCTTAAAACACTCTTCTTAGTTAAAATATTTTTAATCTTTATCAGTCATTTGCCTTTATAGAGCCTCTGTAATTCAGCACTGTTGAAGGTTCACTTTCTTCTGCTTCAAAAGCAGAAGTCTGTAGTCTTGATGCTTAATGATGATGAATACTTCCTCTGCTTCTCTGTATTATTCTAGCTGAAGGATAAAGTGACAATAGTGTTGATTGCACCAAGTTTGGAACATGCACTTTTCATGACTGCAGTGGAGAGATACCAGCAGCAAAATTTTACAAGCGCAGACCAAATATTTACCTCTGGGAAAAAAAAAAACACCATCCAGGATTTGCTTCCTGGGATGTAGCTTTTTACAAATGAACTGAGGATGGAAAGAATTTCCTTTGAAATAGAATGTGTGGGTGATGCTGAGATCTTCAAGCAACTAGTGACGAGAAAGTTTTTTAATGACATAGTAATACTTGTGTAATAGCTCTGACTGGCCAAAATCCATATCTTAAATCAAACGCTAGTAGTTTTTAATAGTTTGTTCTGATTGACATTCAATCTTCTGATTTAAATTGACAGCCCTACCCGAGGGGATGTGTTATTGGACTTGATGGTCACAAATGCAAGTGAACTCATCAGGGATGTCAAAGTTGAAGGCAGCCTGGGCTGCAGTGACCATGCACTAGTGCAGTTCACTGTCCTAAGGGGTATGAGGCAGATGAGAAGCATAGTCAGGACTCTAAATTTTAGGAAAGCAAAATTCCAGCTCTTCAAGGAGTTAGTAAGTAGGACCCCCTGGGAAACAGCCCACAGGGAAAAGAGAGCAGAACAGAACTGGCAGATCTTTAAGGATGCTTTACATAGAGTGCAAGAGATGTCAATCCCCAGGTGAAGGAAATCAGGCAAGGAAGGCAAGAGACAAGCATGGCTGAGTTGAGACCTGCTGGTTAAACTAAAAGGCAAGATGGAGCTACACAGGCAGTGGAAGTGGGGACAGGTATCCTGGGAAAAGTATAGAGATGTTGCCCAGTTGTGTAGGGGTGAGGTCAGGAAGGCCAAGGCGCAGCTGGAGCTGAACTTGGCAAGGGATGTAAAGAAAAACAAGAGGGGCTTGTACAGGTATGTAAACCAGAGAAGGAAGGTAAAAGAAAGCGACCCCCCCCGATGGGCCACAGTGGTGATCTAGTAACATCAGACAAGGAGAAGGCTGAGATTCTCAACAACCTTTTTGCCTCAGTTTTCACTGGCAACCCTTCTCCTCATGGCTCTCAAGTTGATGACCCACAGGATGAAGACCAGGGAGACAAAGTCCTTCCCACCATAAGCAAAGACAAGGTTGGTGACCATCTGAGAAACTTGAACACACACAAGTCTATGGGACCTGATGAGATGCATCCCAGAGTCCTGAAGGAATTGGCTGATGTAGTTGCCAGGCCACTCTCCATAATATTTGAAAAGTCATGGCAGTCAGGTGAAGTCCCTGGTGACCGGAAGAGAGGAAACATTACGCTCATTTTTAAAAAGGGTAGAAAGTAGGAACTACCGACCTGTAAGCCTCACCTCTGTGCCTGGGAAGATCATGGAACAGATCATCCTAGAAGACATGTTAAGGCACATGGAAGACATGGAGGTGATTCAGGACAGCCAGCATGGCTTTACTAGGGGCAAATCCTGCCTGACCAACCTCGTGGCTTTCTACAATGGAGTGATTGCATCAGTGGACAAGGGAAGACCTATGGATGTCACCTATCTGGACTTCTGCAAGGCCTTTGACACAGTCCCCACAGCATCCTTCTCTCTAAGTTGAAGAGATATGGGTTTGATGGGTGGACTGTTCAGTGGATAAGGAATTGGCTGGATGGTTGTATCCAGAGGGTGGTGGTCAATGGCTTGATGTCCAGATGAGAAACAGTAATAAGTGGTGTCCCTCAGGGCTCTGTAGTGGGACCAGTGTTGTTTAATGTCTTCATTAATGATCTTGACAGCGGCATTGAGAGCACCATCATCAAGTTTGCCAATGACACCAAGTTGGGTGGTGCAGTTGATAAGCCAGAGGGATGGGATGCCATCCAGAGGGACCTGGACAAGCTGGAGAAGTGGGCCTCATGAGGTTCAACAAGGCAAAGTGCAGGGTTCTGCACATGGGCTGGGGCAACCAGAGATATCAATACAGGCTGGGGAAAGACATGCTAGAGAGCAGCCCTGTGGAAAAAGACCTGGGGGTACTAGTGGATCCAAAGCTGGCCATGAGCCACCAATATGCAATTGCAGCCCAGAATGCCAACTGCATCCTGGGCTGCATCAAGAGGAGTGTGGCCAGCAGGTCGAGAGGTGATTCTGCCCCTCTACTCTGCCCTGGTGAGACCTCACCTGGAGTACTGCATCCAGCTCTGGAACCACCAACACAAGAAGGACGTGGACCTGTTGGAGCGTGTCCAGAGAAGGGCCACAAAAATTATCAGAGGGCTGGAGCACCTCTTTTCTAAAGACAGGCTGAGGGAGTTGGGATTGTTCAGGCTGGAGAAGAGGAGACTCCAGGGTGACCTTGTAACGACCTTCCAGTACCTGAAAGGGGCCTATAAGAAGGCTGAGCAAGACCTGTTCACAAGGGCATGTAACAATAGGACAAGGGGTAATGGTCTTAAGCTAGAAAAGGGTAGATTTAGGTTGGATATTAGGAAAAAGTTCTTTAATGAGAGGATGGCGGATCACTGGAACAGGTTGCCTAGAGAGGTGGTGGAGGCCCCATCCCTGGAGACATTCAGGGTCAGGCTTGATGAGGCTCTGAGCAATCTGTTCTAGTGTGAGATGTCCCTGCTTATTGTAGGGGGGTTGGACTAGGTGACCTTTAGAGGTCCCTTCCAACCCAAGACATTCTGTGATTCTATGATGAGTACCATTTCCATTTAAGAAGATACAGCCGTTTGGTGCTACTTGATCTTATTTCAAAAGGAGGAAAACACTGCATGTTTGGTAAGAATACGTTGTTGCAGGCATTTATTTATATTCAGTATTTTTACAGCTATTAACAGCTTTTCATGTATTTTCATTCTGGTTTTGTGTAAAATAGAAAATGTTTGTCTCATCTCTTTATAAATAAAAGGTTAGAACAACTATGAACAGGGAGTTTGAGTGTAAGATTTTCTAACAATTTTTACAATAGCTAGATAACTATTGTTAGGATAAGGCAGTTGATAAAATCTGCAGTAGGCTGTAACTCGCAGTACAACTTGCTGTGGTTATTTCTATGTAAATTGTATCTGGAAATGTCTGTGATGCTGACATTTTAGCATCAATCATCAGTGGTGACTTGTGAGGAAGCAAGTCTCAGGCAAACTGTCTCTAGTAAGTAAATTCTCTAAAGTGACTGTGTCACAGACTTTCCTTCCCCATTAGTTTCCCTGGTCTCTTCTATAGAAAAGCTTCCTAAGATCTTTATTTGTGATTGTGAACTGTCTTTTTCGATAGATCATAAAGGAGCTGCAGGTACAGTGATACTCAGTTCATAGAGTGTAAGTACAGGGCATAAAACTTCCTTAAGTGCCTTTTCAGGAGGTGACTGTGCAGCCAGGCATGGCACGTGCCACAGCTGTGGTTCCCTGGAAGCACTGGTGTTGATGAGACTGTGGTAATTAAATTATTTTTTCTATTGTCTTTGTTAAGACTATGGAAAGATATAAGTCATAAAACTGATGATAAATTACGAGCTTGACTGAGACAATTGTATTTTTATAGACAACTTGATTAGAAACTTATACAGAGGGTGAATTAAAACTTTAATTATGACCTGCAGGCCAGTATATTAATGAAACATTGCAAATAGGCATAAAGTTAGCTCTTGCATCACTTGTGTCCTGGAATCCTAAGAGAATGGACAGTCTTTGGTTGAATACCAAAGGCCTGGGAAAAAGAGAAATCTTAATGTTTGTTTTAGCTTGGTTATTTAACTTTTGGAAGGAGGTTTGAGAGACACAGTTGTCTTCATAGCGCTGCTAGCATGAAGGACGATTGACGTGTATTAGCCCTTTATGTGATTCCTGTTCCTAGACATGGATGTGTTCCAACTTCCCTGCACACACTGCTTCCTCAGAAGGAGGCTGGGAGTGGCTGTGGGTTGTAAAGCGATGCTCCCTAATGAACTCATCCTGCTGGTCTCGATGGCCGGAATACAATTGAGTGGGTGAACTCGGTATTGGCAGGCCTTGAGCCAGATCATCATCCCTGGCCCCAGGGATGTCACAAAAGTAACTCAAAAGCTGTGTCGTCTGCTGTAGCTAATTTGACAGAAGGGCAATAACCTGCCCACATCTGATCTGTACTTATTTTGTACAGCTCTGGCTTCCAGAACAATATATATGTAATACAGTCATCATCATAGCCAAGGAATCGTTTACCGTTATAGACACTCTGGCCAGCCATGCTGTGAGGATGCAGCAGCTCAGTTTACAACAGTTCATCGACTGTTAATCCAATCACTCTGTCCTGCTAATCAAATCAGTCAGCTCCAGGAGCATGTGGTGGCAGGCTTACGTTCTCTCCCAGGCTAACACAAATGAAGTAACATGGAGCTGCTGTGAAGATGAACTCAAGAATTTATACAGTATCCTAGTGTAATTTTTAAATTATTTGCACTTAAACCATACTATGACTTTCATATTCTGAACATAAGTGTGTTAAACTGTTTTTAAAATTGCTGGTTCTAACTGCAGTGAGCAATGGTCTGAACTGGCATTAAGTCATACTGTTGGAAATTACGTTTTTTTTTTAAATAAAATGTGTGCCTTGAAGATTTCAGTACATATTTTGCAGACCTTCAGGTTTATTTTGACATCCTCATCAAATTTGATTTTCAATAACTGTCTTCCTAAAACTGTTTTCTCCTTTTACCCTAAGCAAAACGTGGCACTGTTTTCATGCGTTTTATGCTACTGTATATTAGTTGCATTTTTTAATGCAAAATTAATTTATTTTATTTACAGTAAGGAGTATTTGAATACTGTTTATCATTGATTTCTGCAAGATTTTAATATATTAAGTTCATAGTCATTCATAAATATTGCTGATTGCTTATGGATGATCATTTAGGTTCCATTTGTAGACAACAATTTCCAGTTTAACCCAGGGTTACTGTTCACATACAGCACATACATGCATGCAAGACTTGCATTTATTCTAGCTTCAGTCTCTGAGCTGGGGACAGTCTACAGTAGTAATTTGGCTCAATTGGAGAAAATCTGTAGAGTGAGGCAGTTGGTGCTGTTACCCCCACCTCTGTGTATTCTGCTGTGCAGCACTTTTATTTTGGACTGGATTTCGTGGAGCCTCTCGGAATCAAATATCCATGCCACAATGTGTGTTGAAACTGTTTAGTGCTGTTATTTGCTTGGACCCACGTGCCCTCTTGGGGGTGGAAGCGTGACAGATAGCACCATTGCATTGGTACATTTCCATTTCCATTTTATATTTCTCCATAGAGAATCCACATCAAGTATACAAAAACTGGTCGATAAACAAAACCAGTAAGTGAGGATAATGTGAAGGGGAGAAGGATTTGCTTCTAAATTGCACTATTGCTCTGAACCGAAACACTAATGTAAACATAGCCTTCAGGTAACAGAACAAGGCCTTCTATATTTTACAGACAACAGGTAGAGTGTGAAGTCAAATACATTATATTCTGTTAACTTTAAATTAATTTAGCCTGACATGGATGTGAGGACAGAGAAGAATTTGATGGGAATGGAATATGGATTTATGATAAACAGGGAAGCACTCATTGAATATTTACTTGCTCACTTATATTTATTTAGCTCATTCTTTTTTTTTTCTTTCCTGTTACCCCACCTCCCTGACATCTATACCTTTAGTTTGAGCTCTTCAAATCTGTTAAATTGAAGTATGAACTTCATGTGTATAAAACATAAGGCATACTCTGTGTATTTATATAGAGAGTTTACAAATGTGCCCAAATTAAAATGCTTTAGGCTAAGAGCATCCTTTTGAATTAAGGCTTACTTCTATTGACCTGAACTAGACATCTTTCATTGTGGATTAGGATTGCATGTCCTTTTTCTGAGTGCAGCAGAACGAAGCAGTTACTGTAGCTGCCCCGCCCATAGTGTTTGTTGTCCTCTGCTGAAAGTTGCAGTCCTCTTAGATGTGTCAGAAAATACCATATATGTGGCTGCTCTCCTAACCAGTTATTTCAGGATACCTACATTAGCTCAGGTATTCTTAATATCTAAACCAGGTCACTTTGACAGAACTACATTAGGGAATAATTACACAAGGAGTTGTGCTGACATGGGGAGGAGCTGTTGTCTCTGAGCACAGGACAGGACTTTGGCCTGCAACCTTAGCTTGTGCTTGTGTGTTTCTAAAAGAAGTGTAAATGCAGTATATTTTACTAATAAAAGCAATTAAAATCAAAGTATCTGCTTCCTCAGGGAGAGAGAATAAACATGAAACAGTTATCACCACATTCATGGAAGGAAGGAAGGGAAATGTACCATTTTACAGACAGAAAATCTCAGATATAATTATGTGTGTAAATTAGGCACTCCACTGTTGGATTATACCTCTGAGCAGTGCGTTGTTTTTCTATCAGTTTTTCTTGAGTTTTTAAGTGTCATTGATCAGTACCCCATGTGGGGAAAGGGAAAACTTAGCATGCTAAAATAAACTGGGAGATGTTACCTTTTGCCACCCAGATAGTTTGCCTAATAACTTTCCCTCACATGTGGTTTATCTTTTCTCTTTATACAATTTTTCATTTTGTTTTAATTCTTCTACAGCACTTGAAAACTAACAATTAGGAGCAAATCCAGGCAATACAGAACCTTTTAATTACTAAAAATAAATATTAACCCATGCAGAAGGCATTAAACTCTGTAGAAGTGGTGGTTGATACGAGCTAGTTGTCGCCAGCGTTTCTGGCTTGATTATGGCAAAGGACGTGGTCTTGCTCTTCCCCTGGTGCTTAGGGCCACTCTGCCAGTTTTTAACTCTCTGAACTAACTCGACAGAAGATCAGAAAAGCACTTGCTCAACTCCAGGGTAACAATAGTGGGAGGAGAAGCAATGCTGCCTGTGTGGATGTTACCTAGCTGTTCCAACAGGTCAGATGCATCATCAAACCACACTGTAACTGATGTATCAGGAAGTAGGAATGTAGATTTTTTTTACTCACCCAGTTATGTTCTTTTATTTTTTCATTTTAATATTTGGTTGTAAGTCATCAGTATCTTCTAACATAAGACTTCAAGGTGTCTTGTATTGTATTTCGTGTCATGTCACCACTGTATACCAAAGTAGAAATGGATTACTTGGGCAAGTTTTATTTTTCAGTAGGAAAAGAGAATTACAGGTTTGTAGACTGTTTTTGCTATGAAAGAGTTTAAATAAGCCACTAGTTTACGATGGATATTCCTGTTCTTTGCTGTGTGCATTGTGGAAGCATTCCAGCTTTCTCTTCCCAAATCTGGATGAGAAACCCTTATGTAGCTGGTATTGTCAGCTGAAGTATTGAGGCAGAATATTGAGCAGTTTTTCAAGTGGTTCCTAGTGGAGTTAGACTAACAAAAATTTTTAAAAAGCAAAGTAGGTTTTGTTGCAAGCTTGGACAATAGAGCTAAATGTACTGGTTTCCTTTATGCATTTCTGTTTGCTCTATAAATCTTCAGGTTAGGAATGGATTTTTGGGTTACCTGTTCTAGATTTCATCTGTTATCTCTGCAAGGTATCTGGTTTTTTGAATGAGAGTGATGGCTTCCTGCTTGAAAAGGGCATGTCCTTAGTGGATGGCCCTTCAGTGTTAAAAAATACATTAGCAGAACTTAGTGCACAGTAATCAATGCTGTTATGAAATTTCTTGCTAGAAAATAAAAATACCTTCCTAGTAAGAGATCTTTCTCTGAGAATCATATTTTGAAAATTATTTTAGAAGGCTGAGAGAGGAACAGGGTAGAAGCAAGACTATTGCAGTAACTTTTTTTGACAACATATTAAGTTTTATTCGTGAGTTTTTTATTTTTTAATTTAATGTTTCTGGCTTAATACTGGGAGGTCTTCTTACTCAGTCCTTAGTAAAAAAAAATGTTTAAGGTGTATTTCTCCGTAATTATTTTCTTATTTGGGTTAGCATTTTTGTTAAAGTGTTCTTAAATATAGTCTTATGGAAAAATAATGGTTTCATTTTTCTAGCGGTATGTTTTTTTAAGTCCAGTAACTTTACTAAAAAGCGAATAAACAGAATAAAAATACTTGTGATGTTTGCTAACATTTTTAATAATTTTTGGACAATTTGTATTGCGTTATTCTCTCTAAAATGGATTGGATTGTACAACTGAGTAACAAGGTAAAGGTGTGGTGCTAGTCTGACAGGTTGTGTTTGGTTTTTATTTGTCTGTTGTTGTTTTTTTAAGACTTTTGCAAGCAGAGCTATGCAACATCCTAATGACAGGACAGCGTAGTACAATACCTGCGGGGTATCACATTAAGTTCTAGGATGTCCAGTTATATTGCTGCTGATATTATAACAATAGTAATCATTTAACCTCACTGTAGAAAACCAGGTAGTACATTATGATAACATGCCACATATAAAACTCAAGTGCACTCTTAGAAGAATCTGTTGTCAAGTGATATGATTTGATAATGACATACATACCTGTATTTTTCGTCCATTCTTCCAAACTGTTCCGTAGATGTTCCATTCAGTTAAATGCCAGTCCAGTAAATGTTACTGGTCTTCAGAGATTCGTGTAGGTATGTGTGGTCTTAACTTACATGCATGTTCTTTGTTCATGAGGGGCTAAGCACTAGGGCCAGTAGTTAAGAAGTAGTAATCCCACCCCATTCCTGCCCCCCAGCTTTTTTTTTTTAAATAACTAAGAGGAACATAAAGATGGGAAAGAAAGCTGTATTGGTCCCATAACTGAAATGAAGTGGGCCAGAGGATTTACCAGAAGGAGAAGCCTGGGTAGGAAAAATGAAATAAAAAGGGGAAATCCCGAGACTAGTTTTGCACTTGCATCTCTCTTTCTGTAAAAGAATTCCCTTTTTTCTGGACTAGTATGACTGGCATGAGCCTGTGTCCCTGCAGCTGCTGCTGTCTGCCCTGTCTGCTTTACCCCAGTGCCTGAATTCCTCTAGCCTGTGGGTCCCACGTGCAGTTGTAGCGTGTACATGCGTAATATTTGTGACATAAATACCATCTCTATTTGCAGATAAGTGAGGCATGGTAATTTGTTCAAGTATGTGTATCAAACACTCTAGACAGAACAAGTTTTCTGTTTTCATAAGGAGAACTGCCTGTTAAAAAAAAACAAAAACAACACAACAAAAACCTTCTGTGTTTGCCCCAATTTCTGAGCTGTACCATATTGTCCCTGGTAACTAAAGGATACATCACTGTAAGTAAGAGATTACAGCATATGTCTTATACTAAGCAAGCAAATTATTCAAAAAATATAAAATTGATAAGTTTTGTAAGGTAAACGCACTGTATATACAACATATTTAAACATGATGTCCGTATTTAGAAAAGGAAGTCCTATCCACGTTGAAGTTGGTGTCAAAACTTTGCTGGGGCCAGTGCTGACTGTCAACTGCTATACGTCTTATTCAGACGTTTGTGCATGCAAAATACTTACTGAAGAACACTTTTAGTATTTTATAACATCTTTTATGGGATGAAAGTAACAATCTGAAGTTTAAAGAGAGGAATTTGCAGTCAGCAGTGGAAGACTGTAAGCTATAGAGCTACAATATTGAATTACAGCACTACAGGAGTATTTTAAAATCTATCTACACTTAACGAATTATTTGCATGCATGTTGCTCACTGGAGTTTCATATCTGCTGATATCTAATGCTTAATTTTCCTTTTTAACAGGTAGAGAGAATTGTTGATAAGAGGAAAAACAAGAAGGGAAAAACAGAGTACTTGGTGCGATGGAAAGGATACGACAGTGAAGATGATACTTGGGAGCCAGAACAGCACCTTGTTAATTGTGAGGAATATATACATGAATTTAACAGACGACACAACGAAAAGCAGAAAGAAAGCACATTAACCAGGACAAACAGGACCTCTCCAAATAATGCCAGAAAACAAATTTCTAGATCTACAAATAGTTCTTTTTCAAAGACATCCACTAAATCTTTAGTTATGGGTAAAGACCATGAGCCAAAAAATAATCAACTCTTTTCTGCCACCCAGAAGTTCCGGAAAAACAACTCACCATCTCTTTCTGGAAGGAAAAATATGGATCTTGCAAAATCAGGTATTAAAATCCTAGTGCCCAAAAGTCCAATTAAGAGCCGGACAACAGTTGATGGCTTCCAGAATGAAAGCCCAGATAAAATGGATCATATAGAGCAGGATCAAGAAGACTCTGTAGCACCAGAAGTAGCAGCAGAAAAACCAGTGGGAGCTTTACTGGGACCTGGTGCAGAGCGTGCGAGGATGGGGAGCCGACCAAGGATACATCCGCTAGTGCCACAGTTGCCTGTGCCAGTAACAGCCACAATTGCATCAGCATTAACATTAAATGGAAAAGGTATGTGTACGAGTTGGTCATGTTTGTGTACATTTTTGGTCTGACTGATCTTTTTTCGCCATTCAGTTGCGAACAAATTACGTTATTTCAGCCATGTTGAATCAAGTCTGGAGAACTTCACAATTTTATTTTACATAACTGTATTGAATACAAAGCCATTGTGAATTTTGCCAACTTTCGCTTTCCTTGCAGAGATTCATTGGTATTTGTGTTTTCAGAATCACCATAAGATTCATCTGTGTTTGCCTTGACATTTTGTGGTACACCTATTCTGTGTACCACTTCCAGAGATGACATAGTTGCTTTAAGTTTCTTTAAATAGGTCAAATTTGTTATCAGTATTAGAAACTTAAATTATGGGAGTAGATGAATGATGATAGCAGGGATTCTTCATAACAGTATATGTATCTGTTTTGTTGTAAATATGGCCTGGAAAAAAACCTGTGAGAATGATGTTGCTTAAAAAACAAAGGCGATAAGTTCTGTTTCACTGAAAATTTGAGCCAGTTGTGGAGATACATATGCTTTCTGCCTGGATTGAATTTTGTCTTCATTATATTTTATCAATATTTTGTTGTTTATACCTCATTTGATATTGAGACCTTATTTGATGCCTGCTTTGCTAATATCTCAGTTTCTTCAGCTTTTACTGTGAAAAGTGTGACACCAATGGAACCCAAACTGCTTTTGTGGGCAGAAGCTGTCTGTTCCCCCTACCCAGCTGAGACCCGCATTTAAGACTTCAGTCCTTATTCTTGTGCCCCAAACTTTTGTTCTTCCCTGACAGACCAGGTTATTGTGTAGTCACAATGTAAGCAGGCCTTTGAGGCTAAATTTTCAAGTCTAGTACTGCATCCTCAAATAAAATGCAGCAGGTAAAATCTGCAGGTATGCTATTGATGGTGGCTTGTGGGAAAAATTACTTGAAAACCGAGGACTGGGCCTGCCAAAAAACACATTTAGAGGCAAACTATATAGGCAAAAAAATGTGTTGAAGACTTTGGGAGAGTTTGTTCAAATTCTCTGAGAAAAACAGCTATAGTGGGAGAGGTTGCAAAGCAGTGGACAAGGGAGGAACATGCTTATGAAGCTGCGATGTCAGGTCATGGAACAACCCATTTTACTGCAGATGAACTAGGTAACCATGGTAATGCACACACAGATGCCAGGAATATCTCTTCCTTTGCATGGGCTAAAGAAGGAATGTAAGTCTTGGAGGATGTAAACAAAGCTGGAGGGGAAAAGGCAAGAGATGCCAGTATGTGAGTGTTCTGAGTAGGTGAAGTAGAGGAGTGCACTTGTGCATGTGATGGTTTTATGATAATTAGTGTGTGTTTTGGAATATGGTCATGTTCCTAGTGAAGTGATTGCCTTTGGAGTCCTGTTTTTTGCCTCATAGCATTGAGAAAAAAAAATTAGGACACAAAGGCTGTTTTGGGTAGATCAGTAGCCACAAATGATTAAATCATTCCCATCAACCTTTCACCCTGTTAATAGTGGTATAGCGAGGGCCCAGTTTTAGGGCATCAAGTGGAAGTGGAAAGACCTGCACAGGAATGGTAGTGACACATAAAATATTAGCTGAGGTGCACTTAGCTGTTTCACTGAGATGTTACCATTCCTTCAACTGCCACCACACCACCTCCCTCATTCAGCTCTTCTTAAGCATTTGTCTGGGCATCTAAGTTTGGAAGCTGTCAACTGACCATGGGGATGATTGCAATATGAGACTTTCTCACACGTACCTTCTCAGGTGATCTTAAGGTGTATATCAAAAAAAGGAGAGCCAAAGAAATAGTCACAATATGTGGTGGCCCAAAACTACACCATGTGCTTCCACCCATCTACTGCTGGAGGGATGTTCAAGTACATTAACTGAGGCTTTCCTCCACTGTCCTGATACACTGCTGCCAGTCCCCAAGCTGAATTGTGCAGTTTCCTGGGAAACAGATTCTAAATATCCTAATTTATTATGGCTTTGCAGGCAGTTATGCTCATCTACAGCATTTTTGGGGGTAACATCCAAATTGTGCTGTAATTCTCTGATGGTAGAACTTGGAAAGAAAACTGAAAAAGGAAAGTATTTTGCATTTATATCTGACATCAGTCTCATTTCCTAGATTCTTAGGATTCCTTGAACAGATATTTTTCTAATTCTGCATGGCCAAAGTGGACCTTTATTTAGTGGGAAGCCAAGAGAGGCAGCCCTGTCTCCTAGAGCTAGCCTGGCTGTGGAGCTTCAGTCTTTTCATTAAAGCTGCACTCTTCTCCTTGCTGTTTTTTATTTTTAGCTTCACACTGCTATTCATTAAAATGTAGTAAATCGATGCTCGCCTCCCTCCCTCGCCTGCATGGGGTTGTCATGGTCCTGGGTCTTGTTTCACTCCTTACTCAGGACATTCCTTCTGTCTTAAATGGACACCCCATCACAGTTTCAACATCACCTCAGGAATCACATGTCATGAGAGGTATTAATTGTACAGAAATGCCATCAAATTTGTACCCTTGTCGCTGGCTCTTCATATGGACCAGATCTGACACATTAATAATACAGATGATAGATCTGGCATTTGGAGCACTCTCCAAACTTCCCACCTCCTCCACATACACCTTCTGTTAATTCTAAGAGTTCCTGCTTCCACATGGAGGATTCTGTCAGAAAGACAAAAGCACTTTTTCAAAAATAACTTTTTATTTGAGCTGGTTTAGAAATTTTCCATCAAAACTTTTTTGTTGGAAAAAACTCAGTCAAAACAGAATTAGCTAATTGAAAAGTACAATTTTGAAAGACTAATAAAAGCTGATGTAAAATTTTAATTTTTTTAAACAATATTGGAAAAATAATTTTAAAATGTAGTATGTAAACGGTGTTCCTAATTTTGAGATTATTGCTATGACTGCTTTTGAACTCTGTGACTCGTGTTGGTTTTATAGTCCTAGCTCAGGATGATGAAACCCTTCAGCATCTAGTCTGTTCATTGTTTGTTTTCCCCAGCATTGATTTTGTTTTTCTAAGTTTAATTTTTATAGTAAGAGTACACATCAGGAAAAAAAAACAAAACAACTTTTATGTATAGAAAAATCCCTTGACTACAATTAAATGAAATTTTGGTACATTTGTGTAGCACCTAGTTGTGCTTTTCATGACACAAACTGCCGTGAGCAAGTTCTTGCATCAAAGTTCTTACAGTCTCAGAAAAGGGAACCAGCAAATATTTATTTATATTTATACAGGGCAATACAGTAACAGTAATGTTAGCTCTGGGACTTGGTGGTTTCAGCACACTAAAATCTAGCTGCTGTCCAAAGTATATTTCTAACAAAAAACCCCGGTGTTATTGAATATTCATGTTTTAAAGGCTTGGCCTTGAAAACAGAGTTGATGAATGTACTACATACAAGTCTAAAAAGGGTGATATATGGAAGAAGTGGGAATGGGTCACTAAATTAACACTGCTGTGGTTCTGTTTGGGTTTTTTTAAATATGTGGTGGTCATCAGCTGTTATTACAAGTTAATAGAGGTGATCCTTAAGTGGATGAATGAAACAGAAAAACACCGCCAAAGATCGGAAATGTTGTGGGAAAGATCTTAATGGCACCTCTAAGCAATGCATATTACTCAAAACTGGGCAAGACAAAAAGTTGCCTCACGTCTAACAATAGGTCCTGATACCTTTAAAGTTTTTGAAAGCTTCTTTCATCAAAGTTGAATTAAAAAATACCTTTGACATTTTATTGCAGATGTTTTAGGCATAGTACACTATTAATATCCAGGGCAGTTCTGTTTAATAGAGTACACAAGAAGTAAAACTGTAAAGGGACTCTAATCCGTCAGTCACATAGTGTTAGAGAGTTGTCTTGCAGTTGTAGAAAGGACTGAAAGACTGGATTGATTGTTTATCTTGTACAAATCTTTGCCATAAACCAGGTGAATATGATTGCTTGGAAAATTCTAGTTGTTTTGCTGTATTCTTTTTTTCTGAGTCACTCTATAGTTGCTACAGTCACTACTCAGCTAACATTGTCCAACACATGGATATAATTGAGAATAAATGCCACAAAAAGGGAAATTTTGGGCAGAAAGGCATGCAGAGCTTGAAGTGTAAAATGAACAAGAAAAGCACATCTAGCTGCATATGTTGTTATAATTAGGATAAGGCAGGCTGCTGGATGGAAGGAGGAGAAATAAAGGAAGTGCAGTTAATTACGTCACTTGTTAGGCAGACAAGCAGCACCAGTGTGCAGAGTGGCATTCACATCTCCCTCCTTGCACATATTAGTTCAGATGAATGACTTGCAGGAGAAGTAGACTGTCACACAATACAAAGGTGAGTGCAGTATATCACCCTACAAGGACCAAGGATGTCTGCTGATATTTCAGTTAGATAATTATGCTGGTTTTATCTCAAAACAATGGTATTAGCACCAGAAGAAAAGCCAGGCATCAGGAAAAAAATTAATGAACATCCATTCTGTTTCTTACCTATTCTCTCCTTTATCCAATGCAGTTTATGAGATTAAAAACCTAAGATTTGGAAAATTAAAAATCCACTCTTAACACCCAAGGAAAATAGTATCCTGGTGTTTGGTGAAGTGTCTGATAGCTTTAGTCTCAACAGGAACCAAGCAAGAGTAGAAATGCATGTGGAGGCAGCTGGAACTGGGGAGAGATGTATGTTCTTAATACAATATTGAGCCAAGCTGAAAGGGGTTCTGCTGCTTCCTCTTCTTTTGGGTCAGGGGAGCTCATCCAGTTCCCTCCCAAATTCTCTGAGTTGCTTTCTTCCCTCTCCCTGTACGTGCCTGGGTGTTGGGCATTACCTAAGGATTACAGTGCATCGTAACCAGCACAACTCATTAGGCCACCCTCAAGAGTCTCTTGGGAAGTGCATAGTAGTTGTCAAAGGTGTCTTGGGTGTGAGCCACATTAATGGTCCAGGTGGACCACAAGCTATGCACAAAACACACTCTCAAAAAGTTCAAAGTGAGAGCAGAGTTGCAGAATCTCATTGCTGTGTCAATTGAAGAAAAGCTGGGGTGATGTTTTACGGTTTGTCAGATTTCTTTTTAGTGTGCTGGAAGGACAGAAGCAGCTTTGAGTCCTTCTTTTGTTTGTTTCTGTTTTGGTTAAGTAGTAAAATGTGATTAAAAAAAAAAAAGCCCTAAGACAGGAACTTCCTTTTTCAGTGTGTTTGTACATTGCACTTGGATGGTGGCTTGATGTCTGAGTGATCTGGAAAGCAACCAAGTATTTTATTAGTGCAAACAAAAGCCTATGAAAATGGGTTAAAGTCCTTTCTAAAGCCTGCCTATCTTCTGAAATTACTGGTTAAATTTCTTTGTCAAATGCAGCAGTGTGTGGTGATGTGTCTTTTCTATTGTGTATGCATTTAGCAAATCTTTACTAAGAGTAAAGGGTAAAACTGTTTTCATGTAATCAATCTTAAATATACCTTTGTGTATTTTCTTTGGAAATTGCATTTCAGTAAGATTCTATTCTTTAAAAGTTCACCTTTTTACTTCCCTTATGTACTGTCTTGCAACATTTTAACCTACCATAATTTTTTTGAGCTGTATTACCATTAAGTCATTATCAAAATCTTCAGCTTCTTTGCTCTTAACTAAAACAATATTCTGAATTGTTGCCAATTTCTTGTTTATATTTTTGGGCTTAATATAGGCACAAAAGTGTTCAGTAATGTGATAGACTGGAAGGTCTGTATTATGTGGAAAATTGATCTGTTATCCCATACTGTTCTGCTTTTTGTCTCTTGTTGCTTGTGCAGTTTCTGTTACGGATTATTGTTACTTTATGTGGTGCTCCAGCATTGAGAATCTCTTGTGAAAATCTCTCATCTTCAGGGCTATATTGGTATATGTCAGTAGATTTTCATAATAATAAAACCTGATTTAAGAGCAAGATTTGCTTGAATTTTAAGGCTGTTTCCCTGAGAATGTAAGGTGCAAGTGCCTGGTTTCTTTCTTTTTTTGCCCTCTGCAATCCTCCACTACTAAGAACAGAGATGTCTGCTGGATGCTACATTGCTGTAGACCTTTGATGCAGCTCAGATGGTGTAAAAGGCAGCTATTTTAAAAAGAGAGGTCCCATTCCTTTCCCCTGCCTTCCCCACCCCAGGTTATAATATGGCCTAAACAACTGTTCCTTTAAGGAGAGGCTTATTTTTGTCAGCCTTCTGGAAGTGACAGTGAGAGAGAGGATGTGTCCCTGGGGTGGGAGACAGAGACATGCTTTTTCTGTGTTTTAATTCTGTCTCTGAAAAACCTTTAATTGGGAACCCTGGATATAATTTATTAAAAAGAAAAAAAAAAAAAAGGGGGGAAGGAAAGTTCTCAAGAAATCAGTTTAGAGATAAAATCCTCAATTTAGGTTGTTAGAAAAATGCTTGGTTTTTGACTGGAATTTGTATTGCACCTGCAGGCCCACTGGTAAGCATAAGGCTCTGAGCTGTGCAGTTCTTCTGACATCACATCAGTTTACATGAGCTGTGGATCTGGAGTCTTGGCTTCTCAGATGGGGTCGATAATGATGAGCCGTTACGTCCTTCTACAGTACTTGTGCTAATATAAAACCAAAGTAATTTCTGAGAACACATTTGTTATACCTGCTCTTTCAAAGCTTAGGAAAGATGAGATCTAATGGAATAGCCAGATCCTATATTGCCCCGGGATAGCTGTACTTCCCTACCCAGCCAGAGGAGTTGCAGTACTCAAACTGGCATAACCATGATCCCAAACTACTGCTGTGAGTTGTTGATAAAAATATAGCAAAGCACTACTATTTAAAAGAAAATAAATACAAAATTTGTAGGGCTTTGGTACTGCATGCAAATTTTCAAATCAAGACAAGAATATGTAAATTATCTGCTGTTCATAACATTTATGCTATAAGCATATTTAAGAGCATACAGTAAATGCATTAGGCCACAAATTATCAAAGTTAATTCTGCTCTAGTAATTGTTTTCTTAATTTTGCAATCTAAGGATGCATTAAAAGCTTTTGTTTTCTATCTAGTAGGTATTTTTAATTCAATGTGCATTAAAGTTTATTATATTTTAGATGCCTTGAAGAAACAAAGGCAAATTACAAACATTAGTGCTTTGAACTAGAATATTCTATGTCTGAACACATTTGAAAACTGGAAAGTTTTAAGATTTAACATGGAAGGAGGAAAGAGAGCATCTTACTATTGTATTAAGAGTTCTTTGAACATCTCACTGAAACAGAGGATAAAGAAGTACAGATTGTCTTATTTTCTTTGAAAATACTCCTTGGAAAGAAGCAACTGAAGTAAGTAGCAGTAGTAAGCTGCTAAGAAACTGGCTGGGAAGAAGGAAAACAGAGTAGGCTTACTGGTTCATTTTAGGTGTGTCAGAAGGTTCACAGTGGCGTGTCGTAAGAGTCTGTAATAGGATCTGTGCTTATTTATATTTATTAGTGGTCTTGAAAAAAAAAATATTGCAGTGACCAGCAAAGGTACCAAACTTGCAGAGAAATACTTAGGTATTTATTCCTTAAGATAAAAGACAGTAGAAACTTCAGAGGAACTTTTCTAAAGTGCAAGGCTAAGCAAAGTGATGAACAGTGGGGAGATAACTTGAACTGATTGTTTTCTTTGCTGTCTCCTAACAGTTTTTTTAGCCTGGGATGCAGATAGAGATACCTTAACACTGCTGAGGGTGACTCCAAGAAGACTCGACCTTAATTATCAAACTAATGAAGCTCTCAGGGTTTCTCTCTCACACACATTTGTAATTCCTCTTCAAGCTTGGTGTATCATGAATATGTCGATAATGTGTTGGCTGGCATAGTGTGTCTTCCCTGCATTAGCACTGCTGACCCTCAGATTTCAACTTTGATTGCTATATTGTTTTTAAGATGGGCTAGAATGAGAGCGAGTGGAGTAGCTGGCCGGTCGCCTTCTCAGATGAGCTCCTTGGGAGAGGTTTTCTAAGTGGACTTTCAAAGCATACACAGTTGGAGAACCTAGGTTAAGCTATTGATGAAAGCTGGTACAACAGGAACAAAGAGGATAGAAAATAATAATTTTTTAAAATGATTTATATGAAGGAAATGCTGAAAAGTTTGTACATTGCTATTTTAGAGAAGAAACAGACTGTAGACACAATGAAATAATGAGTGTTGTAGTTGGAAATTTCCATTCTGGAATTGAATGAGTAAGACAAGGGGACATCTAAAGAAATCAAAGGGTGTCAAATTCAAAACAGAAAGATAATAGCTTTTGATGTAGCTTCCATTGCATCCTGAGAACTGTTTGCTAAAGCATATTTGAGTCCAAGAGATAAAGAGATAATGACCATTTAAAAGACTTGTAGGCATTTTTAAGGATAATGGGAATAAGCTGTGTTTATATGAATGGTATAGTTTTACAAAGACTCTTGCTTTAGAGAAGTAAGGAAGCTTTTTGCAATATATCTGAAAATAGTAATTCAGGGACTTTATACATCTTTCTGCCTTGTTAGCTGTTACTATTTATGGAATAATTCACTCAACTATTATTTATTTATTATTTTATTTTTACACTGTGCAGACACTCAGTTTCTAATCATTGTCCTGTTAGGATATTAGGTTGGTCATTGGAAAAGCAGTAAGGAGATGGAGCTCTGGTCTGGTTCCTATGGAGGTCCTTACTGTGAAGCACATTTCTCTATTCTGGATCCATATATGATATCCTTTAAAAAATGCTTGGAGAACTATATGAAACAATCATTTTGGAAAAAGATACTGCAAAATTTAAATACTTTAGGTGAAGAATACTGATTTTTTAATTTTTTTTTTCATTCATCCTTTTTCATTTTAGGATAGTCAAGTCAAAAACCCCTCCAGTGTAAACAGATTTGTTACATTGTCTTCTCCCCTCATTCCTTGAATTTCTGGAGAGATTTCAAATTCCATGGGCGCTTTTGAGAAAGACAAGAGTGAGTTGAAACCAACTGTAATGTAAAGCTAATTCTTACTTTACCAGGCATAACATTTTATTGACATAGGTAATTAAAAAAATTATTTTCAGCATATGGAAAGAATACCGAGCTAGGGCTTCTCTTGAAGAAGTTGGTAATTGTGTGAAGGTGTATTTGTGGCAGCGTAGGGCAACATCCTTTCACCAGGGAATTCAAAGATAGGCTTTTTTCTTATATTAGTTCAAGTAGGAAAAATTAATATGCTAATAATAGCTATTTCAAACAATTTACTGTGTCTTTTCTGATATTTCTCTTTTAACTTCTGAATACAAAGAATGACAGATTATTTTGCATTTTCTAGAGAGTCATCTATTTTTACTTTCTGTGCAAGAATAGGCAATTATCTTGAAAACCTGTTTTAAATAATTAAAAGTTTACACAGAACACAAGTTATATCTGTGATTACCTGTATTGAAAGCTAGCGAGACGTTCTGTTTTCTTGTTTCTTTGCTTTGCATGTTGACAGTGCTTTTTGTTTCATCAGCTTTTTTTGGATCCTGGATACTCAGGCTGGGAGGAGTGTTCTTAGAAATGACCTTTCTGAGCACAAACAATGGAGCAGCAAAAAAACCTTTAAAAATACATGAGGGAGAAAAAATAAATTTAGACATACTGCTTATCTTGTGCTCTTATAGGAAGTGGAAAGTTTTCCATTAAAAAAAAGTAAAAATAAAGAAATAAGTGTTACAGTTCATTAAAAAAAATCTTTTTCTTGTAATATCTATACAGTGAGAGAACGGGTTTTCTCAAATAATCATGTAGTAGAAGATACTGATGATGGGGTGGCTGCCCAAACGATGGGTCAGGATCCAGTACCTATTCTGGAAAAAGTATTCTGAATAAGGGTTTTGTGAACTTGATTTAGTTCTGCTTAGTGATTCTGCTCTTAAGAATCATTGGAAATGTTCATTTCAAAGGTTTTCTTTCTCTTTCTGGAATGCTAGATTCAACAACCTTTTAGATGCCATAAAATGAAAGGAAAAAGTATCAAGTATATTATGTTTAATGAGCTTTGAAAACAGCGGGTAAAATTATTCAACCATAAGTACCTTTAAGACACATGATGGGTTTTTTTTTTCAGTAGAGGGTTTATACACCTATTGTGTTCATGGGAAAGTGCAGGTGCTCTACGTTCTTGGAAATCAGTTTTCTTTTGATTTCCATTTCCAAATACAGATATAGCTAGCTAACGTTAAAGGTTGAGCTCTAAGTCTTCTGGTAAAGTAATACAAGCCAAAACAAGCAGTATCATAGGATCATAGAAAGGTTTGGGTTGGAAAAGACCTTAAAAGATCATCTAGTTCCAACCCCCCTGCATGGGCAGGGACACCTCCCACTAGGGCAGGTTGCTCAAAGCCCCATCCAACCTGGCCTTGAACACTTCCAGGGAAGGGGCATCTGCACCTTCCCTAGGCAACCTGTTCCGATGTCTCACCACCCTCATATTAAAGAATTTCTTCCTAATGTCTAACCTAAATCCACCCACTTCCCATTTAAAATCATTCCCCCTTGTCCTGTCACTACATGCCCTTGTAAAAAGCCCCTCCCCAGCTTTCCTGTAGGCTCCCTTCAGGTACTGGGAGGCCACTATGAGGTCTCCCTGGAACCTTCTCTTCTCCAGGGGCCGAACAACTCCAACTCTCTAAACTCTCTAGTCAGTTTTTTTTGGTTTTTTTTTTTTGATTGCTGTGACACTTTGAGGAAGATAATGGACTTGTTACAATGTTATGTTAAGGTATTTTGCTCTTAAGTCCCTTCTGTTCTAGTATCAGATTTTACTCTGGCATGGTGCTCATCTTCAAAAAAATCGTTATTGCTCTTGTTATTTCATGTCACAGTTAAGGGTTACTGTTTTGTTGACATAGTCTAGTTTGAAATGTCATCTTATCATTTAGTAAGATATATTAATAGATTAGTGATTGATGTATGAAATGTTGAGGAGCACTCCATTCTCTATTAAATGTTTTATGATTATCAATAATGCACATATTTGTTTAACAAAATAATAAAAGACACAATTGCAATTTTGCGAGCTTTCGTTTTGAAAAGACAGCTAATTCTTATAATAGTATTGGATTTATTCTCAGCTTTAAAAAAAACAGTTTTCTATTTTCAACTTCCTGGTGGGAAGTCTGATACCCAATTAATTTATATCATATTTGCTTTAGATTGTGGCAGGTGAAATTTAGGCCTCAGTGAAAGTAAAAAATTTCTCTAGATTCTTTTAGTTAAAGTGTAATATGAAGAAAGTATTACTACACTATTGTGTATTATAAATTCCAAACCTAGTAGGGTAATGTAATACAAATAGGCCATATACTTACATATGTTAAGGTTAAAAAGAGTGGGGTTAATACTAAATAAAATTGATTTCAGGATAAGCCTGTATATAAAGTCACTGAGGGGTCTGTAGTTGACCTTGCATTAACATCTATACTTTTGCTGTAATTTTGTTTAAGATTTTAATATTTAGCCCGCATAAAAATAAGCTACGCTATGATCTTCCAACAGCTTAGTTCAACTTGATTATCACATTTTCAAATGTTTCAGTCTTTTATATGTTGATTTTTAAAATATGTATATATTTTAATGCACTTAAATGTTAGCCTGCCATCCTAATATAAGCGCTTCATGTATTTTTTGGAAAGGCCTTATGTTTTTGAAGACTCCAAAAAGAAAAACCCATTTTACTGAGGTAATTTTTGATGCTGTTAAATTACAATTTGACATCTCTAAAGCCTTCCCCCCTGTTTTTATGTGCTCTCCTGGCTGAGCCCTGTTCTGATCCTAGCACGCTTGCTAAATCACTGTACCTGCTTTTTCCCCCTGGCCAAGGAGGAGGGATCAGCACAGCAGTGTTTGGCAGCACTGTGTCAGGGTTAGGGAAGGCCCTTGGGAAGGCTGTTGGAGCCTTTGGATGAAAACTGAGATACTCTAGTATCCCTGGTGATCCTCAGAGGTTAAGGAGGATTTCTGTTGGTTGTAGAGTGATATTTATGTGATCGTTGTGTGCTTTATAGACTTTGTTTAGAGGTCATTGAGTTCCTTGGTATGTGTCCAGTTTTCACAGATACGCTTGTAATTCTGCTCTAATTGTACTACAGCTTCACTTAAAAGGAGTAAGAACTTTTTGTAAGGGGAGAGGTTAGGTAGATAAATTGGTTTGGTGTTTGTTTTTTTTTTACATTTAGATTTTGCAGAAATTGCTGAGATTCTAATCTAGAACTGCTTTGCCCAATGTTTGTTGTACCTCAAATCAGCCCTGTTTACATTTGTTAGATACGGTGGAATGACTGTTTTGATCAAATCAACAAGTTAAATACTGTACCATTGCGGTGATAAAGTTCATAATGCTGAGGCATTTAGTTGATTGGTTTAAAATGAATTTGTATATTTCAAAAATGTGGTGTAACAAGCTGAAGAATTATGAAGAAAAGTGTACAATTGTAATTTTGTTCATAGTAGATCTTCATTCTTGGAGAGATTTAACTAGAGTTAGTTAAGGTAAAGCCCATCAGAGGAAGGGATGAGAATGGGAGTGTACTCTGTTCTTCTCTCAGTGAGGGATGGAAAACCGCCCTCCACTTCTGAATTTTCATAACTGGTGAATTGTAAGCTCCCTAGTTTGCACAGGGATTCCACCTAGTTTTTATTCACAACAGGGAACAACTAAAAGACTAAATCAAAAAAGCTACCACGTTCATTTCAGTATTTCTCAGATACAGTAGGTAAGGGAGTAAATTATTTTTTAAAATCTTATTGTCTCATGTGATGCATATTCAGAGTTTGGCGGTTTTTTGGGGAAAAAGGTAAGATAAGAGGGATGCAGACAGGTCTGACTAGTTCTTTCTTACTAGTTAGTTTGCTAGGTTTTCACCTAGTATTGAGCTGCTAGATAGCTGGATTTCCGTAGCATTAGTTGTGGGAGAGCCAGATGAAGAGGAAGATCGAAGTTTGGCAGCTCCTTTGTATGGAACTATTAGAGCTTAGGGTTCTCAGTCGTCATCTCTGCTATACGTTCCCAAAAGGGGAGAGACAACACAAAATCCAAGTGGCTGGCACTGCTTGGAAATCTTCTGGGCATCCACTTCAATAGGAAAAACTAAACAGGAAAAACTACACAAACATGTAAAATTCAAGTTTCAACTTTGCTCTGCAACCTTCAATGATATTTGTGTACCTGTGAAGTATTTTCAGCATTCTGGATGTCGCAGAGAGGGGAAAAGTAGTGATGCAGGCTTACCTTCTTAAAGGCACATGAGTTAGGCAAGATTATCCAAATTATAATGGCCCAGACTCTTCTAAATATAAGAATGACACATTTAAACAAAACTTTTTATTTTTTTACTCTTCCCCAAAGTAAAGTGAGAGTAAGTAATTGGTATGAAATGGAATATTCACACTAAAACTGTTTTTATATTTACCTAGTCAATTTATGTTTATAAATATAAGCAGAAAAAGAATATTTTAAAATTTCTTACTAATACAACTATGATTTTATATATTGTTCTTGATCATGAGTCCAAGTCTCCTTGAGATGCAGTTATTCAGCAAAGGATACAATTTCTTTTTTCTTCCAACATCTTTAACTGCACATAGTAGTTGGTCCCAAGAGGCAGGTCATGGGTGCAGTTGCGTCCAGAGTACACCTTTGGAGTTTGCTGCCCTTTCCCAGGGGAGGTTGGAGAACCGTTTGAGCAGCAAGTGCAAGCCCTGAAGCAGCTCCTGCTTGTGGGAGGGAAGCGGCTAGCAGCAGCAGCTGCCCATGCCTCCTGTAGCAACTGTGTGCCCTGCCGAGCAGCAGCAGCAGCAGCAGATCTCCCAAGCCCATCCCTTCACCAGCAATGGTTTAACAGCCTTGGGATGGCGTGTGCGGGAGCAGCTGTTGTCGATGGAAGAAATGGGAGTCAAGGCTATTTGTATCAGAGAGGGAGAGGAGGAGGGGGAAGGAACTCCTTAGGGTGTGGAAGGTGTTGATCTTGTGTACAGGTGCAGAGGAGACATTGAAAAGAAGCTGGAAACTCTGGCAGGAGTGGAAAGGTACCTTTAAAGTTGGATGTGAATGCAATGACTGCTGAATTCAGACCACTCTGGTTCAGTGCATAACACAAATTCCTTGAGCTAGTACTAGTGTTCTTTCAGCAAGTTCTTATTTAAAACTAAAACCCAGTAAATTGTTAATTTATGGGAAAATATTATGACCATCCATGTTTTCATGCAGAAAATTCTAAAGTCACTTTAGTTTGTGGGAGTTCCTTAAATTTTAATTATGTGTTGTATGAGGCTGTAATGAGAATGACTCAGTTTTGGTGTACTGCATTGTACTATTGTGTGGTAAATGAACTGCAGTTCATCAACATAGTTGGATATATATTCCCTATTAAAAGGAAAGCATGTAGTATCTGTTAAAGGTGGCACGCAGTGGTCTCATAGTTGAGGTATGGAGTAGGAAGGGTCAGGGAAGGGGAGGAATATTTGGTAGTATTTGGGTTTCTTCTGAATTGTGTTTTGTTTGTATGTAGTGATAACCTTTTGTTTAACACAATATCCTTTCACAAGTCTTTGTAGCTGTTGCTTAGGCTTTGCAGTAAATGGAAATTAAAGGTCATTATTCAGGAGGAATTGCATAAAAACATAACAGGAAAGTTATCAGCAATCTGGCAGGGGGGTTGGACTCAATGATCTCCAGAGGTCCCTTCCAACCCCTAACATTCTGAGACTCTGTGAATGTCATACAGAACCCTACAATGCAGTGATTTCATGGCAGTATTACAAGCATACTTTATGACAGGATTTCTTGCCTCTTGTTTTCCTTTGTACAAATACACAAAGTTGCATTAGGCACTTCTGACTCACCTTAGATCATGAGGTTTGTCCACTGAATGTGCTCATCAGCATGGAGCCTGCAATTTGTAATTTTATTTTCCCCACAGTTGGAATGCTTTTTTTTTTTGTAGAACATTTAAGTCAAAAGACACTGAGGTCATCTAGCCTGTGCTTCAGTGTATTACAGTGTATTACATTTCATCACTTATTGCTATATCCTGAGTTAGCCTTGAGTATTACCAGACTCGGGAGACTAAATTTTTGTTTGTCATTTAATGCTGAATAGCAGGGAGTTGATTAAAAAAAATATGCTCAGATGAAAATACTTGTTTTGTGTGTCATGTTCTGCATAACATCTTGAGAGGATGCCATCTGCTTCTGAATAAATAAATAAACTGGATTCCTATTAAAAGAGCTTGCTTGCAGAAAAGCAGCTTATGTTTCAGCCATATACACATAGCCTAACTCTGGTAATGTGCCCTCCAAACACTTCCTTCTGGCAACCTCTGCTCTTCCTACCAAGACACAGAGTATTATGCCTCCCTGAGTGCCTGAATGTGTTGACAATGAAAAACTGCGTAGGCTGGCTGTTAAAACTTCTCTTGAGGTCGTCCTGCTAAAGGGCTTGCTTTCACTATTAGCAGTTTCTTCCTTTAGTGTCATTCTCAAGTGAGGGAGAGGACAGAGGTGAGCTCAGATGATTCCTCATTAAACCTCTGCAGCATAAACTCTGGACTTTCTGTTGCATGTGAAAGGGGGTTTATGAATACAGGAGTAGTACAGAGGGTTTTTTTTTGTTTCTTTTTTTAACAAAAAAGAGTTGGGGTTGTTTTGTTTTGTCTTCTTTGTGGGTTTTTTTTGTTGTTGTAATTGCCTATAGAATAGCATATGGCCAGAGAGACTTTAATTTTATATGTGTCAAGCTGAGCTGTATCCTGGAAAGAGTTTCTTTAAACTGTCACTGCTGCTTCAGAACCATGCCTTAGATGTGTTTCTGAAAAACCTTTTTATTCTTTTTCCTTTTTTTTTCCCTGCTAAAAACATCTGCTAAAGTGGTGGAGAATAGTAAAGAGTTGTTTTTTTCACTGAGCAGAAGCCCTTATTGCAATGAGTAGTGATAGAGAGAACTCTGAGGTCCCCTAATTAACGATCTCTTAGGTGCTTATAACTCCTACGCAAGATACCAATCTGCTAACACCCTCATAGAAGCAGTGTCACTAAGCAGCTTCTTCAAATACAGGCAGTATGTAATCAATGACCATAAAAACCTCTGAACTGAGTTTTATACCAGTAGAAAGGTTGCTTTATATCTCAACTAAGCTAAGACAGACATTTCGATGGAGAGTTCCCTTAGCCATCCTCACTCTTTGCATTGGCAGCTGTGTCCCTGTGGATGATAGGAATGGAAGTAACTGACCCAAAACTTTTGCTTCAGCCAGGAAGTTGGAAATTCTGACCCAGCAAAATGTGGCCTGGGCCATTTTGACCTTTTGGAACTGCTTGATGAGGAAACATGCCTTCTGACTAATGTGATAGCAGATCACAGAAAGCTAGAGGCTAAACAAACTTTAAAAGGTAGTCTTTAATAGGAAAATATGTCCTTATTCTCTACTCAGCTCCACAGTAAGTATGATTATCAACATCTAGCAGATAGCCCTATGAACAAAATACACAAGGTTTTATTGGATTATTAAAAAAATTATGTATTTCAGTCTTGTGCTGAAAGTCTTTTTTTTTTAATTCTTCTTCTATCAGATGTTCAGATGACCTCTTGAAGGTTGCTCAGGGTTTGTTCAGAGTGTCTTCAAGGGTAGAGAATTCCACACCTTTTGGGAATGCTTGTTCCAGTGCTTGACTACCACATTGTGAACTTTTTTAATCTAGTATCTAATCTGAATCCCTGTTACAACTTGTTTCCATTGCCCCATATCCTATAAAATACACCTCCAAGAATAATCTGGTTCTGATTCTCTACAACCACTCATTACATAGTTAAATGTGACACAAATAAGATAATCAGCTCTTGTTGGGTGCTTCATTCTAATGCGTCAGCCCATCCTCCAAAGACTGAGGGAACTTAAATCTGAATAATTTTTGCTTTTCTTTCAGCATTGAAAGTCTGATTTTGGGAGGAGATGAGGGAATTTCTTAGTTCTGAAATCTCCCATCTACCTCATCAAATAGTCAAATTAAGCTTGTAAACTGTATTCAACCTTGTTGTTGTTCAATATTAGTTAATGTTTGAATAATTTGATTACTTGGACCTGTAACCTCACAGGCTTTGTAACAAAAAATCTGGAGAATCAGAGAAATAATAGAGTTCTCCAAGTAGGTGCTGTTACCAGATGGGCATTCTGTGGTGTGTGTTCTGGAGTTGGTTTAAATCTCCTGGAGAGTTAAGGCCTCCATTGGCTCTGTCTTTAGTGGTATGCATTTCCACCAACAGCTTCAAACTAGCAAGATGGTGTGTTTATAATAAGCCTGCTACTTGAACGCATTTTCTCCATTTATAAATACTTAACATCTTAAGCTTAAGAGCTCTGTAGAACAACATGTCACTGAAGCAATAAATACTGGGCTTTGTTCAAATTACGATAGCATTGAAACCAAGACTATGCATGTGGAAAGCAGATTTGTTTTTATAAACCTCCGGGCTGTTGTTAGGGCTGCAGCTTGGACTAAAGGAGATGTTGATCAGCTTAGTTTATCCTTGTACTGAGGAAGAACTGAGCGTTTTTCCCTGACAGGGGTTGTATAACCTGTTCTTAAAATAAATTTGTAATGGGGATTAAACCATCTCTAACTCACCTTTCATGCTGCTTTGATGACAAAAGTACTTCTTCCTTTCCTTTCCCCAGTACATTTTAATTGATACAGGTTAAGCCAATGGCATTCGGTAGTGATTCTTCTAATGAACAATTCATATTTGACTTACACATGTTGTCTAGCAGCTGTCAGATCTCTGTACCTACTTCTTCTTACGGACTAAAAAGCCTGTATTCCTTTAATTGTGCTTCATGTATCTTTTTTTTAAATCTCTTGTCATTGAGGATGAACCATAGACAGTCCAAAGTATCTCTCTTTAGGTATGGTACCCCAAACTGGATTGTTTCAGCAGATACTTTGCAAGTTCTTAGTAAAATGTATCATCTCCTTGCACATGTAAAGGTTCCTTAACAATGTGCATCAGAATTGGGCTTTGCCCTTCTTTCTCACATCACATTGTTAACTGGTGTATATTTTATGATTGATTACAACCCAATTAACTTTTCTGTGTTCTTCATAGTCTGTTACTCCACGTTTTGATGTATGTTTTATTTTTCTTCCATACAAGTAAAAATTCATTTTTCAAGCTGTCTTCCAAATTCAGTGATATAATTTAGAAATGTGAACCTCCCCTTCTGAAAGCTTGCAGTCCTTTCAGTTTGATGTAATCTGTTCATTTCATAAGTATAATTTCTCTTCCATTATCCAAGTATTAAATAAAAAATACTGACTAAAATTGGGCCCAAGAAAGACCTTTGTACTTGAGAAGTATTTTTAGTTTCGTAGTATATGGATAGTAATGTTTCTGCGTATTTTTCCCAACTATTCACTTACCTTTCTTCTCTGACCTCTCAATGATTATCACTCTTAGACAATAATTTCTTTTTTAGTATGCCACCAGTGCCAAAAGCATCTACTCCATCTTTTTTCTCTCTCCCTCCCCCTTATCACTAGGTCATTTACTTGATTCAAAGCAACCTGTAGAGGTTGGTTGCAGGGTGCTTGAGGTCATGGTGGTTTTGTGGGTTTTTTGGGGGGGTAGGGTGTTGGGTGGCTGTTCAAAATTGGGCAGCCAAGAGCAGGAGCCAAAATGTTATTGAAAATTAACAGCGGTGGTCCAAATATATTTACAGGCAGAAGTGTAATACTTAATTTTGGGGGGGCTTTTTGCTTCAGCCCACCCCTGTCCCATCTATTCATATAACCACTGCCCCAGTAACCCTCATGATCTGTCTCTGCATATCTTTTTCTGCTCATCTAGTCTAGCAGCTATGATTACCTTCCAAGATTTCCTAACCTTGTTTTGCTGTTTCTCAGACTTAGGGGTGATGTTAGCACCTGTGAGCCTTTCCAAATTCCATGAACTTCCTCATGTTATCCTTGTGAAGCTAAAAAGGTGCAGTGAGATGGCACTTGCTGTCCTACTATCCTCTTTCATAACGAGGAGGAGTAGTGCCTGTGGGCTGTTAAGTTGTGGCCCCCTCTCCCAGAGAAGACCACCTCATGTCCTCTGGGTGGGCTGTGTGTAAGGTGAAGTTTGCCCATCACACTCTCAAGCGTGACCTTGGGCTGCTTTAATTTGTGACTGCCTTGCATTTTCATCAGGCTTTGTAAATCAGAGTGTGAGCTATTCCTGAATCAGTTACAAATTTGAAATATTTTGCCTCTCAGATTTTAAAGATCACTCTGAAGATTAGTGTATGTGTAGATGATACAATGTATTGCTCACCAAGTCTGGTCAGGTGATGTCATTTGCACGTATTTGCAACATACAGCAGATTGACTTCTGTCTTCCTTTAAATTTATTTTTTTTTCTCCACACATTTTTTTTTTTCTTTTAGTGTTGGACCTTACTGGTATGATTTCGTTTTGGTAGCACTAACTACATATTTTGACCAAGGAACTCTAATTATAGTTATTTTAAGTATTGCTTATGGAGGAAGAGAGATTTGTAATGGCTCTCTTTTCCATGGGAATCCTTCCCAGTGTTTATAGTGCATGGGGTTTTCTCTTGCACAGTGACTTGCAGCTTCAGCAGCTGACACTGCTGAATCAGTTACACTTTCTGTTTCATTTCTTAGCTCCAGACTTTCCAAAAAGTTGTGTTACTTGTCTGAATAACTTGGGTTTATGCTTGGTCCTGCACATACCACAGTCACAAGGCTTTGTTTTCCAACATACTTCCCAGTCTTTGGGCTGTGACTTTGTAGAAGAAAACAGACAGTTTATTTTGTTTTGTGCTTGTTTTAGGTAGTGATTCTCATCCTTTTTTTTTTTTTTAAACAGTGCCATAGTTATTTTACTCTTTTTCTTTGTGACGGTAATGATTTATAAAACACTTGGACTCCAAATACATTAATTAGTAGCCTTGTTAGTGGGCTTGTGCTCATTCAAATTAAGGTTTATGATTCAGAGGTTAGGGGGAAATACTCAATGTCAAAGTATCTCATAAATTTATATAATATTAGAATGTGTACTGATAAAATGACTTTCAGCTTTTATTTTATTTTATCACTCCTATATTGAAATAATGCAAGAAAGACAGCATCTAGTTCCATATTGTTTGCTAACTGGACAGAATTATGGAAGTTTTTTGTGTTTAAACAAAACACCTGGTTAGGATTTTAAAAAGAAAAAGTGCATAAGGGGTGAAGTCACTAATTATAAATTGGCAGAGCTTCAATTAAGAGAATTTTTGCTGAGAACTTTTCCTGTCCAGGTCCTGGCTTCCTGTCACAGGCGTAAAGAAACAGTATGTGTATCCTAACAACCCACTTGTCTCTGTCCTACATGCTTTTAACTTTAAGGCTGTTATAGTAATTTTTATCATAACCAATGAAGCATTTTCTTGAAAACCTTTGACTCTTGCTGGTTTTAAATGTATTCTAGAAAACTGACAACTCTAGCCTGTGTTGTTGGGTTTTTCTTGTTTGCAAGGTAAATCTGACCTCAAGCTTTTTAAGAACCAGCTTCACAGGGACAACACTCAAAAGGATTAGAATATTTTGCAATTAAATTTAATGACAAATTATTGGTGTTTAAGAAAAATAATTAGAAGGGTTTGTAGTGTAGTTTTCTTTTCATCAAGATGCCAGTGACAACCACCTGATTCATTTCAAATGTTTGTGCAACAGTGTGAGAAATAACAATGCACACCTCCAAATTTAAATACAGTCCACAGTTCATGGATTATCACAGACGTAACATTTGCCAGAACAAAGAGGCCGTATACCTTCAAGAACAATTGATCTTTCTAATGGATAATAGTTGGTGTAGTCTGGACAGTCTGTAGAGTGATACTTTGGATACCAGATGGTGACAGGAAAAGTGTCCCGCCTCACTGCACACACAAGAAACTTGTCTTAGTTTCTAGGCTGACCAGAAAGACTTAATTTGGGCCTTTTGTGGTTGCATGCAACTGCAGCTTTGCTTTTGCTTTTTTCCGTGGCAAATTGTAACTACTGCTATGTGAAAGCTGTAGTAGGGTAGCTTCCTTCTAGTGCACCTGTGAGGGAAGTGGCATAATATTATTCTCAAATGTTGATTTTTTCCAAGGAGAAGTCGTTGTATCTTCATTTGATAGCGTAGTTTGTGGTGATGTGTATGCATAGCACCAGAAGTGCCTTGCAGATGATGTGGAGAATGAAGTTAAGTGTGTCTAACATGAAGTATGTCTAACCTTACTTGCCCTGTGAGACTCCTGCCTTGTAAATTCACAGATCAGCAATGCTACTGATATAACACATATCCAAACTAGTTGGTAATTTTTGTGCTGTATAGGTAAAAATAATAATTGGGGTGGGGTGTTAGATGAAATCCTCTTTAAACCACATTGTTTGTTTTTTGTTAGTGTAACAGGATTTTGCGCACAAAATGTACTTGTTAGACTCTAGGATCCAAGTTGGTTTTTTGCCTGAATTAGCAAGAATTCAGATTTCATTGCCTGAGTCTGCTGCTCTGAATTAATGACGTGATTAAATCTAAGATGTAATAATCTCCATATCTCTAATTTAAGACTCTACAGAATTTCATAAATCTGTTACTACTTTTTTGCATATTATTAAAGGTCAGGCTAATAAGATCCCCTGAGACTGCATCTCTAAGTACATGGAAAATCTCTGCTTCTCAATTTTTCTGCTGTCTGGTCATGCTAGAGACCTAAGCTCTGTGTGAAGTCATTAAGACAGCTCTTTAGGCTGGTAGGAAACCCAGCAAAAGCATCAGGTTGTTCTAAATCCTGAGGTTTTGTGAGGACAGTTATGTTGGGTGAAGAGTAATTTCATTCATGAACATTAAGGGTTCTTGCTGCCTCTTCCATTTCTTGTAGCCATCTCACTGTTTTCTCATGTGAATCTTGCAATTTCAATTTGGTGGGAGAAAGGGTCAGTAGTAAATTGTGGAATGATTTGTGGCCTACAAAATGTAGAGTGTTTTAAAAATTGATTCTGACGACTATTTTTTGAGAGCGTCTCTAATGCTTTCCCTGTGTCACATCTGAAATTACTTTTCTGGAGCTAGTGTCAGTATGTAATATAAAGAAAATAGATGGTTCCAGATGGGAGGTAGAGCTGTCTTGTTTGTATTACAAAATATAAAGTTAGTAATGTTTTATACTTCTTCCAGTAACCTACAATAGTGGGTAATTAATTGTACCATTCCTGAGATTTAGATTTTTGGCTCAAAATAAGGATATACCAAGGACACAGTGCTGTTCCTGTATCACATGGCTCATCTTAAGTTATGGGGACATATGGATTTGTTCTTTCTTAGAGAGTTGTTTGCTCGTTTCCAGTATGAGCACTCATTAAATTCAGTGGCAGGTGTTTGATTTTCTCGTAATTAAATTAAAATTGGGATAATTTTGGTCATTAACTGCTTTATAATCATTTGGATAGTTTACCATACTCTGATCTTTCCATGAAGGAGCCAATGTATCTTCAAAGCTCTATTTTGTGTTTTTAATAAAAAGTGGTATTTTGCTTGTGAAGACATGCAGATGTGTTTTAGGGGCTTTTGGGACTATTTTTTTTTTTCCCCCCTCTTTAAAGTGAGTTTATTCTTTTACAGTAAAGGCAGATACTAAAATACTGTTCTATGCTATTGCTACTCAAACAAAAAAGCCCTTGCCTGATTCTCAACACTAAGTTCAGATTTATACATTTTATTTCTCTGTATGTTATCCTCACTCTTTCTGTCCTCTAGTTTTAGCTTTACAGTACAGTCCTCATAGCAAAGGTTTGGATTTTGATACCAATAGATTTCTTAACTTGTTGGTTGTCTGTTTTTTGCCCTCACTGTGTAACAATTTTTTCAGTTGCTGTGATGTGAGCAGGCACAGGGAACAGTAGCGGGATAGAAATGAAACCTGCAGAAAATATATTACTCTTCAATTTCTAGCTTACTTTAAAGGATTTAAACAGTAAAAATCTGTAAGATGACATGGAATATGTGGTAAGAAAGCCACAGGCTTCAGTGAGAATAAATTCAGTAAAACATCTACTTTGACAGCTTATTCCCCCAAATCTACCTGAGTTTCCTGAGCAGAAGATACTTGGACGACACCTGATGATTGCTGTTCCACAGCTCCCTTTTTTTGCCAGTTAATTTTATTGTGAAGTCCTACTTTGCTTGTTTGGTCTTGGTTCCATCTTTAAAATATTTAGATTTGTCTACCATGTCAGTATTTGTGGTTAGTTTAGGGACTATATTTGGGTTTCTTCCCTCTTACAACTATTGTTAGATATTTTAAATTGTGAAATCGATTAGCAGCTAGAAGACAAATATTTTAAAGTTTAGCGGGTATTTATTTTTGTCTGTGTATCTTTTTCTCAAAACATTGTACATTGATACAAACCAAAGGATTTCCATAGACAAGCACTCTGACCGCATGTGTTTGCCTGAAATACCCATGATACTTTTGTATTAATTTCATTGCAGTTATTACAAGCACAACAGAAATAATTTTCCATCTGTTCTCCAGTGCTGTAGTGGTTACTACTTCTTCACCTATCATCCAAACTTAAAACACATTACCAGAAGAATAAAGGAAAGGAAAAGGAAAAAGCCAATAGCAGAAAGTTCTGTGATGAATATTGAATTTGCATCAGAGGTAATTACGTGGAAGAAATGTATGGGATGTCAGGTATTCCCTTATCCTGAGATCATACATTGCCCAGCAGTTTGCTTTCTGAATGTCTTAACTATCAAAGTTTAAGGCGAGTGATCATCATCTCCTTACACAAGCCTTTGTGCAATGAGTTGCAGTTTAACAGGGCTTTGGCCTTTGTGTCAGAGATGTGCTTTTGCTATCATGTTAAAATCCGTTCAGACTTGGCTGCCTTTTAAGTCTTTCTAAAAATGTTTGACTGTGTGCACACTCAGCAAAAACCCTCTTGTCTTTTTATCCATTACGTTGTCTGAAGATTGCCTACAGTCTGGCATGGAAATGAATGTAACAGCTCCTGCAAATGTTTCCTACTAACATAATGCTAACACCTGAGGAAGCAGTCTCCTTTTAACTGAATGGATCTCCTCCTCAGCATAGAAGTACTGCACCCACTAGCTAGACTTGTTTAAAAAGGCTTTATTTTTATTATTTGTCTGAGGGGAGTGAGTTTTGTAACGAGCTCCTTTTGTGGTGGAAGGGCTGTGCTGGCTGGAGCAGGGACAGCTGAGGCTCAATCTGAGCAGACCAGGGGGGGAAGGGGCTGCTCAACAAATGGCAGCCAGCTGCTGCTGCTGGCACCCAACTGAAGACTCTTTCTGCTTCAACTCCTTTTCCCTCTGCCCCCTTCCCTCATGATGAATTTCATCAGCCTTTTGCATCTTTCTGTAACGTAGTCCCATGCTTTGCTGTAGAAGAGTGACTCTGTGCCCTTGCCACATCCTTTCTGCATCTACCGAGTGAGGAGCCCACCAGCATCACCTCCTCCTGCCCACCTGGGACAGACACTGTGCTGGTGGGGGACCAAAAGCACCACCAGTGTGGAAGATCCTCCCACAACTCTTGTTCAGCTACTGAATGCTCTTTTGGCTCATGGTGATGTTTCTCTGACAAATGGGGGGAAAGAAGGAGGAACCTGAAGTTCCTCTACAGCGAACTGGCTCTACTTTGGCTGAGACTTACAGCAAACCTGGCTTCCCCCACCCCACCTCTCCCTCAACATGCTTTGGATTATCAGGTAACTTCAGCATTCAGAAATAGTATAGTAACAGTGGGCAATGCTGGACGAAACAGGCAGTTGCAAAACACCTTTAAGTCCAAGAAAGGGGAAAAAATAACCTCAAAAAGCAACTGTTGTCATCTCCCTTCAATAAACGCAGTAAGCCAGGGGAAACATGGTGCTCTTCAACTATTTATGTCTAGCCTTGCTATTATTTAATCAGATATTCCTGGCTCCCCCACTTCAAGGGGAAGGTGATTTTACTATATGGTCTGTGCTTTAATGCCGACAGTATCAGACGAATCAGACTGGCTTTACTTCTTTTGCTGCAACCCTGCCAAATTCTAGCTTAACACCAAGCACTGCAGAAGGTCATCTCAGAGAATGACTCCTTGAGTTGGCCATAAACTCTCTTAGGCAGTCCAAAAGGTATTGCACAAAGTTTATCCAATAATAGCACCCATATTTAATTTAGATAGTAGTTTGGTTGTGCTGAAACCAAGGAGACAAGCAGTTTCCCCAGATGAATGACTGTTCGTGTTCCTTACCCTTGGAGAATAGGGAATTGTCAGTTTTAATCTGATAATTTAGAAGTTTCCTCTTACCTCAGGCTATTGGCTATTTTTCTCATGATTATTTTGAAACTGTTAGAAGGTTATAATTTCTTGTACCCAGTCCAGCCTCCTGATTTGGAAATGTTTTACAAATAATGCATAAAACAGAATTAATTTTCACATCAGTGACATCATGGCAGAAGTGATCAATTGAGAATGGAGACTGCACTCTATAGGAATATTCTTACAAAGACTTTACATAGTATGAGACCCTAAATTTTATGGCAGAGGGACAGATACATATTGGAGCTGTGCTTGTGGCTTCCCAGACAAATATTTAGGCATGTCCACAGAAGAGGATTTTTTCCCTTCAGGGTTCCTTCAAGAACACAGGCAGAGAACTCCCCATCAGGACTGAAAGCAGCAGTTAGCTGAGAATCTGATTGTCACTGCCCACAGTTTGCTCATCTGCACCTGATACCTTTTTTTTGTATTCCAGCTTGTTGAAAAGCAACTGCTTTTAGGTCAGAACAGAAAGGCCTAAGTGCCACATAGTGTGTTCACATATGCTGGGCCATCTCACCTAAACTGTGTTTCTACCTAGAAGGTTTGGACCAGATGATCCTTGAGATCCCTTCCAACCTGCCATTTTATGATTCTAGGATGCATCACAGAATACTAGGAAATAGGGGTGGGCTGTTGTCATCTAATCCATCCTCCCCCCCAAGCTGCTTTGCATGTGGAAACACCAGTAGCTCAAGAACGTGCCAGCCAGTAAAAAGACAAATAGCTGTTGAGTCACCATGCAGTGGTAAAACCAAGGAACAGCAAAATACAGGTAGGTTTTGTCTGACAGTCGTCTGGGTGGAGCAGAAGGTGTTTTAGGTAGTGTGATGAAGTCAGAATGCCATCTGCTTTTGTTGATGCCCTTGGGACTTCAGAAAATAATTCTCATGTCTCTGGAGATGCGTGGTTTTCTGTTGGGCCATGTTTGCCTGTGAGGACTGCAAAATGACAGAACCTCATTTTGGTTTTGGTGTCTGTGTTGAATTTACGTCAACATGTCAATGTTGAAGTATTTAGTTACATCAGAACACCTCTCAGACATATATGATAAGGTGGAATTGCAATGCAGGGCAGTGTATGTATGTTAAATGGACCATACTTCACTTTTTTTGCTTACGCGTTCTGGTTATTTGCCTGGTTGTGTAGTATGACTGTACAGGGCCATCAGCAGCAGCTCACCAGAAAGCCTGTGTGGGACAAATGCTTTTAGCTTTGGAGAGGAATCCTGAATGGAAGTGACGTTGTTCTCCAATGCTTTTGGAAGAAAAATAATTGTGAGAAGTTGTTACTTCAATTTCCTTGTGACCACTGACGTGTAGTTTTTCAAGCTACCAAAGCAGAATGAAATCACTGACACAGCTGTTCAAAGAGTGATCTTGAAACAGTACAGGCCTAAATTCAAGCCATAGTTTCCCTTCACCACATAAGGGAAACATCTTTCCAATCTTACAATTTAAGATTAAATAATTTCTGTCTTTCAGCTAAACACATGTGGGACTAAAGTTATTAATTTTAAAGCAACCTGTAGGATATAGCACTGGGTTTGTTCTGCTTCAATTTTAAACTTCCTCAAGGAGAATCTATTGAGTTAAACACTGTATTAGTGTTTGCAAACTGTATTATGTTTCTCATTTATCTTTGCTACAAGTTACATGAATAATATGTATTCAGGTTCAAACAGCATAAGAATTAAAACTACAGCATTAACTCTAGTAATAAATGCTATAATTGTATTATTTCTGAATGAATGTGGACTACATTTTTTTAAACAATAGAGTAGAAATTGTAACAAAACAGAGCTTAGAACAGGAAAGAGCAGAGTCCAATTTACAAATTAGTCCCAATTTATTAAAAACACATCTGTCCCTGTCTTGAACCAGCATTTTTATTTTGGTTCAGAAGGGTTGGAAAGATGATACAAAGAAGGAGTAAATCTGAAAACAAAAGAACCACCTGGGTTTTTTTGTTGTGTCTCCAGTTCACTCTCTGAGCCCAATTGCTTCCTACTTTGTGGTCGTCATTATATTCATTTTTCATATGTTAGTGGGAACACATATAAGCTAAATGAAAAGGAAGGGGAAATACTAAACTTTGAACCCTAATGGTTTAAACCTTAACCAACCTAGAAGAAAGGGAAAGGCTTTGTTTGCTGGCCGACATACACAGAGTGACGCAGTGAAGAACTTGCCTTTGGAAGGAGCAGGTGTGAGAGAACCACCTCGAGTGGCTCAATGTGAGTCTCTCCCTGAACATAAAGTTGTGTTGTGGGCTGTAACAATGGGCAACACATCATGACACATAGAAGGAATGTGTTTTGACATGAATTCTACTGTTTAGAAAAACAACTTTCCCAACAACTTTAGAGCCTGTATCAGTTGTGCTATTTCTTTGTCATTCAAAAGTTGACACTCAGCAAATACGCAATCCCAAATCAACTGTTTGAGTACATATTGTTCTAATACAATTCTCAGAGATGTCAGAGCACTCTCTAACAACCTTTTCTGGAGGCTTACTAGAGTATTTGTTAGACTGATTTGTGGAGCCTCAGCTTGAATGTTAGTCTCCTTTCCTATTCCATACAGTTTACTCTAGAATTTATTATACTCAAAAGCTATGCTGTAGGAACAGTACGGGACCTAGCAGGCAGTGAAGTCCCTGTTGGTGAAGAGGAGGTGACAAATAGTTGTGCTTCTCTGACTGTCCCTGTCCATGCTCCATCCCGCTGCCGACTCAGTGGATGCATGGCTTTACCTCCTACTTCCCACTGTAGCTCATGTCTCAGCAGGACATCCTGTTCACTTCTGATGCCATTTTATTTTCTGTGACAACTTTTCTTGTTTCTTTGCTTTCTAGGTAAGCATTGATAAGCTGCAAATTGATGGTGGCAATAAAGCTTGCTGTATTTCCTCTGCAGATACCAGCAACCATTTTTCTCATTTTTCTGTTTGAGCAAGTTTGAGGAGTTTACATCACAGGCTGTTTTCTACAGTACAAATAAACATTATAAAATAGATTCACAGCAGGTTGTTGTTTGTGGTGATTTTTAAACGCTTTAGATTGTAGACCGTGAAAGAGTATGTAGCGCTGCAACGGTACCTGCTCTCTATTTCAATTCTACCAGTTTCCTATGTGGATAAATCAGTAGCACTGGAGTTTATTCTGCAATACTGGGACTTGAAGTCATAATTAAAGGGTTTGTATGAGGAAATACCTACTCTTTTCTAAAATTGTTATCTGCTAGTCAGTGTATTATTTAAATCTGAGAAAAATTGGTTGCCATTCTCCTAAGACATGTTTTACACTTTACTCTCAATTATCCTGTCCTCTTGTTCCACGGTCCCCTTCCCACACATTCTTGCTGCCCTGCTTGGTCAGCAGCAGCACTGAAGAACTGATCAAGCTGAAAGCTAATCCAGTGCACCCGCAAAAAATATTTGGCTTGTTCCTGCTGCTAAATTAATGTTGCTAGTTTCTGTGGGGGTTTTGGCTTATCTTCATTTGTTTATGTCAGTTTATTACTCATGTCTTGCTACTTAGTCATAAGTTGATATTTCTGTCCAAATAACGAGCCCAGAGTAGGAAAACACTGATACTTTTTCCCAGATATTCTGCTGTAGTTGAACTATATTTGATGGTTTTCGTAGCTTTGGTTTAGGATTCCAGTCTTCTTAAGCGGAAAGTTAAATGGGGTATAAACACTGATGTGGTAAATAGTTTTAAACTGGAGTTTGGTTTCACTTTGGAAGCTCTCTTTGAGTTGTTCAGCAGATGTATTAAGGGAGGGAGAGAAGGTATTAAGGAACCCAGCTGCCCTGTTTCTGGGTTAGACAGAAATACCTGCAATGAATGACTTGTTTCTGGTCTGGCATACTATATGGGGAAGAAACAGAGCAGTGAAGGGAAACCAATCTTAATTTTCCTGTTGTGTAAACTAGATTAGTACTTAAGTACCAAAAAGTAATTGAATACGTGCTGCTTGCCCATGTTGAATCACAGGGGTTTGGAGAGGCTCATGGAAGATCCTTGGCTGATTTTCTTGAACTTGCCAGCTAAATGGAGTGCCAGTCTGCTGGCAAGAACAATCGAGCCCAAGGACAGACAAGCAGTAGACTTGATCCTCCTTGTAGTAGGGGTGAACTTGGTTAATACATTTGCGGTGTTGGTCTGATCTGAGCCAGCATGCGATTGTGCAGCTTCTAGTTCATAGTCTCATTATCAGTTTGGAAACAAACAAATAAACAAAGGAAAAAGTAACTTTTTTTCAGCACAACACCAAATTCATTCTTTTAGAGATTTCAGTACGCATAGAATTTTGTTTAGGAGTTAATGAAAAATATTATCCCACAGCAGCATTTGTTAATTAAAATGATTCAAAAGAATACCTTGAAGATAAATTTATTTGAGATCTCTATAGTATTTTAACTGAGCTAGGGGGAAAATATCTGATGGTACAGTATCTTCTGTGATGTAGCTATATTGGAAAAGTCATCTACCGTAGTAATTAAAAATGGATAAAGTGTTTGAGTTTGTAAATCACCAATATGTTGATGTCTAGATAATAACAGAATAGAAAACTATAAGTGATATCTTTGTTTCATTTAACTAGTGACCTTATGACAACATACTAGTGATACAGCAACATATTCTGAGATCAAATGCAGATGCAGAGTTTATTATAGTTGCATATATCAAGCTCCCAATGACAGCGAATGTTACTGTTTTTTATCATACAACAACACTGAAGTCTTTGTTGTTACTAACTTCCATTTTTTGGCATCAATAGACACTTTCATGTTGTAGGATCTTACAAAGGAAAATTAATTTTAGATAGAAAAATTACTTTTTGATGTATTTCCAGCTTTATAACACTAATTCTTTGGGTACAGCTTTGATGCTGAGCAAAATAGGGTTGCTTCTGTGTTATTATTTTAAAATCTTGACATTTACATTAGACATAAGCATATGTAATAGGAAGGTTTCTGATGTGTGCTTTGTAATGGTATGAAACTGCAAAATATTGGTAAAATATATGGCAAGAAATGAGTGAACTCCTGTAAGAAGATGAAATTTCTCTGCAGTATCCAGTATGGCTCTCCTGAGTATTTCTTTGGATCCTCAGTAGGCTTGAATTGGAAGGACATTTTGAAACGTGACTTTGAGAACAGTCTTGCTTATAAACAGAAATAAACTTCAGAGGTTTAAGGCTTTTTTTTTTTTAATTTCCAACTCTTTCTGAAACTACATCAATACAAATTTTATTACTCAAGGTATGTTCCAAATTTGCTAGTCTTTAAGCAAGCAAGTTTCAGAGGCATTTTATTTACTATGATAGATTTCTCATAAATGATCACATTTGTCTGTTTCTCTCTTTTTTTACTCTAAGTCAGCAATCTTGCCATGTTCAAGCCTTTTAGTCTGTCATTTGTTATATGTACAATATATTCATACTCATTATCAATCTTTTCTGGTGTCTTATGGCATGCTGGTTTCCTCACTTATATTTTAATAGACTTTGTAATTTAACCTACATTTCACTCTCTTATTTTTGGTCTAATTCTCCTCTCTCATGTTTTTTTATCACTGGAGAAATATTTTGTGTTTAGCATCTGTAACTATGAAAACTTTAGAGTTTTACTTTATATTTCTAATACCCGTTCTTTATCTGTTTTAGCATCTCCCTGTATTCTTCCCAGTGTTCTTTACTTCCTATTTTCTTGTAAGTATAGCATATTCTATTTTTCCCCTCAGTTCCTATTGATCCATTTAACCATGTGGAGTTAATTGAAGCTACATCTCACTCCTGAAGAAAATAATTGAATTACTGTATAAGTTTAGTTCCATTGATACACCCTCTCCTTATGACTGGGGTGTCTTGCTGTTTGTCTAAGAAGTATTTAATGAAATATCTTTTTACATAACACACTTATCTAAAACTGCACAGCATTCATTTTGGTAGAAATTAAGTTTCAATTCCATTTGCTGATGTTGTCCTGTTTTTTTTTATTTATTCTATTTGCTTAGTGGTTGGAATCTGACTTGAACAGGTGGGTGCCTGGCAGGTTTCAGGAAACAACCAGTCATGTACTTCCTCTATCATTTTGTTTCATCTGTGACATGCTTTAAATGGTTTTAAAAATTGAGCTCACAATTGTGACCAGTTAGGTACTAGACCCATTATTTGTGTCTATGTGATATTTGGAGTGACTTCCTCTGGTATTTTTTGCTTCTCTGTGTATTCTTAATGGATTATTTCCTAAGGCAAGATTCAGCATTTTAGGCATCTACTGTATGTAAAGATGTTCAGAGCCTGTCACCCATTAACCACCTCTTAGTAAACATAAGTCTGAGCGCAGCTTTATGAACTTCACTCTGCACATCTGAGGCTCCAATACTGTAATTTGGAACTGCAGCAATTGGAATGGCAACAATTTCCAAGCCCAAAATTAAAATGGAGGTTTATTTTTCCCCCTGGTTTTGCATCTTACCAGGTCGTGGGCCCAAGTCCTTCCATGCACGTGAGGTGATAATATTTTACAAAATCTACAAATTGATTCTTGAACTATGATCACACCAGTATGACTCCTGTGAAAAGTTCTGTTCCTACCTCCATCCCCAAATAGTCAGATAAACCTTGCTATTCTATTGCCAGCTGCACAAGCTACAGAATTCTCTCTGAGGCCACTCCACTTTGATTTAAAGGATCAGATATGATCTACTTTGTTCTTGGTTTTGTGTAGCAACGGGCATTACGGTACCTAACCAAGCCTCCCTTGGTTTTGGTGTGGTTCATAACAGTTCCTGAGTCTTGCTTTCTAAAATAGATCTTCACAGGTTTTTTTAAACTTGTTCTGAATTTTGCCTTTAACCACATAGGTTTTTCTGTTGGTTGGGTTTTTTTTTTTTCCCTCTGCCACATCTGTAACTTTCTAATTTCTTGAATTATTTTTTTCTTCAAAATTTCAGCCTCCTATTATTAGTCTTCATAATATCTTAAAAGCTGTGTTTTCATATTAATATATTGGTGCTGGTGAAACAATATGTTCCACTTAAATATCATAGTGCTTATCCTGTAGCTTCCTTAGCTGTCTGCTCTGACTAGGAATAGTATCAATATTGCTACTTGTAATCTAGATATATATGATTTCTGGAAAGAAAAAAAAACCTGTGCTTTATAAAAGCAGATTTTTACAGGGGAAAGTAACTTTTGGGGATTGGGACCACCTGTAACTGTAATATTCTTGGCTTCTATACTGCCTTGCTCTGTAGCCTGAGGGAAGCCACTTCAGCAGCTCTGCAGCATTCTCTATGTATGGCAGCATGTGTCAACTACTTAATTAGTGCTTTATGGAGTTGTCAGTTCAGGTTTTTTGTCTGAGATTTTTCCCTTTGATAGACTGTTCTACTCCACTGACTGTTGTCATATTTATGGAAGCCTAAGGTCTTAAAGAGAAGCTGATGGCTTTCCTCAGCAACATGAGCAGTACGCACGCAAAAGCTACCCATGCATGTGCAATCCATCCAGCTGTGTCAGGGCTACTCACTGCCTCCAGTCCCTCCCACCTGATGGCTGAGATTGGAGCATTGCTTTCCCTGTTCCCTGCTTTTGGCTGTGATTATTTGCTGGTGATTAACCATGGGCCTGGGTTTTTTTTCTTTTTATTTTCTTGTTTACCACTATGCTTTTGATTTCAAAAATTGGTGAAAACATATTCTTATGAGGGGTGTTTTCCTAGCACTCATGTTCAGGGCTATGTTCAAGATCTTTGCTATCTCTGCAAATCCTACAATGGGGAGAACCATACCGTTTGTACTAGGGTCAAGCTGTAGGGCAAGATGATGTGAAGACAAATGTCTCCTGTGTTTTCTAGTAGTTGCCTGCAGTGATACAGGACAAAGCCCAATTGAGGGAGGATATGAAATAAATTTTTTCATGCAAAGCATGTGACCCAAGTCTTTTATTCTCAGTGGTCTCCTACTGTTGGCATTAGGACTTTCTGTGGGTTTTTTGTTGTTGGAATTTTTTTATTATTATTTAGTATAGGAACAATAAAGAATTTTGGATAATCTCTGAGTTCTCCAGTTCAGGCATGTCCTCACAGAACCACTGATCCTAGCTAGTGTTGCCAAAAACAAACAGGAGATTCAGCTGGAGAGCACAGGTTGTATTTACTTACTCCTTCTATCATGCCTCATTTCAGCTGTTGCCAGTAGTACATATTTGGGATTTATTACTCTCCACCAATACAAAAAGACATATTTTGGCAAGATGATACACTGTCCTGGATCACTTTTTCAGTTAAAAGCATTGAACTATTCAGCACCTGGTGCATGAGATACCCAAAGATACCTTTCATCATCCTGCTTTAATGTGGGCTGCTTTTCCCTGAATATTGGGAAAACTGGGGGAGAGATTGCACCTAGAACAATTTGTGAGTGCCTCTTTAGATGTGGTGTAAATAGCAGTTTTGTGCTTTGCTTAAAAGCAGGGTCTTTAAGAAATCTTCTTGGCTCAAATCCTTGACTCTCCAATGCAGACTGCTTTCCATTGAGTACCCCTGAATCAAAAGAGAACCTGCTTGGTACATGCGTTTCTCAGTGTGCTGTTCAGTTCATCTCTAAAAGGTACCCAGAGACCTCAAGTGAAGACTTAAGAGACAACGTTGTGTTTTGCAGGGTACCCAAGTATTGGGTGTAGATGGCCATGTTAATGCACACAGCTGCATGCATTTGTGTACTGGAAGAAGCCTCTGTGCTGCAAGCTCATATGGCTTCAGGTGATCTATTCATTGACCACCTCTTAAGGAACCTGTTGCTGAATGTCCCACAGGAGTTTGAAACATCTATTGATGGCAGATGTCAAGGAGTGGCTGGAAAGGCATACATAGCTCCTTGAGGTAGATGAATGAAACCAGAGATGCTTCATCGAAGCAGGGATGCTCATTCCAGATACTGTCCTGCAAAGCTCAATACAGACACATCAGTGTCCTGAACTTCTAGTTCAGGAATTCTAAAATCCTAAAAGTCCTCCAGCCCTGTTTGCCTACTGCTTTTCTGCATTGAGCTGCCAGATGTTTCTGTGGGCAGTTGTGAATGGAACTCTTGCAAACTCTGGTATTTAAATTTTCATATATGTGACAAGAATGAAACGTGAGTATTTATTGACATGTTTTCAAAAAAAAGGTAGATGACAGTATTCTGCCAAGATAGTTGTGCTGTACCCATCTATCTAAATCTCATTCATAATGTAGCTAAAATATTTTAGAAAGTTTTCAGGTTCTTACAGGAACTATATCATTTGTATGTTGCATGTATGTTTGTGTCTACACAGGAAACTGCCTGAGATGTTTTTGGCAGCTATCTCTTCTAAGCTTGCCTTACATTAGGGCACACTTATTCCACACAAAGAGCAATTTTTTAGATCGCTTTGGGGATTGGATTAAATTGCAATGAAGGGCTCTTAATATAGAATGTGTTCACCTTAGGAGTCAGTGTACAATAGCAGGGTATACTTCAAGTTTAAATCTTAGCCTATTTTGAGAGAGCTTTCCCCTACAGATGAGCCCCGAGAGATGTCCTTACTTAGCTCTCAAGTTTGAGAGCATTTCGAATGAACACTGCAGAATCATAACCTGCAGCTCCAAGAATATCAAAGGACAAGATAGGCAAGTTCTTCTTTATGAAATGTTCCCAGTGTTAAAAGGTCTCAAAAAGGAGTCTGTAACCTGGGGAAGGTTTGTCTTATTTGGATGTGTTTGTGAGAAAAAGAAATACAACTAGCTCTTTGCTTCCATGAAATACCTGGGTGCATGCTACTGTGAAATATTGCTGGGATGTTTTTTACTTCAGTAATATCAGAGGGCTTGAAGTATTTTTTTCTTTTTTTGCTTTCTTACAACCACTTTAAGAACAGCTAAAATGGTGAGAATGATCATGTGCACTGTTGTTGGTCAGTAGTGTTCTGATTATAGGTTCAATGGAAGAAAAATCGCTCCAAAATGAGTCTAAAAATGAAGGGGAGAAGAGAGCAATCCTAATTTATCTTGATGCCATGATAAAGAAGAAAAATAATTGCTCATCTGAGGAGTGTTTATTTATCTATTTCTGGTGAAATAATAAGAATGGAGATATATTTGGAAAGCCTCTTGGGGTTGTTAGTTGTTTTTTTTGTCCACTGTAAGACAGCATGTGGAAAGTTTACTCAATACCTTATGCATAAAAATGCAGAGGTCCTTTTTGAAGGCAGTAAAACTTAATCAGACTTTTTAGGAGCTTTGTTGCCAAATTGGATATTAATATTATCCTTGTTTTTATGGACACAGTCTTAACAAGTGCTAGGTCTAGTATTATGTTATTCCCATCTTTTTAAAGTGCAAACCTTTTATTTTTACTTATATGACTTAAAATAGTCAGACTAAGGTAAATCTATTTAACTTGAGGGTGGAGAAATGCAATTTTCTGTTGTAACAATTGCCCACTTACAGTAGTAGAATTGTATGTTCTGATTAGTTATGGTTTTGGTTGGCATTACAAATTTATCTTTACATGGGTGCTTATGCTCTGAGAAGGGTAGACCTTCAAAAGCAAAAATAGTTCAATAACATATGTCCAATGCAACCAGTAATGCTGCCATCTTCCTAACAGTATAATAAAATCATGTAAATATATTTGATCAGTGTTGATGCTGTAAGTCATCAAAGAAACAGAGAACTATTTACAGAAGGAAAAAAACAGCTACCATAGACCATATTACTCTAAATGTGACATGGCAGCCTAGATAAAAAGTGATATAGGACCGAAAAACTTTTAAATTAGTTGAGAAATATTACCAAGAGTGCATGTGTGTATTTTTTTTCTTCTCATGTTAATTTTGTCCACAACAACAGTGTCCTGGAAGAAACATAGATTTTATAGGCACAGTGTTTCAAGTGGCATTTAGAACTAATACCTCTACAAATTATAATGAAAAGAGGAATTGAGGGCATGAGAAAGAGGCTTGTTTTAGGAACTGGAAATAGACATTGACAACCAAGCCTGCCAGCCACTGCAGGGCTGGTTGTTGCTGAGTTGTAGTTACCTTTTGCTGGTGTTACACCGAGTCCTACCACAACAATTTGCCTGTTAGTCTGTGCTTAAAACCTACATTCCTTGTGTATGGAAAGTTGACATATTTGCAAAAACAAGAGAAGCTGGCTGAAGAACATCTAATGGTTCCCCGTGTAACTGTTTCCTAGAAACAGAATCAAGAAGTGGTTAACTTTATTTGAAAAGAAAGTTAGTGCACACACCTCCCCCTCCCAACAGTAAGAGTTTTGAGGAGGTTTCAACACCAGTGGGCAGGGTATCACAGGGATCAGCAGCCCATCATTTGGAGACATACGACCATTTCCCCAGGCCTTTCTCCTCCCAGGCATCTTTGGAGATGCCTGTTCTAATGCTGGGGTATGTGCAGATTATTATTGGTAAGCACTGTTGTTTTGTGTGCTGCATCAATATAACAACATTCTGGAAGGATGTCAGTAAAGTGTATCTTTCTTTTATAGATTACCTATGCCTTCTGAACACTTTCAGAAACACAAAGCAAAACTGTATTTTAGGTTAAATGTACAATAAATTCAGGTATTTTTTTTCTTCTCACATCAATTTGTAGTGACATTTCAAAGGAAGCTGGAACTTTTGTTTGATTCCAACATGTAAGTGCTGCAAATACATACACTCAGACAAAAAAATGGGCACATATAGAGGTTTTTTAGAACTATAATTTTTAATTTCTATTAAGAAATATTTTCCGTGTACTTGCTGAAGCAGAGGTGGAAAAACTGCTGGAAACTGTGTGGTATCACTGCCTGCAGTTGGTGTGTCATTGTGTGAAATACTTGATGTAGTGGACAGTGAGGACTGGAAAAGCTCAAGTGTTTGCAGTTAGAACTTGCTAGTACATATAAGCATGTAGCAAAACACCATTGTTTGTAGGCAAAAAGGGAATGTGAGGCAACCAGCACTGGACAGCTGACATGAAGTCTTGTGGATTATGCAGTGAAAGTATAGAAAGGACTTGTGGAAAAAAAAACAATTTACTTCTAGTGATGATTTTTTTTTTATTTCTTCCCCCCAGAACGTACTTTTCCCTCTCTGGTACTTGAGTTGTAATAAGTAACAATCACAGTCTTATTTTTTGCAGTTAACACTTTAAGAAATTGTCGTTGCTGGTGTTTGTTCATTATTCAAGTGGGACACACCTTATTAACCATTTCGTCACTTAGTGTAGGAGAGGATGTGGTTGGTGCGTGAGGGTCCCTCCAGCTCTTTGTGAGCACTGCAGACATACCTGTAAATTGTGATTTCATTATTAAAATGAGACATTACTTCAGCACAGATGGATGCCAAGCCATGAGGAGGCAACAAAGCAAAATTAATGCAAAACTGTGCCTATAGGAAACCACACACCCATGCCTGGACAATGACCGGTTCTTGACTACATGCTATTGCTCAGGAAAAGGGCATTTGGTTTCTTTTGGGTAGTTATCTGTAAACACCTGCTCAGTGCTATTTTAAAATAAATAAAAAAAAAAAACACAACAAACAACAACAACAAAGAAAGTATTAGAAATTATTATGGAAAAGGAGTAGAAGACAAAAAAGAAGGCTCAAATATGCCATGTTAAAAATCCCCATCTTGAACAGTGTGTCCCATTTTGGATCCTGTTCCAAGCTGTAGTGTAGGGGCTTGGACTGGCTTCTGGAAGAAGGAAGGGTAAATAAGATTGGGGCTAATGAATGTGGAGAAGGGTTATGATGAAAGAAATGAAGAAAGTAAAGATATAAGTTGCAGAACTTACTGCAAAAAGATACTTTGGAAGACAAAACCATAGTGGTTTCAAAAGTAAATTGGACAATCCCATGGGGGATAAGGATACAATTACATGGTTTGGATGCACCTTATGGTTCTGGGCATGCAAATTGCTAAATTTCTGGTTGCTGGAGTTGGGGAAAGTACTCTGTCCTAAGCCTTTCAGGAACAGCATCTTGTGTCAGACAAACCTTGGAGTTAAGGATACCACCACTAATACATGTGTACTTGAAAAGAAGCATGCAAAAGACTCTTGGCTGTCATTAGAATACATTTGGTTGTGCCCCCAGTATTGGTGCTGGGCGAGGAGTGTTAGTCCTCTGGGCTTGCTATGTGAGCTAAATGGAATTTCTCCAGAATTTGGAAGATACTGAGGCAGGAGCTTGGGATTGTAACTTTTAGATTGTTGTGAAGTTGTGTGTTACTTGTTTTAAGTCTGTTTATCTCGATGTCTGGCATCGTGCATTTTAGTTGTTATGCCCCTCATATTTTGGAGAGAGAGCTTTTCTCTCTCTTCTGCCAGTGGAATGGGGATGATTATACCTTTGCTGCTCTGCCTGTTTTGCAACTTCGTATTATGTGTCTGCCTCTTGAATAAGACCAGTTCCTTTCTTATCTGTTGCATATAGCTTTTTTTTTTTCGGGGGGGGGGGGGGGGGGGCAGCTGCATGAAAATGGTAACTGTTAATCAGGTTTTGATCAGCCAAGTAGACCAAGTAATCCTCTTAATTTAATTTTGCACCTGTATAGTGAAGCTTTTTGAAGTAGTAGTTTGTCTTCACCTTTGAGAAGATCACATTACATTAATTAATAGTTTGCAGTTGGAAAGGGTTTTATTAACTACAAGAGTTGTTTGTTACCTCTTAAACAAACATAGTTCTGCATTAGTTGACAATATCAAGAGTAAATTGCCTTTTTTCCAAGCCCTTATTGTTTTTGGAAAGCTCCATTTGAAAGAAGAAGGCAGTTGTGGTTGGTTTGTCTTTGATATGCCATCACCATTAATTTATTAAAATACATAGCTGCTTTTGGTATGTTATGAAATCTATATTTTAAAACATAGTTGTAATTAACCTAGAAATAAGTAACCTCAATATAAAATTATTATTCTTTTCCTCATTTGCTGCAACACATGTCCAAGACAGTCCAGTGATGCAACCTTTGCCTATTTACACACGGCATCAAGTACTGCTTTGCATCGCTGACTTCTCTCTTCACTTGTGGTGACCAAATGTCAAAAGAGCCACCTACAATTAAAGGTGTAAGAGGTCACAGACTTGCAGTGGTAATGATAAACGCTAACGAATGTATTTTAACTCTGTCAGTGCTTTTTTCTAATCCGTACCAGCTGGCCAAACCTCGCTGCACAGAGGTATGGTTTCTAAAGATGACAGGTTTGGATTCCCTTCTAAGTATCCTAGAATTGTGTTTACAAGATTGGATGTAGGAGACTCCTACCACTGAACTGCAGCTGTCCCTTCTTTGTGGTTTGAAACTGCGACTATTGACAAGTGCAGACAGTTTATATAAAAACTCAAAAGTTTCTTGCCAATTAATTAAACATGGAAAGTGTTGTGTGGTGATTGCATTTTGGTGGGTCTTGCCAAAAGTTTTGACTCTCTAAGTGTGAAATCATTGCCTCTTACATCTCAAAAGTAATTTTTTGGTATTTGAGTATGTCTTTAGAAGTATGAGTTGTGGGAAAAGATCTACTCAAAGCTTTTACACAAGTTTACTGACTTTTTTTGGCTTAGTCTCGTCTATTGTGCTCTCCTGGTTCTCTACTTTTTTTCACTATGGCTAGGACAGAAGCCATAAAATCTTGTATCAGGGTTTAGAAATCAGAGGTGGTTTCAGTTGTTTTAATTTACCTTTCCTATGGCAAACCAAACTGTTGCAGTGAGTGATACAGCTTCATCTGTGTTCCTAACGAAACATGGGGCAAGAGTGTTCCTCCAAATTCCCTTTGTAGGTATGTCTTTTAAAGGAATGAACACCAACACCACCAATATAGTGTGGCTTATAAAGAAAAGTATCAAAAATGTCCCTCATCAATTTTGTATTTGGTATGCATCAATATATTTTAGACCCTGCTCTGGCAGGGGGGGTTGGACTAGATGATCTTTCGAGGTCCCTTCCAACCCCTAGGATTCTATGATTCTATGATTCTATGATTCTAAAATGAAAAAAGGAATTTGATAAGCTGTGAAAAATCTAGGAATGAATGAAACTTCTGTGGTGAAATAAAATACTAACTTTTCACTGCATAATGTTCTAAATTGTAATTTCATTAGTCTTTCTCTTTATCTCTCTCATACTTCATATGACTCGAAGTAAACAACATTTGAATGCACTCAAAATGTGGAGATATAGGATACTCCAGTTATTAAGGTGGGACTGTTTAATGTCTTCACTGGACCCACAAGTGTTTAAAGTATCATGTAAAAAAAATATAATCATAGCATCAAATATTATAACTTTAAAGATACATCATCTTCAGAAAGATAATGACTAATTAGTCATTAAAAAGCAAGATCTATCAGTGGCATTTAATTAGCAACTTCTTTGTACATGGTTTAATGGTACTTTTTAAGACCTCATACTCTTGATGTCCTAAATTACCTGTTTGTGAGATAAGGGATGTGGGTTTCCAGTAGATTTTAACAAACTCTCAGACCTCAACCTTTGAAAAGGCTTTTCAAAACTTTCCTATCTTGGCTTGTAACACTTTTTTCCAAGACTTTTAACCCTACTGTCCATCCTGCCCTCCGTGCATATTTTACTACTTTAATCAGACAAATTTTTTGGAGATTCCACATGAAGACTTTAACATGCAGCTGGATTATAGATCCAAGGTGTTCTCTTATGAATGCTAATTATTTGGTATTATGTTTCTAATGCGGAGTACAGAAAAACCTGTCCCTTCGGTGTCATGAGGAATGGCCTGATTTACTTGCATGCCTTCAAATTCTATTTAAGTGACTGGGAACAAAACCAGAAAGACATAATGCTGTGTTTGCCAATTCTAATAGCAAAAATTGTTTAGACTTGAGAAATATCTCATTGTCTATGAATCCATTAAAATACCTATCACTGCATGGATCTTATTTCCCTCTCCCAGAAGTATAGTCTGTATTTCTTCATTTCCATTTCCCTTTAAAGACTATTATGCTTTATATGATCTTGTCAATCAAATTCTTTATTTGGCTTATTGTAGGTGTCATTTTCTTCCGTGTATTAACTTTTCGTGGCATTAGGAACAAAAGGCTTCTGCTTTCTTTTTGCAATCCTGATGCTTTTAGACAACTTAAAGATGTTGGAAAGGGAGAAAGAAGAGCATTAACCTACTGAAGCGTATAGGTATTAGGAACATTAAATAAACCTTTCTCTTCCTTCTAAAAATAAGTATATGATGATTGATTGGTTAGGCTCATTTAAAATGTATTTTCTCAAAAATGTAAAATGGATTTCTTGGACCCCTTCGTCACTTCAATTTTGCTTTGTGCACAGTGTCTATTTCTGTAACATTTCAGTCACTTCCAGGGGACTGAGTTTCATATTTACTGTATGTTCTTAATATGACCGGTGTCTTTTTGTGCTAATAGGGCTTCTGAAACTGCTGAGCTAATAGAACGTAATTGATAGAATGTTACTGTTTAAACTATTCCCAGGTACATCCACCTTTATGGAAGCATTAGCAGCCAATGGTACAACCAACATACAGACATCTGTAACAGGAGTGACAGCCAGCAAACGGAGGTTTATTGATGACAGGAGAGATCAACCTTTTGATAAGAGGCTACGTTTCAGCGTGAGACAAACGGAGAGTGCGTACCGGTACAGAGACATTGTTGTCAGGAAACAAGATGGATTCACACATATTTTGCTCTCAACAAAATCATCTGAAAATAATTCACTAAATCCAGAGGTCAGAACAATTCTGATTTTGGGAGGGGAAGGGTGCTAAGGGAGTGTCTGCCTCATTTATGCCTGTTATTGAGGCACAAATACACATGAAACAAGATTCAGGTTGTTGCTTGCGAGATGTAACAATTGTCTTTAAGTGTAATTCAGTCGAGTTTTAATTATGTAACCTGAACATGTAATGTAAATATACATAAGACTTGGTGATTTATGAAGTGCAACTTGAAACATGCTTTAGCCTGAATTAAAGTTCTTTTTTTCTGGATTGGTTGCATATGCCATCTGCTGTCCAAAGTACAGAAATGCTAAACGAGTCCTTCAGTTACAGATGAAATCATTAAGAGAAGATATACTAGATGTTATTATGTTAGTCTAATTAAATTTTGAAATGCAAAGCTTCTAATTTTTTTTTTAAAAAAAGCTTTCTTGTTTTGGGATAATGAAAAAGTTAACTTTTCTAATATGATGGTTGAGTGGATCCTCAGAAGAAATTAAAGATGTCTCATTGGGGGAAGAGGGGAGGAGAACAGTATAGCACTTTATCAAGATGTAATAAGATTCTAATGAATTATTTATTTTTCAGGTAATGAAGGAGGTCCAAAGTGCACTGAACACAGCAGCTGCAGATGACAGTAAACTTGTGCTGTTCAGCGCAGTCGGTAGCATCTTCTGCTGTGGTCTTGATTTTATTTATTTTATACGACGTTTAACAGATGACAGAAAAAAGGAAAGCACTAAGATGGCAGAAGCTATTAGGTATGTAAGATTTATCTTCAGTCATCTGAGTGGGTATTCTTCATTGTGGATTGTTTTATCTTTTTTTATTTGAAAAGCCTCTAATTCAACAAGATCTCAGATCTTCACCTGTTGCGTGATACAGTGTGCAACACTTCGTTATACTCCCTGTCCCTTTCTATTTAGGTTGTCATTTCATGCATCACTATTTTTACTACTAAAATTTAACTACGAAAAGTGGTATTACAGTAATACTCCTCCAGTTGAAACCAATTTTAACAGACATTTAAATAGCTGTAGAGTTTCAGGAAAACAAATTTAACACACACAGATACAAGACTGCATTGAATGAGTAACTTAATACAGTACGTTCAAAGCAGTGGAGTGACGGGTATGTTAGAGGAGTAGATTACTACTAGTGAGTATCATCCCAACACTAGGTACCAAACCTAATATTTAAACAAAATGAGCTGAACTACTGCAAACTAGAACAGTGAAGACCAAGCAGGACTGTGACCGTGGTTTTGGTGCCCAGAGGTGAGGTATGACTACAGCCTCACCTGAGAGAGGGCTGTGAAGCATGTGGATATACCACAAGTGCCATATCAGCTGGTGCTTTTAGGGAGGGGCGTTAAATCCACACCTGCCCAATTACTGTGCCTTGTTGTGCTGAGAGAAGTGGTAGTCTTTCACAGAATCAGAGAATTGTTGAGGTTGGAAGGGACCTTTGTAGGTCATCCTTGTTCAACCTACTCCTGCTCAAGCAGGGCCAACTACAGCAGGTTGCCCATGACCATGTCCAGGAAAGGTTTTTTAATATCTCCAAGGATGGAGAGTCCACAACCTTGCTGGCTGCCTGTTCAGTCACCTTCACAGTAAGAAAGTGTATCCTGATGTTCAGAGGGAACCTCCTGGGTTTCCATTTGTGCCCGCTACCTCTGGTCCTGTCACAAGGCACTGCTGAAAAGAGCCTGGCTCTGTCTCTTTGCATCCACCCTTCAGGTAATTAATACACATTTGTGAGATCCCAAGCCTGCTCTTCTCCAGGCTGAACAGTCCTGGCTCTCTCAGCCTTTCCTCACATGAGAGATGCTCCAGTCCCATAGTCATCTTGGTGGCCCTTTGCTAGACCATCTTCAGTAGCTCCACATCTCTCTCACTGGGGAGCCCATAACTGGACACCACTGCTGAGCAGAAGGGAAGGATCACCTCCTGCAACCTGCTGGCAACATTGCTCCTAATGCAGGCCAGGATACCATTAGCCTTCTTTGCCACAAGGGTACATTGCTGGCTCAAGTTCAACTTGGTGTCCACCAGGACCCCTAAGTCCTTTTCTGCCAAGCTGCTTTCCGGATGTTTGGCTTCCAGCATATATTGGTGCCTGGGGTTGTTCTTCCTCAGGTGCAGGACTTTGCACTTCCCCTTGTTGAACTTTGTGAGGTCCCTGTCAGCCCACTTCTTCCAGACTATCGAGGTCCCTCTGGATGGCAGCTTAACCCTCTAGTGTATCAGCCAAGTTTTGTATCATCAGCAAACTTGCTGAGCATGTACTCTGCCCCATCATCCAGATCATGAATGAAACTGTTGAACAGAACTGGATGCAGCGCTGAACCCCTGGAGTGCAACAGGAATTACTGGCCTCCAACTAGACTTTGTGCCACTGGTCACCACCCTCTGGGCCAACCATTCAGGCATTTCTCAGTCCACCTCACTGTCTGTTCATCCAGCTCATACATCAACAGCTTGACTAAGTGTCTTATAGGAGACAGTGCTGAAGGCCTTGCTCTGAAGTCTAGGTAGTCGATATCCAGTGCTCTCCCCTTCACCCACCAAGCTAACCACCTCCTCGTGGAAGGTTATCAGGCTGGTTTTGAAACTGATGTTCCTGTGGAGATGAATAGTTACTGAGTTTTCAGGGGGTGGTATATTTTGCTCGCTCTATATCTGTAGTGAGTGCATGTTTCTGTTTCTCTTCAGGAATTTTGTGAATACTTTTATTCAGTTTAAGAAGCCGATCATTGTAGCAGTAAATGGCCCAGCCATTGGACTCGGAGCATCTATATTGCCTCTATGTGATGTGGTTTGGGCTAATGAGAAGGCTTGGTTTCAGACACCTTACACTACTTTTGGACAAAGTCCAGATGGATGTTCATCCCTCACATTCCCTCGGATAATGGGCCTGGCTTCTGTAAGTAGCTTGCAGGGCAGGGGCTGACAGCTTCACAGTGCAGTTGTGATAATTTATCCAGAGCAATTTCAGGACTTTTTACCTTTGCTGTGTTGTGTTTATTTTTCCTTTCTCTCATGAAAACCTTTCATGAGAAACCAGTATATCTAGCTTCTCTGCTCCGTGCCGTTGCAACCTAGTCGTCACGAGCGTGCACAGAACAGAAACCAGGCATGGGACCTAATCCCACGTCATGAGGACCCTTAACGCTGATGGTGGCAGAAAGGTTATGTCCTGCATACCAGGACACACCTTCCCTGCTGGTGCCTCCTGAGGCCCAGCCACCAGCGTCTTGCATTAAGCACAGCATCAGAGTGGAGCAGAGAAGGGGCTGGTCTATACTCAGTGTTGTTACACAGCAGAGCACCGTGTCACCTGCTGTCAGCAGTCTCATGCTAGTGTGCAAAAGTAGTAATTCAGCTTTCATGCACTCGTTGTGTCAAACTTCCTCGCTGTGTTATGCAAGATACTCAGCCAAAATCACCTCTGTGAGGGATGTTTTTTTTCAGTCTTGCATTCAATTCACAGTATTGCTGGACTGAAAAAAAAGTACTGCTTTGCATTGTTGCTGAAAACATACATGAGCCATGTTACTTAGTATCCCTTTTCTTGCTTTCCAATTAGATGAAATAATCAAATGTAACAAAAAGCTATTTAAAAATCTATCTACATACTTTTCATGTTTCTTACTACTTTTTATGCAGTGTTCTTTGAGAACTGCTAGACCTACATCCCATTCCAATTTGAACAGTAGCAGCATGAAACAAGCACTTTTAGTTACACCTGTTTTTCCTAAATTACTGTTAATTAGAAAAGCCAATTTTCCCCTGTAGATATTGATTTAAAAATACAGATATCAGTATATATTTTTTAACATTTAATTTTGTGATGTCTGGATTTAGTTATTAGAAGAGAACAGAAAAGGTAACTGAAAGAGATTAACAGTTTTATAAGAGTATCTTTAATATCTTGGCATGTTTCAAACTACTGATTGTTCCTTTCCCTTTTTATTTGGCCATCCATCCATCCATCCCATCCATCCATCCCCATCTTTTAGAGACTTGTGGTTGTTACTTTTTTGTTTCTTTAGAAGCCGAACAAAAAAACCACAAGAAGCTCTTCCCTAGTTTACTCCTTCCTGTGTATTTGTGAATACTCTCATTTTTAAATATAAATATTTAAATTGAAAGCTTCCAGTGATAACAATTCCATAATATTCAGTGCAAAAGGAGGAGGGTGGGGCAGTCCCTCAGCCCTCTGCAGCATATAAATGTCAGTGCTGCACAGGTCAAAGTTGTACTTTATTCAGCAGATTTCAGGAAAATATATTCAGCATCCATACTGAAAATTATAATGAAGCAGCGTGCTTTCTAGCTATAGAAGGGAGAGAGAAGTCAGCAGAAAGAAATGGCATGAGTGAGATGAGAAACATTCAGGGGAAAAACATTAAAATATCCTATGAAAGAAAGAAAGAATTAAGGCCTCTGTATGCATGATAAAATGTGCTACAAATGTATTAATTCAGCAATATTAGTCCCACCCTTAACTCCTGTAAGTCAGATTCAGTGCATTCTTTTTATGATCAGCAGTTATGTAAATATCTTCCATTGCAAGGTTGTTGGAAATATCTTCCCTACCTTTGTCAGTCTTTGCTGGTGAGCAGGTCTGCTGTGAAGGGGATTTTTCAGAGAACATGTTAACAGAGGTCATTTATTACTGAAAATCCTGAAGCCCAGGTCTTAGGATTCAAACCTGATACTGCATCATTGGAAATACCAAGAATCTTAGATTCTTGAGCTGGGCTTTTGAGTTTTGAAAACAATCTGTAATTGAGATTAAGGTGACATCTGTTTGAGGAGGTCTGTTATTGTGCATCTGCTGTTGAGCTCTTGGTCTGGTTTTCTGGTCCTGGATCACAGGAGCCATGTGATTGAGCTTCAGATGCTGGGTTTCCCTGTCAGTCCTGTCACTCTTGGCAGTATTCCTTATGCTTTTCTGTCAGCCATGAGGGATAAACATTTCCATAGTGCCTGTAGACCATGTCGCAACCAGGATCTTGGGTCTTACAGAGATGAGCTGCCTCCTGATTGTAGTGCAAGAGAGCAGAGATGGTCCATGGCAGCTACTGCCTATGGGCTTCCATAGGGCTTCAGAGGTCCCCGGCAAGCCCCAAAGCATGTATTATACACAGGGCCTCTCTCACTGTGAGACAGCCCAGAGGATGACCCAGTGAAGTCCCTCTGTGGAAGGAGAAAGACAGACTCAGTAGAAAATGAAGGTTGTTAATAACAATCTTATATTAATTAAACTTTTATAATCTTCATTTCTAGCGTTGTGTTATATTTCTTGGAAAGTGAAAACACAAGGTGTGTTAATGTTCTCAGCAGATGCAAGGGCTGATTATATTACAACTTGTTTAGCAGTGGGACTCTGCCATACATTGTGTATAGATCAAAAGTGACGATGCCAGAGCAAAACACTTCCCTACAAAACCTGTCAACCAAGAACACTAATGGGAGCGCCCATTCCATGAGAGGTTTTCTGCTAATGCTGTGTTACAGATGGTAGAAATAAGATAACTGCATCTTTGTCAGCTGTGGTTTTTCACATTCAGGAGAAGTCAGCAGCTCCTACTGAGTTGTTTTAAGGTTTTCTAGCTTTTATCCTTGTTACCAAAGAAACATGTGAAAAGTATATAGACCTGACCAGCTGACTTCAATTTCTGTCTTTCCTAAGTCCCATGTAGACTGACTTCATGTTTTGATCTTTGATAGAAATGTTAAGTAAAGTATGTTTTTGAATTACTTCGGAAGAATTTTTTTGTTCCTATATGTCCTTAGGAAAATTATTTCTGGTTTTAGACAAACTTGTGTGTATCACTGATTTTTGGCTAGTGTTAGTATTGTTCATATATAATCTGGAAAATCAGAAGGTGCAGGTGTGATAGTTAATGAACCTTTTATATTTTGCTTTCAGAGAAGGTAGAACTATAGTGGTATATCATTTGTATCTTTACTTTGAGGTTTTTGGTGGTTTCTTTAAACTAATATATGTGAATCACAACTTTCCATATTTACTTATAAGAGATGGGCCGAAGATAAACTTTTTTTTATATAAAGATCCCAGGCAACATCTCTTTTTTACATGACAAATGGACTGGGAGGCAGCAAATAGTCAGTAGAACCCAGACTTCATATTCGTTACAAGTTTGCAATTTTCTTCATGTGTAAAATGACAATACTAGGAAATTTACCTACACTAACTTGAGATCCCTAACTGAAGGCTGCTGCAGTAATTGCCAAAATTTCCAGTATTAGAAAACATTTTAAAATGCAGTATTTTGTTTTCAGGAATGCTACACCTTTCAGGTTTGGGTGTCTTATAACAACCTTGTTTTCCATATTTGAAGAGCCCAGTGATGGCTTTGTCAAATATTAAAAGTAAATTAGTCATTAAGGAACAGTAAAACTGAGTTTTTATTTCTTTTTTGAGGTTGACAGTTACTGAGTTTTTAATCTTCACTGGCTATTTCTATGCAGATGTCACTGCAAACAAAAAGTTAAGCTATAGAAGAAACTTCAGTAAAGGCAGAATTAAAGCGTAAGTGTTCATGGTTGTAGAATGAACTTTTAATGGAGAGGCTGATAAATAGTGAGGTATATGATAATTATAAATAAAGATTTAGAGAACTAGAGAACACCTCACTGCATGGAATGTGGTACTCTGTTCTGTACCATTAAACCTTGTACAAGATATTTTAAATACTGGGAGTGTTTTTTTTGTTTAATAAGCTAAGTCAGCTTTTGAAAAGGGTTTATCAGTTAAATATTGAACTCCAAAAAAACCCAGGGATGTTTATTTTATATGAATTTGATCTGAAATTGTAATATGTCCTGCTCACTTCAGTGGATTTTGGAGGTCAAATTCTAAGATGATCCAGCTATATTAAATGTCGTAAATGAAATACTGCTGAAGACTTTTGAGAAGTACTGAAAATAAACCATATATTTAGATTTCAAACATTTTCAGTATTAAAAAACATTTTAGTTGCAAAATCTTTAACTATGCTTTTCTAACAAGACTAGTGGTTCCCAGGAGGTCTGCTACCAAAACTGTGTTATCTTTATAATGTATAGACAATGTAGATTTTTAGCAAAGATTTTGCTGCTGCATTTAACATTACTATAAAGGGCAGCCAATGTGTTCATTGCTGTTTTACAAATCTGCCAAGCATTATAACCTATTACCCCACATACAGTTAATCAAGTCAGCAATACTGCAAGAAAGCTAGAACTAATGAACAGTCCTGAACAGGAAATGGCAAGACATTTTCATGGTTAATCACAGACCTCTGTATTTTTTTAACTATGGACATAGCATAGTCAACAACAGTGACCAGCAACCTGTAGGCAAGTCTTTGTCTTTATTAATTAGAAGTTGGAAGAGCTATAATAGAAATATTTCCAATAGTGCAGGCATTTTCCTTATTTGTTTTGAACATTTTTTCCTTTAATGAGTTTTGTCTCATTACATTTCATACCAGAAGTAACTTTTTATCCCTTCAGGCCAATGAAATGTTGTTCAGTGGAAGGAAGTTGACTGCACAGGAAGCTTGTGCCAAAGGACTCGTCTCTCAAGTGTTTTGGCCGGGAACATTCACACAAGAAGTAATGGTTCGAATTAAGGAACTTGTCACATGTAATTCAGTTGTAAGTTTCCTTTATTTTCTTGTAATGCATTTTTATGATTAGCTTAATAAGAACGAATCCAAGTATTATTAGACCACATCATTATGTCCTTCTTAAAAAATACAATTTTCATGAAACAAGGACTGCATTTTAGCTTAGCAATCAATGGCTTTCAACACATTCTTATGTGTATTTCTGTTTCTGGGGATTATTTTTCCAGCTTGTATCTGACTCTTCTTTATCATATGCCACAGTACGTTGTGGTTAAGAACATTAAAACACCATTGGACATTTTACAGTACATTTTGGTTTAAACCTAGTTGCATAAGTCCAACTTATTCTAATCACAGAGTGGTGTGGGTTGGAAGAGACCTTAAAGATCATCTAGGTCCAGCCCCTGTGCTATGGGGTCCCACTAGACTGTGTTGCTCAAAGACGCATCCAATCTGTTCTTGAACTCTTCCAAGGATGGGGCAGCCACAGCCTCCCTGGGCAACCTGTTCCAGGGTCTCACCACCCTCACACTAAAGAATTTCCTCCTCATGTCTAACCTAAATCTGTCCTCTTCCAGTTTAAAACAATTCCCCTCCTTGTCCTCTCACTATAAGCCCTTGTATAAAGTCCCTCCCCAGCTTTCCTGTAGGCCCTTTCAGGTATTGAAAGGCTGCTGTAAGGTCTCCTCAGACCCTTCTCTTCCCCAGGCTCAGCAACCCCAACTCTCAACAACCCCAACTCTCTCAGTCTGTCTTCATAGGAGAGGCACTCCAGCCCTCTGGTCATCTTTGTGGCCCCCCTCTGGACTCACTCCAATAGCTCCATGTCCTTCTTGTTTTGGGGACAACAGAGTAATCATGATGTAAACAGTTGTGCTAAGAACTGCACAGAAACAGAAGTCTTGAGTTTGAATTTAATGTCTTGGGTTGTAATTTAAATCACCAAGGAAATGAAATCAGTCTTTGATATCATGTTGAACTTAAGAGTTTTATGAGTAACACACATTGCATTCATGGTTGTGTGCACTACCGGCAGTTGCAAAATATAGCTAAAACTATCAATATTTGGTGCTTTCTTACAAGAAGAGATCCAGTACAAAGTAACTGTTCTGTGCATTAGAAATTTAGGATTCTGAAATGGATTAATATTTTTTTAAATGGAAAAGCAAATGAGATTTTTTTTCAGTCTATTTTAAATGCTCCAGAGATTCACGGTCTGTCTGGGTAGAGCAGTTCTAGATAGGAGTATTATGATCAGCCTTCACCAAAATGGAGTTGGAGTTTTCTCTAGTTATCAGTATAAAGCCATATATACATACACACAGTCATAGTTACAATTTTATGATTGTCATTATTTCAACATTTTTGTGCACTTGTAGGTTGGTGCTGCTTTAGGGTAAAGGAAATCCTGTGTTATGCTACAAGAGAGACTCTGAGAGAAATGTTTCTTAGGGTCATATTAGGTCCATGAATTGATGTGCTTAAGTTCACAATCAGCCTCATGATTCATCCGTGTAAGTGCACACGTCACTCAGTTCTCACGTAGCACTAACCCCAGCTCCCTTTTGGCTTTTTTCCCCCTAGGTACTTGAAGAATCCAAAGCTTTAGTACGCAATATCATGAAGGTGGACTTGGAACAGGCAAATGAAAAGGAGTGTGAAGTTTTGAAGAAAATCTGGGGCTCGGCACAAGGGCTGGACTCAATGTTAAAATATCTGCAGAAGAAAATTGATGAGTTCTGAGATGCCCATTGACACTGGAATTTTATTTCTTGGACATCAGGGCAAACCAAATATGCCCATTTTAAAAACCTATATAAACTCACCCCTTGCTCAGCTTGGGAACAGGAGTGGACCCTCCCCCTCTCCCCTTTTATTGTCAAGGGGTTTAAAAGTACTGTATCACTTAAATTTGAACAGAACTCCTTTCTCCCTGATTGTTACATATAGATATATATACACACACACATATGTGTGTGCATATATATGTCTTTTATATATATAAATATATATAATGTAATATGTGTGTGAGTGTATGTAGACACACACACACGAGCTAAAAAAAAAGATAGAGTGCACTACCAAACATCTCTTTAAAGGCTCTAGTTTTTGCTATCTTTGGCTAGTACTGTATCAAATAGAGAATGGATTTAAAAGTGAATGGTGTTGCATTATTTTCTGTGTGGCAGGGAAGTCTGGAATAACGCTTTTCTTTTTCATTAGAATACAGAATTGAAACGGGTATTAGCCAGCCCTCACTTTCACTGCCCAACGAGTCAGCTAAGATATGAGGCACAGTCTCAGAAGAAGGTTGAATTACCTCAAGTAATGGAACATGCTAAAATGTGGGGGTATTTAACCCTCTTAAGATTAGATCACACATCCCCAAAAAGAGAGTGTGCTCAGGATTAATGCTAAGAAAACACTCTGTCCATTCTTTTGGGGGGAGGTATAGAGGGGTGGGAGGAAGGGGGCAGGAATATCTTTAATTCTTACCCAGATAGCATGAAGAAACCACTGTCTCTTGGGGAAGGGGAATGAGGGGAAAAGGGAGGGAATGGAAGGGGGAAGAAAAACAAACAAAAAAAGCTTGTTTTGCAGTATTAGTGAATCACTGAATATCTTATGTATGAATATTCTAAGTTATAAGTTAGTTTTAGTGGGTTTTTAAATAGTCTCTCTGGGTTTTTATTTGGTTTTTGGTTTTGTTTTTTTTTTTTTTAAATAACTACATAAGTGCTTCTGTTGCTGGGTGAGAATACTACTTTATATACAGTTTGGGTTTTGTTCTTGGTTCTTTTTTTCCTGTTTGCTGGTTTAATTGATGTATTACACCAAAAATGCATTTTATGTTCATAAATTTTAGGTTCACTTAGAATATATTATTTAATAAGTTAAAATTCTTTTGGCACACTATTAAGTAAAAAACTTTTTAAAAAAAAAAACAACTACCTTATATTAGATGTTTAATGTTCTTTGTCTATGCTTTTTTATTATTTTAAATATACACTATATACAGTATGGTGTAAAAGAGTGCCCTGTGTAAATAGACCTATTTTGCATTCCTTTCAGGAGTGGTTATTGATTCCTGACTGCAGATATCTATTATTACTTGGGTATCTGTGCTTGCAATCTTATTGAATGTACTATGAAGAATGAAAAAGAAAATCAAACCTTATTTTTGTACAGTTTTGAAGTTTTTACTTGGAACTGACCCACCTCCCCTTCCCAGTGGAGAGCTGTACAGTGTGTAAATCTGCCTTTACCTTGGATTGGTACAGTATTTTTGCATCTGTGGGACCTACTTTTTTTGTTCTAGTAGTTTGAACTATATATAAACTGTACAATCTGTAAAGTTTTTATAGAATAAATATTCAGCTGTGAAAACTGGTTAAATAAAACTAATATTTCTTAACACATTTTAAATGTGGTTCTCATAGTTGTCTTTTTCAAAGCCATTTCAGTTCTGATTTTAAAGTAAGAGTTGCTGAAACAATCTTTCCTTCAATATTTATGTTTTGTTTTGTTAAACTTAGATAAGCTCTTAACTATTTCCTTCAAATGAAAAGTTAAAAATTACAGAGTTGTAAACTACATGGAAGTTTTAAAGGAGGAGGATGGGGAAAGAATACATACAGGAAATCATTCTACTCTTTATTTTGCTACAGTTCTAAAAGAACATTCAGTAAATGTTTCTTTGCAATCACTTAAAAAGGGGTGATTTTCTCTACAATGCTGTGGTAAAGTGAGAATTCCTTAACTGAATTTGATTTTATTGAAAGGAAGAAGGAAAGACACTTGACCTACAGTTCTGTAATGTTAAACCATTTGGAGACTGACTCAAATTTATATAAAGATCCCTTTTCTGGCATCTTTAAGAAGCATTTGGGCATAGACTGCATCTCTTTCAGCTGGAGGATTATGAAAGCACTTCACTGTAACAGAGACTGGATCTAGAGATATTTAAAATTAAATCAGTTGAAGGTGTAGGCAATTCAACTGTAACAATAATTCTACTTAGTTTTTTTGTGTTACTATCAGTCAGGCTGTTACACTTTCTGCAGTTTGTATATTAAGATGTGAGCAAGTTGGGGACCATGTAAATGCCTGGCTTGGAAAAAGTCCTTAGTTCAGACCAATCAATATATACTGTCAGTGTCACTGCACAATTGCCCCTACCTATATAATCACCAAATCTATTGGTTTATGTTAACTGTAAATAACTACATATTTTAATATAAATATATACACTATATAACTAGTTATACAGTTAATAAAATAACTATATATAAACTTTTGGAAGTAAATAAGATCACTTCTCTCCTGGTCAGGAACAGGACCAGAGAGCCATGGACTGAATGTACCTGGAACTGTTTGAAAGCCCCCTCTGTACACTTAACCACACCTGCTGCTGCTATGTTAGTTTGAGCAAAAATAGAAAGCAGAGCAAGGTGTTAGCCCTGGGTAAACTGACCTACAACAAAGGGTATTCTGGGGTAATCTGAAGATCTGAACTCACCTATAGGTCTTTTCCTTGTTCAAACTTCCGAATTTGCATGAATCCAGGATTTGAAGCAGTTTCCTTCAGTGGAAGCCTTCACTGCCAACTTGGTGCCAAACTGACACATTGACATTGCTAAAAGACACGTCTCTGCTTCACAAGCTGCACCATTATCATTCTGAAAACAAAGTTCAGGGTAATTAAATAATTTTTAGATGAGGTTCACTTCTTAAAATCAAGCACACTTGAATAGAAAAGTACACCTAATGCTGAGCTAGAAGCTGCTTAATTTGTCACTCATATTTCATACTTTACTCAAAGAGTGAATAAAATAGGACTGCAAACATCTAGGGAATTAGGCAGCAAACAAAACATTTTTCTGGCCAAGTGGACAGGAGAGACTTTCTTCAATAAATTGATCCTATAGTCTGTTGGTGGAAGTTGAGGCACTTCACATTCATCTGGGACATGACAGGTATGCTTCTGAGGAGGGAGGAGGTAGCTCAACTCAGTTTGCCAGGTGTTTCTTCCATCCTAAGGAACTGCCAGCAGCTGTCAGCACACAGCTGAGTTGGCAACAGTAAGTCACACAGCATAAGCACCCAAGTATACTGAAGATTGCCCACAGGTGGAGTTTCCTTTCCAAAGGAAGAAGCATCTGGAGGAGAACGCATGTCTAGCACCAGATCACCATGGTCCTGTTCTGTACAGCTCCTCAGACTTCTCTAGAAAATACTTCACTCACAGGTCTCTGCATATTTTTTTTCTTACTTGCGGGGCACACAACTGGCAGATTACATCATGCACTAGACGTAGCAACAAACACCAAATACAATTACCTTGTGAGGTACTTGGGGGATGAAGAGCAATTTGATAAGCAAAGATTTTGAAGTGCACTACAAAATGAGAAGATGGTGATGGAATTATTTTGGTCTTCCTCATCCCTTCTGCACATGGAAAAGTACAACAAATAAAGGGAATTAGAAACCACCAAGAAAGAGCAGGTAAGAAGTGAAAAGGAGCTGCAGGAGGAAATAAAGGAATGGCAGTTAGTCTGTCTTGAGTCCTCATTCTTATCACCCTCAACACTGGAAGAGATGCAATTGACAAGAACACCATGTGAACATACACCTGTTCCACGCATAAGAGTGGAGCACGTTATCAGTCCCTATGCCTAAAATTATGCAGACTACAAACCTCATATTTAGAGGCCCTGGTCCTCATGGGGGACTTCAACCACCTTCATATCTCCTGGAGGACACAGAGAAGACAGTGCTCAGGGGATCTCATCAATGTACATAAATACTTGGAGAGAGGGCACAAAGAAGATGGAGCCAAGCTCTTTTCAGTGGTGGCCAGTGACAAGACCAGAGGCAATGGGCACAAATGGAAACCCAAGAGGTTCCCTCTGAACATTTCCCAGAGTTTCCTCAGCAAGTACTTTCTTACTGCGATGGTGACTGGGCACTTGCCCAGGTTGTCCAAGGAGGCTGTAGAGTCTCCATCCTTGGAAATACTCAAAAAACTTATTAACATGGTCCTGGGCAACCAACTCTACATGGTTCTGCTTGAGTAGAAAGGTCCCTTCCAACTTCTACCATTCTGTGAAAAAAAAAAAAACAACCACAAAACAACCACCACATTCATTTTCCAAAAATAAAGTCATCATCCAGAAAACACCCTCCATGGCTAGAACTGCAGGTTCATCAGGTTCTGCAACACTACATGCTTTAGTCTTTGAGAACCCAACATCTTGTGCTGGATGATGGAAGATCACCCAGAACAGAGGTAAGTACAGATCAACTCCCATGTTTCAGATAAGACAGAGATCATCCTTTACCCTGTCTGTTAAAGAGCATAAAGAAAGTTCCAAGAAAAAGAATGTATTTGTTTATTTGAGGAAAACCAGGACTGCAATATTTAGCAAAAAAAACCAAACACCCCAAACATGCCTTTTACAGTACCTGAAACTTTGCTTTGGCCTCAGCAGCTCCTTGAAATTTTGCATTTTTTCAAGATCAGCCTCAATCAATCAAGCTGAACAGTAATCCAGCCACTGGTAGTCATACTGATATGTAACCTCATGGGCTCCTCAAGAAGACAGAATGAGCCTTTAGGTCCACTATAACATGTTTACTATGTCCTCTAGATATAACTTACTATACACACACTGTACATCAACTACATAACTCTGCAGGTTGAGAAGTCAGCTCATAATGCCAGTATTTCCTAGATGCTGCTTTCCAAGACTCATTCATTATAAGCCTTTACTTCTGTCTCCAGCAAAATGGTCTGTTTGCCAGACAAAACCTAGACTATAAACAATCTTTGAAGTCCTGCTTGTCTTCCCTGCCTCCCCCCTTATTCATTAACTTTCACTAAATCCACTGTACCATGTGTCTCAGTGGGAAAAGGCAGTCACCGAGGCCACCCTCAGTGTCACTCCAATCATGTGCTGAGTAAACTGGCTGCTGCCAGTAGCAACTTTTGTGAAATGCTGATGCTTCTCCTTACAAACAATGTTTTTGGAATTCACTGAGCTTGTCAAGTTAGGCTGGGATCTTTAATCCAACAGTATTAAAAAAAAAACAACACAACAACCAAACCAACCAACTAAAACACCTGCTAAGCCAGGATAACTGAGATACACACTTCTTCTACAGCAATCATGCTGTAAAGGAAAATACACTACATGATGTAAAGTAAAAATGACAACATAGGTTTCTTTCCATGTTCAAATGTCAAAAGACAGACACATCCCCATATTTCTTCCCTTTTTTCTCTCCACCATGCCCACCCTTCCTCTCACAGGCTTTATACTCAGAAAGAGTGGTGTGGATTTAAGCTGGAAACCTGATAAACCCTGAACTTCTGTGCTGGAATGATTATTTTGGATGCTAAATAACAGTTAACAAAACTAAAAAAAAAAAATGCAGAGCTGGGAGGTTTTAAAATTGGATGGCCCCTTGAATCAAGGGGGATCAAAATAAGAAAGCAAAAGAAAACCACCTTGTCCACTACAAGTTTTTCTGCTTGCTTCTTGGTAGGTTTCTCAAGACCCATTGTGTCAAAATAGGAGTCTGCAAACTTAACTTTGTCATCTCAAGAGCTGGGCAGTAATACCCACATAAGTATTTGTGAAGCCAGCATTATATTGTGTCTAGGAATAATGGAAGTCACACTTTCATTTTTTAATGTGTCTAAAACAAGTACATGTTCATTCATGCTGACAGAAAATTGTATTTGGCTAGAAATGAAACAAGTCCATGCATCCACGGGAAGGGAAAGAAAAAAGTCAGGTCTTGACATCAATTTTCTTGAACCAAAATAAACCACAACAGCCTGATGGAAGAACCAGGGGCAACAACTCCACAATCTTTTGGACATTTTGAACAATCTATTTCAGCTCATGAGAACAGATTTATTTTCCCCTTGAATCATAAGCATCTGAAGTTACTGATTAGTCTGTGGGGTAGCAGAATTATTTCCATTTCCTTCAACAGAAGATCCTGGCAAATTCTTAGTCCTCATGATGTAAAGCAGGAAATTTGGAGACCTTACATAACCCAGCTCTGAAGTAGAATAAACACTTAAGAAATAATTCAGATCCCTGATGCTTCTGAAAGGTCCTGGCACAAGAAGACAGGCTATTGCATTTAATCCTTCAAAAGATGCAGCCCTGAGGTCTACAGTTCAGGATATCCCCCAGCATCACTACCAGCCTTTCAGATGAGGGCTGTTGTGGCTGAGCAAATGGACTTTTCACCGACATTAAACAGTGTAAACATAATTGGTTGGAAACATAGTTTTCAATGAAAAATAAAGTGGTAAGCACACGAGAATGCTATTAATGACATACCACAAAACCTGAAAACACGTGAGGAGTTTCTGGAAATCTCTGGTTAGCCTATATGAAAATGCCATTCAGTTCCCTCATGACACTTCCTAACAGCAGGATATGTCCACCCATTGCTCATGGGGTAAGTGAACACTGGAGCAAAACTTGCTGAACAAGAGATGCCGCACATCTGCCTCTAGACAGTTCTTGACACAGTGGCATTAAAACTGCATTTTTACCACTGAACCAGTTATCACCGATTCTCAGCATGTCACTTTAAAATCTCTCTTTTTCAATCCCCCCTCTGGTAAATTGATTTTTATAATTGAACTTTCAAAACCCAGTAAGTAATACAGCAGCCTCTAACGCTAATATATAGAAAATAATTAATCAAATAAGCCATATTCTCCAGAAGTTCCCGAGAAACGTTAGTTGGCTGAAAGTAATTTTCCACTGTCTGGAAAAAGACATACACATAGTCCCTGACTTTACATTCTGAGACTTCAGAAAGCCTCAGCAGAGTTTTGTACCCCAAGAAGTTGGTCTGAACACAAGAAATTCCCTGATGGAAAATTTCTGGCCAGCAATCCACAATAACCTGACATACCATCATTATTTCCCTATCTCTGACGTTCTTAGCACTCCTCTAAGTTCACACTGATGAAGAGCAACTGTAACCCGAGAAGAGCTCCAGCACTAACAGCAAGGACACGTTCCCCAGAAACGTGTTATCACCGAAGTCAGAGCAGCCCAGCTGTACACGTCTCAAGAGAGATAAGCGCTGGATTGTCTCTCTCAGACCACAGCCTCAACACAAATTGAAAACACTTGCACGGGCAACGGAGAATCAGAGCATCCCACCCAGAACCTACATGAAATGCACAAAAGAGAGGCACAGCTCCTCTGCAAGGATGACAGCTGAGATTGAGGATCTTTTACATCTGTTTTTCCTATTGTGCACAACAGCGGTCCTGCTCGAAGAGCTGCGCAAAGGTGTCCATGCGCCATGCCTTGGACTGCTGCCATACGTGACCCTGCAAATCACTGATGATAAAACAGCAGAGTGCAACTTGGCTAAGATTACAGACTTGCCCCGTTTCCCCACTACATTAACACGCTATCACCACCTTGCAGGCTTTCTCGTGAAGGAAGCTGCAATCCCACTTCATACCAGCAATGTGAAACCGCACCTTCCAGCACGCTCCCCCTGCTAGCTAAAGCCATCCATATCTACATCTAGCCAGAGCAGCAGACTGGGAAGAGTTGGAAGAGTTGCATAGGGGCCTTCCAGCAGCAGTGGCTTATTCCTGCTGGAGATTGTGAGGCCAGAGGCAACAGCACAGTAAACACTGCATTATCCAGGGACCTTGAAACCATGGGTGCTACACGGTACTTGCACAGTCCAAAAGCTGCTGGGTGGCCAGCACTTGGTGCCAGGTCTTTCTTTTTGATTCATGTTTTATGGAGGAGCATCAAAATACTTCAAAAGTGTTCAACAACCAACTGCTGGCAACTGCCACAGGAACGGTGTGGCCATAAATGGGGAATGAGGCAAAAGCCAAAGCCTCTCAGCCTTCAAATTAGATGTGTGTTTAGAAATTCTGTGTTAAACCGTGAAATTAAAAATCCCTGAACACTGCTGGTCTCCTAGCAGCAAGACCTGGCTTTGCTGGTTGGGGTCAGCAGGGATTTGATCCCAAGGACTGACACTCTTGCTCACTGCTGCCTCTGGAAGGATTACATTTGTCAGAGAGCTGAAGAACCTCTGTGACTCCATGTCTCTGTGGGAACCCCTAAGGGGAAAATCAGGGTCTCCTCAGAACTGACAGGAAAATTTAAGACTTCCTTGAAGAAAAGAAGCAAGGCAGAAGAAATCCAAAGGAAGAAGTGGAACTACTAACAATCATGATAATTGCAGTTTTGTAAGTTAGGCTGGCTAGATGCCCAGAATGGGTAAACAGCCCTAAACCAGTTTAACTGACAAGCATATTACAGTTTTCATAGCCCTGTAGCAAAGCAAAATTCCCTCCAACTTTTAAAAAATTTTAGCTTCAGATTCTCCCCCATCCCGACTTTACTGTTTGTATAAATTAATAAACCTATGCTCTAAGACAGTGGTGAAGTTTGATGATTCTGAGAGGAACCATGAGGCTTAGACACATAGCTGTACATAAAAGCAAATGAGAAATAAATGTTGTTTAGATATAAGTTTCTAAAATCCCTTATTTTAAATACTTTTACCTTACAAACAGCTGATGTTACGCACACAATGCATAATGTGCAGTCTTCACATGTATATTCTGGATGGACAACTTAACCCAGTAAGTTTACAAGGTTTTGCCCATCATAATGGGATGTCATTAATGCTTATAAATATCTAAAGGCTGAGTGTGAAGAGGATGGATCTAGATTATTCCCTGTGGTGTCCAGTGACAGAACAAGGGGCCGTGGTCACAAACTGGTACACAGGAGGTTTAACCTAAATATAAGAAAATACTTCTTTACTCTGAGGGCAACAGAGCACTGGAACAAGCTGCCCAGGGAGGTTGGGATACGTTCAAAACCCACATGGATACATTCAGAGAATCACAGAATTACCTTGGTTGGAAAAGACCTTAAAGATCACGGAGTTCAACCATCAACACAGTACTCAAGGTGCGGACTCACCATAGTATAGGGGTAAGATCTCCTCCCTGGCCCTGCTGACCACGGTATTCCTTATACAGGCCAGGATGCCATTGGCCCTCTTGGCCCCCTGGGCACACTGCTGGCTCATGTTCAGCTGGTTGTCAATCAGCACCCCCAGGTCCCTCTCTGCTGGACAGATCTCTAGCCACTCCTCCAAGCCTGTAGCGCTGCTTCAAGAACTTCACTTGAAGATTCTTGATCCAAGATTACATATGATGGGGACAGTTCAATAAGCAATTCTAGGAACTCTAGAGGTAGATATCAGACATCCTTCTTGATGTCCTCCATTGTAAGCAAAAATAAATAATTTTTTTAAACTGAAGATTGAACAGTGCAATGATTTTGCACTGTTATTTTAACTGCACAGGATTTCCTGCCTAGAAAGAGTTAATCTGAATAGCAGTTTTCTTTCTTCAGCAGGAACTATGCATCTCCTGATCAAATTGTACGGAAAAACAAAATTGTAAACAATGGTGTCCTTCAGGTTTACTGAGGGAAGGGGCAAGAGCCACATGAAACAGAAGCCCTGAAAGGCTGGGTACTCATCCCTCTGTTTTTCTGATCAGTGCTGTATCCAGCCACATATTCAACATCCTTCATCCCTCACTGTTGTGTTGCCTTTATCCAACAGCAACCTTAAAGCAGAGCTTTATGGACACTCAGAATAGCTTTTGACACAGGACAAGTAAAACTATTCACCATCTGCAGAGGTCAGCAATACCTGTAAAAGGAACACAAGGGCCCTGGAGGAAGCCTGGCACCTTTCTAGCTTGACCTACCCAGAGCTGTTACTATACAGCATTAAGGATCCTAAGGCATATAGACTCCTACTCTGTTCACACATACATGAAGCCATGAGCTCACTGTTGGCTACAATCTGTCCAAAACTATATGTATTACCTATTTTTAGTAAGTTTCTCTTTCTTAATTATAATTTTATATCAGGAGAGAATAAGCAGTCCCTTGGGATCCAGTTCATTTATCTTTGGGCCTTTTTAATTTGCTAGTTTCTCAGCCCTTGATGCCAGCTCCCCACATGCTCAGAATCATATAAATCACAATTTTATCTACTCTGCATCTTTTCTAGTAATAAGAAAGCCCATTTCTCTCCTAGCATTATGTCAGAATTCCATTTTGAAGTACCACTGAGCTGCAATCGATTCATACCAACAACAAAAATGACTGGAGCACAGAGATCTTTTGGTCACCTTCATTCAGACCCTTTAGTCTCTTTTGCTGTTATCCATCTTTCCCACAAATCCAACTTGATGGCCACTAACACAATGCACGGCATGATGGCTCAAGACTCGCTGTTTATGCTAGTCTTCTCACTTCTCTTTTCCCTGCCCCCTGCTATCTCAGTGCTTTGTTTATTCTTCTGACTTGTGCCAAACACTGAAGTCACAGTCTGAGTTTTCAGTTTACTCACATCCCTAGCTCTTTTTCGTGGCAGCTCACAATGCTCAGTCCTTGTACATTTGCACATCATCTGGGATAATCTGGACCTCACAGTGACATGGAGGTTAAGAAATACGAAGCTTATTTTGGCTCTGTTGTGATTCTGACTCCTAGCAGCCAACTTGCCTCTTTCAAACTGTCATTTTTCAACAAAACCCACAGGCTTTAAGACTTTAATTCATCCTAAAACCACATGCAAGATTAACAGGCTCCAGCCAGCTCTCACTTGCTGTGAAGCCAACATGCTAATAGAGCTCCATCTTTCCTTTCAAAAACCTCATGACAGGCTAATTAATTTAATAGTCCAGACTTCCCTTTGGCTGGCTTCAGTTCCCTTCCCAGAAAGCTTCCCCTAGCTCTTTACAATATCTTGAAACATGTTTTCACTATCTCAAACTGTTACTTTTCTTGACTGTCTTAGGTTTTTCCATGTACCAATCTTTTCCATCACCAAGGAAAGCCAGATGCTACTGGGAGAGAATTAAGGAAGCAGCAGCAACAGATCCCTTTGGTAACTACCTGGTACCTCCAAAACCTGGTAAACAGGACATTATTCTGCTGGCAATAACAACCTCAGAACAGCTACAGGGACACATTTCAATAGGCTACATGTTTAACAAAAGTACCGAGGGGCAAGGACAAATTTTTTGGACCTTGTTTAGCAACAATCAATCAAGTCTGAAAGCATTGGCTTGGGTGAAACACTCTGCAGTGCATTTCTCTCTTGTCTCATCTCCCTTTTCTAGTAACAGAAACATCTTTTTGCAACTTTACTTTTCTCCATTTAAAAAACTAATTCTTTTTTTTTTTAGATTGGAAACCCAGAAGGCAGAGACAGTCTCTTTTTACACATTAATACACTGCTTGACAGCTGCCAGCATTTTGTGATCAGAATGAGAACTGGTAAGAGTTTCAGTGAAGTACTCAGAAGTTGTACTGTTGCCCTCTAACTGTGCTAATAGTGACAACATCCAGGAAAGTTTTAGACATCAGGAATCAAATTTACCCCCTCTGCAATAAAACTTACTGCAGTAATTTTCAAACTACACACAGTGAAACATCTGTGAGAGTTAAATAAATTTTAAAAAGCCTATACTAAAGACTCATGAAATTAAGAGAAACTTCAGTCCATGAGAAGGCTGCTACTGATTTCTACTTCTAAATGGAAACAGGATTCTTTGAAAAAATCTGACTCAGTACTCCTCACTCAGGGTCACACAGAACAGTTCAGAGCTGATGAGAGGACACAGCTCTAGTGGCCACCATCACCAGCTGATTTAGCCAATGACATGCCATCGACAAAAGTACCTACTTATAAGCCAGCATACTTGCCAGTACTTTAACAAAAATAACTAAATGCCCTTCATAGGCATTTATCAAGATGGTTTTTCCTTGCCATAGTTCCATAAGGGCAAGAAACCAAGAAGGTTTATTACAATGCTGATCAGCTGCTTGATTTTTGCACAGATTCTGGTAGTTCTGGATTTTCTCTTAGAAGACGGCAGTATTTCATCTTCTTTGAGTGTGAATGGACTAAATCTAGACATGCTTAAGAGATATTTGGCAGAGTAAGCTATTTGTTCATTAGGAAGAACAAAACATGTTTTTACCAATTCAAGAAATTATGGAAGAACCTGGGACGTCTCTGCAAGCACTGAAATCAACCATCTTAACGTATTCTGCCATCTTCTGCTCCCAAGACCCTTACCAAGTTTGGAGAAATACAACTTCATCTTAAAATACTGTATCTTTTTCTATATTACTATCTGAAAGACCCAAGGTGAAATTTCTCATGTTTAATCTCAGTCCAAGACCAATTTCTCAATTCCAGTTTTCTTTTTGTCCACTTCTGCTTTTTTGTTGAAATTGAATTTGGAGGGAAGAAGGAAGGCACCACAGCCATTTCAGAGTATTAACTGTATGAGCTGGCACACTTTTTTAAGAACCCAAGGTGCTTCTTCCAGGTCCTCACCATTTACAGGGACAAGCACCTATGACATTTTTGACAAAATCTGGTTTATGAAGCAATTTCTATGCTATTGAAAAAGCCTCAGCCAAACATCTGTCCTTTGTTACCACTGCAGTTTTTGACCCTTTGTTTCCAAATCACACTTTTTGGGTCCTTCAGAAAATGGCAGGTATTCCTGAAATGACCAACCTCTGACGGGGAGAAAAACAACAAAACCCAACACCATCCTGGAGACACTATTTGTGAGTTAGAGAGGACAGTGGGCTCTTCAGTGCTGAGGGCTTTCTGTTTAGATGGTCATCAGACTACACTTCCAGAAGAGAGGCCAAGAACTCCAGAGTGTCTAGGAGCACTGGAACTTTCTGAGCCAACCCACCAATACATCCAGGAGTAAGGGCAAGCTGCTCCAGACTACAAAGTACCAAAGCAGTCCCGGATGGGGCAGACTTACCTTCCGACAGGCATGAAGAAAGGCATTTTCTTCACAGCTCCCTTCCCTAGAGGTCCTCAGCAAAAAATTAACTTGGTCTAGCCATGCATTACAGAAGGAGCAGGGAGAACAGCACCTGGATCTAAATAAGTCTCATATTTAGTTGAAATGTAGCAGCAACTCCACTTTCAACCCCTACAGGGAGGAAAAGTCAGTGTAGATTTTCATTCATAGAAGAAACAATTCTACATAATAAAAATTGCCTTTTTCACACCATCTACCAACACTAGTGAAGACTTTTGCATAGAGCATGTGTGCTTTCTTACATGGAAGTGTCATGGCTACTCTCCAAGCTGCTGGTTCCATAGGAGCTATATAGAGAGGTTCCCACAGCCAGCAATACCTTGGGGACTTGAAAGGAAGCTACAGGAATTCTTCGTTATTTAAAAATGCCCTCGCTTTTCTTCAACAGAAGGCACAAAGGAGAGAAGCTCCCACACAAAGTAAGATGGGTGAGGTTGGGCTGGAAGCCCTTTTGAAGCCACATCTTACATAGCTTCCTGAAACTGTCCTCAATCCCTGCTGAATCTTGCTCCTCAAAATCTTCATGCAAGGCATGAAGCTTTTTCATTCTCATTTAATTTGGCTTAACACCTAAATGTTTGAGCATTACTTGGAGAGTAACAACGGAAAACTGGCAGTAAGAAGTTGAGAAAAAATGAAAGAAAAAAAATTAAGTCTCTGACCTTTGAGGAACCAGGGAACCAAACAAGCATCCTACTGATCCTGCAAACTTTAAGGGACTTTTATCAACAGGGATCAAAACCCGGCTCTTAAAACTCAAGTATAATCCCCAAAACAAAGCTCTGGCTGCTTCCCACCAAATGCATCAATTTCTGCCTAGATCACATAGAACTGACATGCTTATAATGGAGGCCATAATTAATAGTATTTGAACAAAACAATACATGGGAATTTAGCCATGTCTCTCTGCTTGATTGAAAGGGAAGTCCTACAGCTAAAAATCTCAGTCTTCTCTTGGGGAGAACAGAACAATGAATCTCGCTGCAGTGTGACATATTCCAGGCAATTACAAGAGCTTCAGACCTCAAAGCCACACTCTGAGCATGACTGGAACATAAATAGATTAGCAACTGCTAAGGATTGCTCTCCTCCTGAGTTGGAAAGCCTGTTCCCACTTCGCTTTTGTAGCCTTTAATGATGCGCAACCATTCTTTTAACAAGAAAAGCCATTTCACATTTTTATAAATATCCCAAATACTTTGTGTTACCCTTAGTTACCCTTCACTCTCTGTTCTGTGCGACGCTGCCGACTAAATGGAGTCATGTTTTCCCACACGTTACAGTCTTGCCTCAAGCACAGTAAACCTCATACCACTTCCTTCACTTACATCACCTTTCAGGCAGGTGAAGATAGGACTTGTTTTGCCCCGAAGCCCTGGTCAAAACCACCCCTCCCTCTCTGATCAGCAGTCTTCAGAGGAAAACGGATGTGGCAAGAGATTATTCTAAGTTCTGAAGCAAATTCTGTGAACACTAAATAATAACCTGTGACACTCTCAAAGTGCTTTACAAAGCAAGTAGCACCCATAAGTCTGGTGCATGGAATGGGAAAGTGTCAGAACAGCACAAAACTGCAAAGTTATTTGTAGAGGGTCACCCAATAATTTGCTATCAGAGCTACAAGCAAAACCCAGATGTGTCTATCACAGTTCTTCAGGCAACTTTGCCTTTCCACCTCAAACTGCCCCAACCCCAAAAAAAACCCCAAACCCCTACTTCCAACAGAGCAGGCAGAGCTAGAATCTGAAGGTGCACTGTAGTTCTTCATACTATCAGCTGCTGTAGGTAGCTCACTACTCAGCATGCTGACTTTTCTGAATCTGTGTTCTGAGCAGAAAAGTAAATGTGATTTGCAGGACCGTGTATCCAGCCTGAAGGACACTTCAATGCCACTGGGGAATTAACTGCCTACAAGTAGGCACCACAATGCTCTGCTTCTACAGATCCTCAAGTCTAAAAGCAGCAGTGACAACCTGATTTTGAAGAGACTAACCTGAGTGTACCAACATAATTTTCAAGACTTAATTCACAGACCTTGCAAACCCATGCTGGTAACACAAATACCTGTAATCATCTGGCCAAGGCATCCATTACCCTGAATTACTAAGTGTCTACTATTCCTACTGACCTTTAAATCAGCACAGCTACAGAGGTTCCACGTGTCTCAGACTGTGATCCCCCAGTACTGAACATGAGAGATGCAAGTGACAACATCCTGCACAGAAGTATAAATTGGAGTGAGAACTGGAACACACTACCACCTTTCTGTCAAGTCAGTAACAAGTACACGATACAGCATTTATGCCAACTGTGAGAAAACAAATGATACTCAACTGTCATAAAACTTACAAATATATTTGAGCACATTTAAGTAAGTTTTTGGGGCTATGATATCTTGTTCTGACACCAGGAGCTCTAAAGTTGGATTAAGTATCTAACCCAAAAAGAGGTTCAAGAACCAATGTATCACTGCTTGGTAATTGTGCCTGCTCTGCCATAGCTGACTATTTAAACTCTTAATTTGCTCCAATAACAAAGAAGAAACCTCTCTTCATAAATTATATTTAGTGTTGTCCCAATGGCAGTGTGGTGCCAAGTTCAGTAAAGTTTTTATTCCAGTGCCAAATTACAAGAACTTTTGAAAAATGCAGTGTAACAGCACCAGCTTCCATTAAGCCTTAAGCTGTATCCTTTTAAAAATGCATACTCAGTTTTGTAGCACTGAAGAAAGGTAAAAGTTTAATCAGTGACTAAAGATTTGAAATACTTGTCTTCATGGTAAGTCGATAAACATGCTATTTTTCACCTGCAATCACATAATTAAACTTAGTCCCTTTGCATTCTCTGCAACCCTGCTGGCATATAATGCATAAAGATCATTAGTACTATTGAACCTAGACATTTGGCTTACACATTGACAGTAACAACAATGGTCATCTATATTCTACAGTGGGAGGACACAACAGCATATACCACTGCTTAGGATATTCTTCAATTACCCAAGTAAACCATTCTCTTTTTCTAATAAATAAAGCCCAGTAAATTGTTCTAATAAAGCCAGCTAAAAGCAACTTGGCATGACCGAGGCACCCTGCACCTTGCTCTCTGGAAGGCTGAAAACTGCTCAAGTCACTTCAGCACCCCTTTTTTGCTCTGGTGTATGACTGCATTAAAACAAATTTTTTAAGCAGTGCTGGAAGCTACTTCCAAGGATGAAACAGAGGCCTCTAATTTCTGAAGACTTGCCTCAGCTTATAGCAGGTATTTCTGAAATTCTTGTTAATATTCGGAAGGTGTTTAATAGCCCACTAATTGCATTGGTCTCTTTTTGCTCTTTAAGCTCTATTCTATGAAACAGGTCAAGCATGTTCCAGTACAGCTACCACATAAAGAAATACTAAAGAGAGAGTCACTTTTATGCATTAATCTTTAATTAACACCATCAGAGGAACTATAATCTAGTAGCTAGAGTACTGGACTAGCTATGAAAAACCTTCATTCTAATCCCAGATCAGCCACTGATTTGCTATGCACTTCCCATGAGGAGGGCAGAGGGAGAAAATACCCCTCTAAGATCTCATTTTCCTTTTTACCTTTTGCCTGCCATACCTATTTATTTTTGCAGTACTTGTAGCAGTGGTGCTCTCTACACACTGGCTCTGTAGCATTGGGTGAGCAGCCCAACTGCTAATTGCAATTAAGAGAAAAATCAACATCATCCAACCTATCTCAAGACAGTTTTACATCTTCAGTGTTTCTGCAACACACTCAGAAACCTTAGAGATAAATCAAAAAGAGGCAGCCTGTGGCAAGGGGTAACAGAAGCACAGAAAATGTTTTCAACAAAAACATTATAACCCATATTTGAGCAATCTCGCTCACTCCCACAATTGCTATGCAATCCCCAGGCTGATGACATTGTGAACCTGTTTTCTTGCTGGCTTTTTTCCAGACTTCCCACTTTACATGTTGGCTAGCCTCTCCAAAATGGATGTTCCCCAGTAAATAGCAGCATGATGCAGCCAAAACAAGGCTCATCCTTCTTCCATTATGCCTTGTCACCTCCTTTCCTTAGTGCCTTAGATTAGCACTCATTCTTGTCTCTCCTATATTCCCCAGATATATGTTGTGCCACATCTTGCTGCTTTCCCCTTACAACCACAGCATCTCCAGAATCTCTTCTGATAGTGAAAGTTCTTTTCCTCATCCTTATCTCTTTCTCAAGAGTCCCCCGTGCTAATATTCCCTTCCTTACTCAAAATACTATCACCATCATTAGGCTCCTATGCCTGCCACTGTGGGACACACCTTTGTTTCTCCAGACAGGTTCCTGACTCAATCAGCATTTGCCAATCAAAAAGGCACATATATTCTACTTAGAGTGATTTTGCAGAACACATGCTATCCAGCTGCTTTAGCTTTTATCTCCCCTTTGTCACCATGAAAGTTTGTTCTCTATCTGTTCCAAACTCACCAGTTTCTGAATACATGTAACCACTTACTCAAGCATGTGGTTGGAAAGTACGAGATTTCTGCAGCCCATTCCCACTGGTTCTGCTACCCCCCAGTAACGTCTCAACAAAGTTGTTTCCTTCCACCAGCTGAGGGGCAGGAATGAACAGCAAGACTGAGGTTAAAGCAGAGCAGTTCCCTAGTTATCAAGGAGTGTCCTATCACCGTCTGTCTGTCCGCATCCCAGGACAACAAAAAGCTCTACTTCTCATGCAACCAGCTTGCCCCAGGCTTGTCTCTGCATTCAGAGATTTGGCTCTCCTCCCCCGTGGTAGATAAAACACTCCCCAAAGGCAAAGCTTCTTAGTATGCACTTGGCTCTTTGATCTCAGAAGCAGCTGGTGCACAGCTGCTCCCTGCTACTTTTGCAGCTCTCAGGAACCTTTTGGATTTTCCTGTCGTCCCTCACAGACAGACACAAAGGGCATGAACACCACCAGCAGTCATCTTTCATTCTCATGCAAAAACTTGTATTTCCATCTCATGTGCCCTGCCCAATTCTTCCTTGAATTACTGCCCACCTCGGCCAGTCCCAGCTCTTCCCTCCTAACCTGTTCCCCAAGCACGTGAGCAATGCCTTCCCGCCCCTTTTCTCAGCAAGTCTCCCTCAGGTTTGGGACTCTCCTGGGGAGACAGAGTACTTGCAGCCAGCAGGGAACAGGATGCTGTTCCTCATCCCAGGAAAACCTTCTCTCAGGTCACAGTTGTTTGCAGGTGGTAAGAAAGAAGTCAATTCTAGCCCCGTTTCTCTTCTGTGCAACTACAAAGCCCAGCAGGCAGAGGAGAGCCTCCCTCCTGCGAGGCAGGCACACTATCAGACCTTGCTAAGAAAGTGTGAATCTGCTTAAAAGGGGTGTCATCTCACAGAGTCTAAGAGCAGACCAACTGCAGCGACTACTAGCAGCACAAGATTTTCAATTATAACTTGTACAGGTTTAAAGAAAATGAAGTCAGAAACTGACTCCGCATCCCAACTAAGCTGCAAGATCCAGAGACAGAATTTTGGCTGTTCCCAAGCTAAAGAAGTCATTTGAATCAGCCAACAGAAGACAACTAGGGATTGTAGGAGGCAGCATAGCCAAATGACTCTGCCTGTAATTGTGAGCTTTCAGAAATATTTACAGTCCCTTGCCTATGCAGATAGCAGGCAAAGGGAACTGCTGACCAATCTGATGAGATTTCCCTAGATATCCATGAAAGATTAACCTCAATACTCACAGGTTATGGAGAACTGATGTGCCTGCTTCTTAACTTGCCTTCCAGATTGTGAGGCTATCCCTGTGTACCCACCAGCACGTCTGCAGCAGCTACTTCATCAACCACCCCAAGGTGCTCTGCAACCAGGTGCCAATTAGAAAAAATCACTTCACCTGGTCCTACTGCTGCCACTTCAGAGCCAAGGCCCATAGCTGGTGCACTCCTGCTGGGAGTACTATGAAGCGTATTCTAAGACTTCCCTCCTTTCTCTCAGCTGATACAGGAAATAAACCCACCAATACAAGATTCTTACTTCGGACAGCAGTTGTTTTTTCTTCCAATAAAAGTGTGTATTACACTCCTTTGTGTGCATAGATACACATTCTGGGGGAAAAGGTTAGTTTTACTAGAATGTGACAGAAAGATGAGCACATTCACTGAAGTGGTTACAAACTTCATCCAACTTTTCACTAAGTTTTAAGATTTTTAACTTGGTATTGGAACTTCTGCTGCAGGTATAACTTCCAGAAAAAGCCCAAGGTTTTGAGAGACCTTATGATCAAGGTGAAAAAGAAAGACATTTCTGGTTACTAGTCTCATTTGTGAAAGTGGACACATGACATGATCCCTCAACACTTTCGAAACCAGGCTTTACTCATTAACTGAAGCCATTTGCACTGGTGCATAGTAATGAAACGTAATGTTTGAGCCAGCCGTTTTAAGTATTTACTAGTCAAGTGTCAAGATGAGAACTTTCTCAGACTCTTGCCCATTCAGTTTGTGATCGTGTGATTCTATGTCTGTACACGTGACAAGGTGGCCCTTCTGCATCGTGAGAAACATCTCATGGCAAGATAATTCTGAAAAAGATTTTCCTCACTGAAGAGAGCCAATATACAGATATAAAAAGAAAGCTGAACTGCTTCCCATGGGCTTTCTGCTTCACTATGCCACTTAGCCTGAGAGAAGACCTTATGTTTGCTCCACACCTATGCCCTCCCTTCCACTACCAATCTCTTGCTCCATCAAATTAAAAACTTCCACTTCAGCACTGCATTGGTACTTTGATACGTACCCACTCCATGAAAGAAAAACCAAGTAATACACATTCTCCCCTGCCAGCCACCATCCAACCTTTCATGGATTTCAGGAGTTAACCTGGATTCTTTATAGCTGCCTACACTCTAACCATTATTGCGTATCGTTAACAAAACCTGTTTCACTTCAGCTGCATTGTTTGAGGGTATGTCCATAGCCTTCTTCCCAGAAACGTGCCTGCAGTAACAGTAAAATCTTGGTTCCATGAGCTTTCCTGTAAGCACAAACCACAAGCTACTTTTAGAAGTAGATATTGGGGGTGGGTGGGGGTGTGGGTGTGTGGGTGTGTAGGTCAATTAAAAAAGCAAGCAGCAGCCTTTTACATCACTGTTAAAAACCAACTTGTTTCTGATAACCACCTGTAAACTGCAAAATCCAAAAAGCAGGTCTGTAAGCCTTTACTTTTTCCATGTTCAATGGATGTTCCTCCCACTGTCACATACCTCCTTCTCCTCACCTTTCTTCTCCTCCCCCTGCCAAATCACGAACACATCTGCCTTTTTATTTAATTTGCCAGCATGTAGGCTGAAATGGCTTAAACATGAATTTGAAGGTTTTACAGATCTTTAATGTAAAGAAAGAAAATGCTAAATCCCAAAATGAGCTTTCCTTCTGAATATTTTAGCTAGCAACCTGTAAAATTAACTTTCAAATTCCAAAATTAGGCCTGGATAAAATGAAATTGCCTGCAGCCAATTCCTGAGAACTTAAATTCTCAAAAGCATATATTTTTCTTAAAGCTAGAATTGTGAAGTCTTTCAGAAGGCACTGTATGACAGTGAAGAAGCAAAAATCCATTCCTTCCATTGTAGGTCATCCTTTAAGGGCTATAAATAATGGAAAAACATATACAGCCTCTTAGTACTTAAACTGTTGCCTAATTACTTTTATAAAAGTTTTCTTATTAGGTTTGTATACAGTAACATGGGATTATTTGAAAACTTCTTCTGTAGACATAGCTTTATGGAGGACAATCATCATTAGTTCCTACAGCCATCTGAAGCCAGTAGTCCAGATTTCTAAAAATGACAAAGTTGTACAAGTTCTCTCCTCCCTTGTGGAAACCATGTTCACTTTCTCTCCAGGAAACAGGGCTGTCTGCAAAGCCATGGACAGTTAAGGTCAGCCAACTTGCCAGTTTTGGTTCACCAAAATAGCAACTGCAAGGAAGAAGACAAGGTAATCAGTAATTATAAGGGAATAGACAGCATGTTCAAGTATACAGTATAAAGTTAAAAAAAAATAAATCAAAGGTGCAAACACTTAGTGAAAATTTAGTGAAACAGTTAAAAAAAACCTGCTTTGGTACATAATTAATAAATTCAAAGGAAAGTACTATATCAGATGATATCAGGAAATTAAATAAAATTGACGCGATTATTTCTACCATACTTTTACACATCACAAACCTGCAAGTTACAGCAATTAGAAAAAGTTCTAAGTTGTAAAGTAGCTCTTCTGAATTTCCTACAGCATGCACTGTCTTTCAGAAGATAGAACATTTACTAAGAACAGTCACTATCAGAGTAAAAAAGACACAGGAGGAAGCAACACGATCAGGATATGCTTGACACAAATCCTTTTACCACCAGAAAGGAAATGTCTGGCTTTGATTATTTGTAATCCATTATCCACTGCTCTTAAGTAAAGTGTAAAAGCCAAGGAAACTTCTGTTCCAACTCTAGCCTAGGGAGGCTTTCTGCATGAGATCTGAAAATTGCTCAAAAAGTAATGATCCTATTCCAGATAAAGCAACAGCAATACTGTCATGAGTCAGTCCTACAATCATTAGCCAACAGGCACTTAAAAAATTCTCTTGCACGTGGAGCTTGGAGCTTCCAGAATTTGCTCTCAGTAGTACTAATATACAATAAAGGCAGATACTGCAATGATCCATGATACGTTAGAATCATGTATTGAATTAGAACTATAGCTACCTCATCCATGTTATGACACTTGATTAAAAAAACTCACTATAACAATCTATTGTAATGCCGTCATAACCTGGAAGTTCCTTGCAATAATATTTTTGATAGCATAAAGGGATTTCAGTGGTATTTTCTCCATCAGGAGTTAAAAACACTAAATTAGACTTATTTGAGGGCATCTGATTTTCATAGACAGGGGAATTTAAAAAAATCAAGGAGCTCAGCAGAGCCATTGTTTCTTAAAAATGAAGATAAAAAGCAAAATCATTATTAGAATACAGAGCAGGCATTTTCAGACTTCAAGTATCCAAATTTGTTTATTGCTTCTTTATACCAATGTTAAGCTTCCAACTCACTTCCTAATGAAAAAAAAAAATAATCTTCATTTTAATATTTTGCTATTTACCTCCAACAGCACTACTGAAAAGCAGTATTTAAAAGTGATTTACAAAATTTAAAAAGTGTTACAGAGTACAAGTTTTTTAGTGATATACTCCTGTCAGCCCTTACCACAGCTGCTCCAATAACTGAATTATCTTCTCAGGAATTATAAAGCCTGTGATTGTGCACAAAAAAGCTTTTTCCACCACTGTGTTGGGCTGAGGACAGCAATAGGTTGATAAGAAGCTCGAAGACTTGTTGTCTCTGGAAAAGAAAAACCAAAACAACAAAAACCAACTAAAATAAATATACTTTAAAGCATCTACAGGAAGTCTTAGTAAGCAAAACTTGTAGCAAACAAGTAGTATCTATGAATATAATCTAATTTAAACTGAAGCTACTAAATGCCAAGCAATTAATACACAAGATGCCATGGTGCTGTCAGCTAACTCCGGCAAGGACCTAAACACCCCGCAGGCACTCATTCACTCCTCCCAGGTAGGACAGGGAGAGAATTGGAAGGCTAAAAGAGAGAGAACATACGGGTTGAGATAAATACAATTTAATAGGTAAATCAAAAAATTGTGCATGAAAGCAAATCAAACTAAGGAATTCATTTACTACATCCCATCAGCAGGCCATCTCCAGAAAAGCAGGGTTCCATCATGTGTAACTGTGACTTGAGAAGACAAACACTGAACTCCAAACATTTCTCACTCTTCCTTCCCCCACCTTACACTTCTGAGCATGCCGCCATATGGTGTGGGATACCCCTCAGGTCAGTTGGGTTCTGCTGTCACGGCTGTGTTCCCTCCCAGCCTCTTGCCCACCTCCAACCTACCCCTGGCAGGGCAGTATGAGAAACAGAAAAGGCCATGACACTGTGTAAGCACTGCTCAGCAATAGCTACAACTTCTCACTGTTAGCAACCTTTTTTTGGTCACAAATCCAAAACCAGCACCACACCAGCTACTACAATGGAAATTAACTTCATCGCAGCCAAAACCAGTACAAGTGAGTACCCCTAAAAACACAGACAAGTTATTAAAGACTTACAATAAACACTTAAATGCATAACAAACCTCCCACTTACAGAAATGTGTTTCTTAATTCTTAACTCTTTCTTAAAATAAATTGTGGCTTTCCTCACTTAAAATGTATTTAATATAAAAAAACCCTACATACTTACAAGCTAACTTGATTCAAGACAGCACCCAGCCATTCAAACAGTTCCTCTGTACTGCAGGACTCCTCTGGCTTTCCTTGTAGTTCGTTACTTTGTAACACTGGACACTGCAAGTCTCTTAACGTGCTGAATGTTACTTTTGGCTTCAGGGACTGTATTTGATTTTTTGAAAAGTATGACATCAATGTTGGTCCCTCTGCACCTTAACAAGACAACAACACAGAGAGCTGTTACAAAACTAATAAAAGCAGCACTGAATACATTCATCCTTGCCATATGTATGCAGGAAAATGCAGTGTATGAAACCACTTACATTGCTGTTACCTTTGGCAAAAGCCACAGAATCTTCAGATTCCTTATCTTCTTGGGAATAAAAATTAGTGCAAGATCCAGCAACTCAGCTTGGAAAATTTACTATTTAACTAGTAAGTGTAGATCTATCAATAGAAAACTCATGCAGAATTAACTGAAAAAGTAATAAAATGAACTCATTAGAAAGAGGAATTCAGACTGCTCCTGAAAAGGAACAAGTGAAAGGGAACAGGAACACATGTTAACTGCTTCCCAAGACAAAGAGGTCTGCAAAAGCACTCACACCGTAAGACTACCCCTGCCTATATACATGAGGTCAGGGAACATTTTTCCTTGCTAGCTCCCATACATACATTCCCTTCGTGCTGACGGAGAGGTACTCGCTGCTTTAGAAGGGTAATGCATGCCTTCTACCACTAGGTTACCACTAGCTCAACCTCTCTAGAAATCCCTCAGGCATTGCAATTTGAGAGGGAGAATGCACGTGGTAGATGTACACAAAGATAACGCATCTCTAAGATCAGGTAAAAGGAACTAAGCTCAAGTGAATTGAGGCAGTATTCCCTCCAAAACCACTGAGTGTCTGGAGAGATCCCAGCATCACTAATTCACTAAGAACTACCTCCTACAGACAGTATGGCTTCTAGAAGCATGAACAACTCCAATGGAATAAATTCCTGCAGATCTCAGGAATATTTTGCAAACAGCCATAGCATCATTTACATTCTCCTGGAACATGCCTTCACAACTGCAGAAAGTCTCCCTTTTTGTTGCCTTCTATCCAGTGTGTCAGCCTAGTGGATCTCCTACTTCTCTCAGCTGAGGACAAGAACGTGTAAGAATCATTCTGAGAGGTCTTATCCCATCACTAAAGACCACATGCTTCATTTCCTATGTGTGATGGCAAACTAACTTAAGAGCCATAAGGTTTTTGAGACAAATTCTTGATTTAAGTAAATTGAGAAGTCATCTTCAGGTAAGATATATTTGGAAGATTATGATATCCCAGAAAAATATCAGAATCAGTCACTAAGACCAGAAACTCTCCTACCCAAGTGGCTACAGTGTCTGCTATCCCAGAAGACTATTTTCCCAAAATAGTGGAAAAGTGAGCAGGTGACTGTAGGTTTAGGAACAGATTTATCAATGATGTCAAGAGGAATTCTAGGATAGTCTGAAGGATAAGGATTGAATAGAGAGGGAAGGGGGGAGTGTAGAGGAATCAAACTATATCACAAATTTCACTTTACTACGATAGGAGAAGAAAAAAAACAGAGTGGTAAGTCTTCAAATACAGCATGGCATTAATAGATGTACCTTCATGGTCTTGTGGGAAAGGTCATGCTTCTTCAACTCTAATAAGTGATCCACAACGGCACGTAAAATTCTAAAAACCTAACCTAAGCAGGCATATTGCAAATTAAGATATATTGACCAACTTCCTTTTTGAAGCAGTAAGCTAATTAATGTGGAATCAATTCTCCTAAATTTGAAATTCCAGATAAGGTATTCTATTTTCATAAAGTCACAATGGGTCTCTAGATGACAAAGAAAAAATACCTTATTCGTGAGAAGTCTGAAGTCCAGCATAGCATTAAAATGCTACAGGAAAGACAAGTATGAACTGAAGAAACTCAAGAACAGAACAGAATTCACTGCAGAATACAATATCCAAGACTTGCTATCAAAAATTATGGGCTGCCTACACTCCATCAGCCGTATTTACCTCATCAAGAACAATCACATGGGGAAGCAAAAAAAGGCTAATCCATTCCTTTGTAGTCATCCTTCAAAAAAGCCTGTCCAAGTACCAAAGAGCACAGTGAGAGACAGCCACTGAATTCTTGTCAATTTAGTATTTTTATATAGATATATTTAAGCCTGAAGTGTGCTAGAACAGATGACCTTCCTTCAGTCTGTACTTCCTATTGCATTTGCTAGACTAACAGGTTCAAAGAATGTGTAATATTGCCTCAGAATTATTAGTCAAATATAAAAAAATGTACATTTTAAATGTCTATTCCATATGGGAGCTGCAGCTAGAGTCTTAACTTGAAGAAATCTCAAAGACTACAGTCTAGACTCCAACATGACAATTCCTTTAGCCACAGCATAGCTTTCCATGTCAACAACAATCAGGCACATTGTCAGTTTTTTTGAGACCAGTGAATTCCAGCCAATAAACATTTAAAATTGTCACAGAAATTAAAGTAATAGAAAAGAGAAGAAAAGGTTTTTTTTGCCTCTATCATTAGACATGAGACATTCCATATTCCCTTTTTTTGTTCCTCTTCGTGCCAGAACCACTGAGTGGGAAAAACGGGTATGAAAACAAAATGGCAGTGCTAGCCATAGCCAGAAACACCAGTTATCAGCAGAAAGGCTGTTCACGGAGGACACAGATTCTCTCAATGAAATCCATCCCTCTTCTCCCCTTCCAGCAGAATCTACTCTATGCCTCATGTCTATTAATAGAAATCTATAGAAGTTTTATGCTTGTCGGTACTGAGGAATTAAGAGTCTTTCATGTGTTATAAGCACAAGATTCCTGCACAGAATGGCATTCAGATTTAACTCCATATTCAGGAAATTATTGACCTGACCTGGTTTTTGGACGTAAGAAAGTGAGGGAAAGGAATGCTGTTCTTCCTGAATGCTGCTACACTGGCAGCAACAAACATATGAAACGTACTAACCCTACAGGCATTTTCCTCTCTGCCCACAGTCAATAAATCCAAGCAAGCCCAGTCTGAAGATCTGCCACTTTACTTCGATTTCTGTCACCATTTATGGTAACAAGTCTTCACTATGACTCTTTCCCAAAGACTACAAGGATGGGAATCACAAGCCTTTAAACAATTTCTGCATGACAAAGAAGGGAAGATCCTTGTCATATGATTAGTACTTAAAAAGGGCAAGGGGAAACATGAAGGACTAAAGTGAAACACAGGAGCTTGCAAGAAGCTTTAATTTCTCAGATCAGTAACTCCTTCCCAGCCATGGTCCTGAAGACCCAGGCAAGAGTAACAATGTAAAGGGCAGATGGAAAGCATTCTCAGGAACCTCTCTAACATCCTTTCTCACTAATGTGGAGACTTCGTGACTCAAAGCAGAACCACACTAAAAGCTACACAGCTATGATGAAGAACATCATTTATTGCATCACAGACTTCTGTAACTTTTGTCAATTCTATGCAAATAGAGCCTGTTCTGAGGTAATACAAGCAACTGAGGACTTCGCAAACTGACCCTCAGAGAAAGAACAATACTTAAATCCCAGAAAAAAAATTAATGTAATCAGAAAACAGTAGGTAAATGAATTCTAGAAGAAAGGTGATTTGAGACAATAAAATTTCTTAGAATAACAACCTCTCACTCTTCTCCGATCTTGAGAATAATGTGATAAAATAGCAGACTGCATGTCTATCAGTGTACACAGTACAAGACAGAAATAGGGACTCTGAACATGTCCTTTAACTACTGATAAAACAAAAACTTCCCCATCTCAAGTACCACACCAAATATGTAACTTACAGGTATTAATGAAAAAACCTAAAACCAGTGTATTAATAATAGTTATGTATGTCACAGATTTATAAAGAAAAGGCAGCACTATCAAATAGGTGAAGTTACACCAGAAAGTCTGGACAACACAGAGACAAGGAAATGAAGCAACTATTATACCTCCTATGAATCACTGTTGTGTTTCTGAACTGAAACATTCTGGTGTGTAGGAAGTAACAACCCCAAAAAAACCCACCCAAACACAAGTTATTATAACTTTTCCCTCCACTAACAATGCATTTTGACAATCACTACAAAAGAACAGTAAAATCAAAATACTTAGACTTCATTGTCCATTATATTTTAGTTTTAGATTTAGCTCTTTTTACCTGTATTATACCAAGCCAGTAGGAAGTCAAATTCTAAAGGTTTCTTTTCTTTCAAGGCCCAAAGCACTCTGTTATGTTTCTTGCTATCAGGCTGAAAGCCGGAATCGGTCAAGTCAATAGTTATAACTGCAAAAACGTACAAAAACAATTGAAATAAATGTTAATAGTAAGTAATAACTAAAAAAAACACAATGAAACCAAAGAACATTAAATTTCCTTTTCACATATACAGCAACTTTATCTGATTTTTTATTATGCAAATATGCCTCCCCATCATGTAAATAAATATTAATCTTCTGCTGTCCTTATTTTAATATAATCTGGAACTGCCTTGTAGTGACTGGAGGGACAGACTCCTTTTGTAATGGCCGTGACAGAAGTCCCAAAACAGCACCTTAAAAATATATGGGTAATTAGGCAAGCTATTAGCACTAAAAAAGCTAGAGTTTCTCACATGAAAAGCCATGTATATGGCAATTACATTTTTTCAGCTGTTTTTTTCTAGATTAATTGCTCCCAGGATAAAAGTTACATTTTTTTTCAGATGGAAATTCCATCATACATTTTACTTCACAAACCAAATAGTAAAACGATGGCCCATTTTGCCAAAATTATTTCAGATAACAAGCTCCCCCTTCCCCTTAGCCTGGAGGAGACTCAGGGAGGACCTTATCAATCTCTTCAACTACCTGAAGGGAGGTTGTAGTCAGGTGGGGGCTGGGCTCTTTTTCCAGGCAACTAGCAACAAGACAAGAGGGCACAGCCTCAAGCTGCTCCAGGGGAGGTTTAGGTTGGATATTAGGAAGTACTTCCTCATGGAGAGGGTGATTAAACATTGGAATGGACTTCACAGCGAAGTGGTGGAGGAACCGTCCCTGGATGTGTTCAAGGCAAGGCTGGATGTGGCACTTAGTGCCATAGTGTAGACGGTGTGGTGGTGTTGGTCATAGGCTGGACTTGATGATCTTAAAGGTCTTTTCCAGCCTTGGTAGTTCTGTGATTCTATTCTAAAGTTTTTATGTAACTACTTATCAACTACTGCCACTTCTAAAGCATTTGAGATGGCACAGCGTTCATGTTTTTTTTAATTATAAAAAAAAAAGTTACAAAAATCATACTCAGTATGTTTCCACTGCAGCTGTTAAAAAATTACATTTTCCAGGTACCTGGTATATGGAGACTACCATTTTAAATGTGTCAAACATGATACAATTACGCCTTTCAAGAAGTCTTGGGTAAAGCTTTTCACTGATATGTGGTTGTTTTTGGTTTTTTTTTTGTATAATGTGCAAATTTTATGCTCTACTTTAATTAGTTTAGTATTTTCTGATTTAAATCAGGAAGCATAAATACTGTGCATAGCATGGAAAAATTCTTGAGTCCTACATCATTCCGGTACAAACACCACAATGAAAAACCCAGAAATGAAGAATTTTATTGAACACCCAAAGATCACACATTTATTTTGTCATAACTGCTTTATTATTTGGAAAATGTATTTTTTCTTTTCATGCAGTCCTTGTATCTGCATCTGGAGAAATATGACCCAGGCAATAACCAATGTTGAGGCAAGGGAAGTTACGCATTGCTGACTTTACATCCTAACAGGGTGCTTTCACAGACAAATCTGAAATAAGCAGTATTAATATAAATAATACTTACTATATCTCATTACTTTTTTGCCAGAATACCGAGAAGGGCGACCTTGCAATCCAAGTTCCTCATAAGTATCCTTATCCACTGATAGAATCAGTTTTCCTGTAAACAAAACAAACTTTAATAATCTACTTAAGTTCCCTTTGAAGTTTTCTGAGAACTGTATACCTTATACAACATTAGCTTTGGATCAATGGTATTGCTAATGTAATCCAGATTCCTTAGTTTCTGTTAAATGGGTTACCAGATTATCCCTTAAAAAATAGATACTGTAACGCAATTATTCTTTTTTATCAAAAAGGTCTTATGAACTAGAATGAGGAAAGTGTAATACTATTCCCGCGATAGACATAGGTTTTGGTTCTTTTTTTACTGTACTACCTCACTTGATTGCCTCAATCTTTCCACCACTTGCCCCCTAGCATTTGCTGTGTCATTGGTTGAACACAGTAGGACTTGACTTAGTAAACAGTCACGCATGTGCTGCTCAACTAAACATACAAAAGCAGTTCCTCCAATTCCAGTGGGACTACTCACATTGCTTATCAGTGATGAGCAGATACGCACTGGAACAACTCTGCTTCCATGTTCATAATCCAAATCCAGCATCTGCCACTTGGTAAAGAATTTCACACAACAGATCTCTAGTACAGCCTTCTGATTCTACTGTACAAGTAACATTCTAATATAGGATATAAATAAAGCTGCCACTGAAGATTTTGGATAGTGACATCACCAGGAACTGTGCATAGCTTGTAGTACCTGTATCACACAAACTCAATCACTATCAAGTATCCATTTTGCTAGGACTGTGCTAACAGAGCACATAAAATAATTCCTCCTCTGAAGAAATCTGGATTTACTTATGCCCTGATGGGCATCTGTTACATTACAGTGTCTTAGGCTGAAGGGCTGATAGAGCAATTTGAGTTTTTGTTATATCTGATATATTGTTAAACAGAAACAAGAAGACTTATTTGGTGCCCAAAATAGCTTAACTATTTTTTCTGCTTGTAAAAACCCACCTGAGATGGACCGTTTTGCCATGAAACTGTGATGGAAATGAAAAAAGTGTATTTTAACATGTCACATAATTTTCAAAGAATAAACATCAAATGTTTTAAAAAGTGTTTCTAAGCACTGCTGATAGGTTTTGGGGTTTTTTTGGTACAAATTCTGTCTTTAAGACCAGTATGAAACAAGAAGATGGAATGCAATGTTTCCACAAAAAAAACATTGTAGCAATTGCAATTACAGGTGACACATTGACAATGTGACACTACAAATAAACAAAGTTGTTTGGTGTTGTTTTTTTTTTTCATTTCCTTTAGATTAAATAAATAATTTAACTGCATAAATTAAAAAAATAAATAAAATTAATATTTTTCTGATTCAAACATATTTCCAGTAAAGTTGGCAAGTACTGTAAGCATCACATTTTCCAGTTTAAATCATTCCAAATGAACAAATCAAAACAGCCAAAAACCCAAGACCATTATCAATATGTATGTATTACTAAAACCAAAACAAAACATACCATTGGGTAGTAGAGCTGCAGTATTATCTTGATCAATTTTTGTGTTATAGGTAAGTGCGTAGCATGAACCTTTAATAGTAAAGCAGAATGCCATGAGATTAGAGAGTCTCTAAAGACAGACAAGACAATATGAACAATTCATCTCAAGCTAATAAAACATGTCAAATACCATCTGAATCACTCTAAACACTTGTGTCATCATCAACCAACTTTCTTCCACCTTCTCAAGCAAAACAGCATTTTGTTATTGGTTTTATAAATCTTGGAGAGGCACTATTTTAAAGGACTTGTAATATAGATAACATTAACAATATGCCTCAATACAAAAACCTTTTCTTTCCACCTGCGACCCTCCCCACTCAGCAAATAGAAAACATCGTATTTTTCTAACATTAGTTCACTTGAAGACAAGGTGGAAGACACTCATATTACTAAATATATTTTGTAGCATCATCTGCCACAACCAATTACGTTCTTAAAAATACAAGTGTCAGACCCTGTAAACTTGGTGTACAAATGTCATACTACTTCCATAGAACTATTGGCATAAAAGCCCTTATTGAGACTAAAGGAAATACAAGAGAGTCCCACATTCAGAAAATAACAGATCTCATTCTCCAGCTTCTTCTTTTCTTTTCTCTTTTCTCTTCTCTTTTCCCTTGCAAGCTTTTTCTCTCTGAAAATCACCTGAAAAGTACAACATTTACCAGGAACCAAATGAGCAGGGTCTGCTCCATGAAAACAGCATGCTCTAAGTATGCAATAGCAAGTTGCTGGGCAGAGGCTGCATCTTTCTTCACATTCTCTTGGCTCTTACATTCTGTAAAGGATGAGCCACCAAAGCTCCATTAGCAAACACCCTTCCCCCCCGACTCTGAAAAAACGTACTTTTTCCTCTTTTTGTCTTGCCTGCTGCAGAACACAGCTAACAGCTCTGTGTTGAAACATAAAGGACTCAGAAAGGGAGAAGGGAGCTGATTTCTGCAGGAATCTGCATGAAGATGAGATGTAGAAGATAAACGAGAATGAGCATAAATTGAAGCCCTCCTGACAGCTGGCTTGCAGAATTAAGATGGAATAGGGAGAAATTAAGAGAGAACAGTCATAGAAGTTTTGGACCCACTGGGTGTAAACTAATGTTGACACACCACAAAGCAGAAAAAGAGCAGATAAAGAAATTAATACAGAATTTTCTTAGTATTTTTTTCTTCCCTTCCTTTAAAATACCTTCCAGAATAAATAATAATGGATTTTACTGTGTTATGAAAAAAAGACACTATTGCTGCACCTGTCGTCTTCTGATTAGCTCCTTACCTTTCTTCACAAAAGCATCAATGAATTCGTGAGCGACCAATTCATGAACCGATAAATTCCTCACCAGGCAGTACTCTCCAACATCCGCAATAGTACTTTTCAGCACTTCAGGTAGTATGCCACATTCAGGGATCAAAAAAGACACCTATGAGGAACATATTTTGTAATGTACATTATATTCCAAAATCTGTTCTGGAAAAAAACCCAAGAAATAAATATAAAAAAAAAATAAAAAATTTCTTCCTTTCAAAGAAATCAGTCTGTTACACCAAAATGAGACGAAGGAAATAATTTCAATCTATTGTCTTCAAAATATATCAGTTTACAGAAAGTCTCCAAGTACAGCGAAGACATTATTTCGTTGTTGCGTTTTACATGCTATACAACAGCATTTGAGGTGTTACATCACAGCATGATTTTAAACAGCATGACTTAAGGAATGAACTTGTTTCACATCATTATAAATTTAGCTTGAAGTCACAGTGGAACGTTTCCTTCAGCCCCTGCTGCTGGAAGCAGTTATAGCCAAAAGTGTAGGCTAAGCATGTACGCAATCTCAATGGAAACGTGAAGTCCCAAGTAGATTTTAAACTGTTTTTTTGAATCAGTGCATTCTCCTCTTTAGAATATTTTGGAGGTCAGGAGAATGAATTGATCATCAGAACAAAACTTGAAGAAGATGTGCTTGTGATCTTCAAACAAGTCATAAGGCATACATTAAGGCTAAGATTTCTGTAGCAGGTTTCTAATTTAAGGCAGGAAACAGGCTTTTCTTACACAACTCAGCATTCAGTCTCCTGGTCCAATTGCCTACCTTTAATTACCGTTTTGTTTAAAACCTTTCCTGCATGCGTTTCACAGATCAAGAGAACTCCTAAGCCTGGGAGATCAGGGCAAACAAGGTTATTACATAGGCAAGCACCAACCTTCCCAATAACCATGCTTAAGCGGCATAAAGGTTCATTCCCTTGCTCCTTCCCACTCCACCTCTCATAAAACCTTTTTTTTTTCTGAAACAAAGGAGCTCATGGAGAACAAATACCTACCATCTCCCTCTGCACACACAGACAAGAGAAGTAATAACTGACAGATGGGCTGCCTGCCACAGAAGTAGAAAGCTTTCTAGTTACCTGCTTTAAAAGTGACTTAAGGAAATAGCGACAGGGTCTGACTGACACTTTCAAAAGGCAAAGAGGGCAAGCTGGCAAAAAACTGGCCTTGGCAACATTTAAGTTGTCCAAAACAATGAAGGAGTCATTGATGACAGGACAACGCGATACTCTGGCAGATGGAGTGTAAGGATATGTAAGGGGTGAGTGTCAGGGAGATGGAGTTAGGCTCTTCTCAGTGATGACCAGTGATAGGACAAGGGGTAATGGGTGTAAATTGGAGCATAGGAGGTTCAAGGTGAATATCAGAAAAAACTTCTTTACTGTAAGAGTGACAGAGCACTGGAACAGGCTGCCCAGAGAGGTTGTGGAGTCTCCTTCGCTGGAGACATTCAAAACCCGCCTGGACAAGTTCCTGTGTGATGTGCTCTAGGTGACCCTGCTCTGGCAGGGGGGGGTTGGACTAGATGATCTTTCGAGGTCCCTTCCAACCCCTAGGATTCTATGATTCTATGATTCTATGATTCTATGGAGGGACATGGACTCCTTCAGTCCCTCATTGCTTGGACTAGGGCTTTGTGGGTGCTACTCCCTGCGTTATCACCGACAAAACATCGCCACCTCTTCAACTGGGTCACCCCTCTTCTAGTTCATGTCTGTGTAGCCTTTCACTCTTTGAGGTGCTGCGTGCTGTGCAAGACCACCAAGCAAACGAGAGCTAATTCCTGTTCTTCTGCTTTATTCAGCCTCGCGCGAGGCGGAGCACCGGCAAAGCGCCCCTTTCACAGCCGACGGGCAGAACCTCCAGAACCCTTCCGCCCGTGCTGAGGGGACACTCCGGTCTCACCAAGGAGGCGCGGAAACCCCTGGCCGCTCTTGCCCCCCCGCAGGGCCGCCCACCGCCCCCGGAGGCACCGGGCTGCGCCTTGAGGTGCCCCCTCCCCGCGCCCACCGCCCGCAAAACCCGTTAACTGCCCACGGCTCGCGGGCGGGCGGGCGCACTCACGCGGCAGTTGTAGGCGTGGTCCCGCACGTGGGCCGCGTGCCGCGAGCGCGGGTGCCGCGCGTGGCCCTTCTCGCAGACCAGCAGGTGCCGCGGGACCTGGCGGAGCCGCCGCAGCGCCGGCAGCGACATCCTCCGCCGATAGCGGGGGAGGGCGGAGCGTGGCGGAGTGCGGGCCCCCGTTACGTCACCCGCCGTCCCGCCGGGAGCGCCTACACGGCACACCAGCAGAGAAGGAGGAGGGGCGAGGATAGAGCTTTGCGATTATGTCACTTCCGCCTGCTCCGGCAGCGCAGCTGCTTCCGGTGTAGCGGCAGCAGCGCGTGGTGGGCGGTGTGCGGCGTGCGCGTGCGCTGCAGCAGAGCCCGGGGTGCGGGGCTGGGGCGGGGCTGGCGGCTCTTGACCGCCTTGGCGGTTGGGGGTCAGAGGGCTGGAGCAGCTCTCCTGTGAAAACAGGCTGAGGGAGTTGGGGCTGTTCAGCCTGGAGAAGAACTCTGGGGAGACCTTACAGTGGCCTTCCAGTACCTGAAGGGGCTACAGGAAAACTGGGGAGGGACTGTTTACAAGGGCTTGTAGTGGGAGGACAAGGGGTAATGACTTAAAACTGGAAGAGGAGAGATTTAGATGATATATTAGGAAGAAATTCTTTACTGTGAGGGTGGTGAGACGCTGGCACGGGTTGCATACGGAAGTTGTGGCTACCCCATCCCTGGAAGTGTTCAAGGGCATGTTGAATGGGGCTTGGAGCAACCTGGTCTAGTGGAAGGTGTTCCTGCCCATGCAGGAGGGTTGGAACTAGATGCTTAAGGTCCTGTCCAACCCAAACCATTCAATGATTGTTACACTCTTCTCTACCAGTACATGTGTGCACTCAGTACTTTTGGTTTTCACAGGTTCAGAGCAAATCTGGTGTGAGTCAGGCAGTGAGACCCACATGGGTTTTGAAGTGCAGCAGCTGTTCACAGTAGTTAAAGATATGCATGTTTCATGAGTCACCCTGCAAGTGGCAGGTGGGCCCCACAGGTATTCAGGGGGAGTGTTGTAGGCCCCCAGGGCATGTTTCCCAACAGGGAATGATTTTAGGAGAGATGGATGCTTGGAGGGATAGAACAGATAGGTACTGTGTCCTGGTGGCACTGGGCAGCCTTCAAGATACCAAGTGACCAGCTTTCTTCTACCCTACAAAACAATATGAGAAATACATAAACCCCAAGAGCTGTAGGGGTGTGTGAGCTCTGTGTGACAGACCACTACTGAAATACCATCCAATCTCATCAGTGTCCCATACTGAGTATGTGAATTCCTACTGAAAATTTGCAGTGTGTTACATCTCTGAGCATATTTGTAGTAATAGCTGCAATTTTACAAGATCATTAAGATGTCTTGTCCACTCTCACTCCAAATAGGACTGCTCAGGTTAGCAAGCATGGTGCAAAAGGCCCTGCCTCCAGTGTGTCCTCTCACTGCTGGTTCCCTACTTTGTATATTTTATATAAAACCTGCAAAAATTTCCTCTTTCTGCCTTCCTGCAGTTTTTCTCTTCCTGATCCCCTAACTTCCTGATTTAGTTTAAAATGGTACTGACCAGCTTTCTTGGTATTTTCTGTTTCTGTGCACTGTACAAGGCTCTGTGCAATCTTACATAAAACACTTAGGTCTATTCACCAGATGTCCATCAGGCTGGCAAAGCTGACACTCTGTTTTGATGCCAGTTTGACAACAGTAGTTCCAGAGATCTCAAGCTTGCCCTAGGGAGGTCTTGTACTGCTATTTCTGGATGTGATGTTTGATGTTAACACCCAGGGGTACATGAGCGTGGTTATTCCTCTCCTGTAAGGTGATCAGATACCAAGAGGAAAAGTTCGTTCAGTATAGATTAGCGTAGGAAGTTTCTTTAGTATTAAAAAGTATACGTTATGGGTCATTTCATAGAATCATGAATCATAGAATAGTTTGGGTTGGAAGGGACCTTAAAGATCACCTAGTCCCAACCCCCTGCATGGGCCGCGACACCTCCCACTAGACCAGGTTGCTCCAGGCCCCATCCAAGTGGCCTTGAACACTTCCAAGGGAGGGGGCATCCACAGCTTCCTTAAGCAACCTATTCCAGTGTCTCACCCTCACAGTGAAGAATTTCCTCCTAATGTCTGACCTAAATCTCTCCTCCTCTAGTTTTAACCCATTACCTCTTGTCCTGTCACTACAGGCCTTTGTAAAAAGCCCCTCCCCAGCTTTCCTGTGGCCCTTCAGGTACTGGAAGGCTGCTATAAGGTCTCCCTGGTGTCTTCTCTTCTCCAAGATGAACCACCCCTACTGCCTCATCTTGCTTCATAGGAGAGGTGCTCCAGCCCTCTGATCATCTTTGTGACCCTCCTCTGGACTTGCTCCAGGAGAGAGTCCAGTCCTTTGTTCAACAGCTACAGTGTTACACAGATATGAACTATAAAATTCCTGCAATTTAACTTGTTCACTCACTACATATCTTGCTGGTTTGACAGTATAACTCAAGCACCTTTTTTCACTACCTGGTGAGTTACTGGCTGTTTAGCTGAGGTAAATAGGTAGCACTTAGGTTTTCTAGATCCGTATTTCCAGTCTGGTGAATTTATGTTATGGCTCCAGCTTCAATGGTCGATGTGCCCAGGCTCTGCTTCTAGCACAGACTGCACTTTTCTGGTGCTCTGACTGTGTTTGGGTCTGCCTGATGCTGCTGACTTCATGGCTATAAATAGCAGAGTGAAAAGGCTGGTCCTTGCAAGGTCTATGTTCCAGAAACGTGCTTGCGGGCTGGAAGGAGAGATGCCACTGAGGAGTTACTGTTTCTGGCTTGTTAGGCTGATGCAGACCCACTTGTCTGGGGCACGTGCTTTCCAGGTGCTTGTTTACTGAAGCGACATGCAGACCTTGCTGCTCTGTGTGCAGGGGCTCGTATCCTCCAATGCATGAGACTGAGATGAAGCTACAAGGTCACTGGCTCATTAATGTTTGTGGAGGAGGGCTGAATCCTGCACTAACATTGCCATATAAATTGGATTAATTGCATTATTATGAATCAAAAATGGCTATGTAATCACAGAAGCCCTCTAATTTAAAGCATGCAAATATTAATGGGCAAAGCACTACGTGATTAATGTCAGTTATTATCACGCCCGCAAGCAGAAGCCTCTCTGCGCAGACGAGCATCACACACAAAGCCTGTTCTACTGAAGGGGTGAAAAGTTCAAGCCTCTAATCAATAAGCCCAGAGTTCCAGAGAGGAAATTCAGCTATACTCAAAAAGCAGCCTGTGGAGTTGTGGGGGTTTTTTTGTGATTTGGGTTTTTTTGTGAGCTTCTCTATGCTAATACAGCATACACTTTCTGCTAGGGATACAAATGGATGGGAAAAGAAATGAGGAGAAGATATGGTAGGGAATGGTCAAGAAACTGAACATTAATGGTTGTGTATTCAGAGTTAAGTCAGTATTTTATGGATTTTGGGAGGAGTGTTGTTCACTGCAGCATTTCACAGTCCAGTAGTCCATGCTGTAACATACAGAAGTTCCCTATCTTTCAATGGGCCATATATATGTATGCTAATTGTTGGTAAATGCTGACATTTCTAATGTGTTGTTACCATTCTGTGAGTAAGTAGGTATAGGGTTTCTGTATATTGTTAAACAACAACAACAAAAAGTTTTAAACTTCAGATAATTTAAACATCACAGCCCTTGTAGCACTTACACAATTTTCCCAGGGATTTCAAACCAGTGACAGGGTAATGCAGTTCTACAGCAATGCACACTCTGCATGCTTGAAGAGAGTTACAGGCTGATAATCAAGAGGAAATAAATGCCTTGAGGTACAAACTTGGAGTAACGAGGGATCTCTAAGATATATTATAGGACTGGTGAAAAATTTATTTTCTTTTTGTATAAAATGACTGAGTATGGAAATAAAAGCCTGGTCTTCACATTATGTACAATATGTTTAGTTGCAAAGTCCAGATGCTTCTTTTATGTAGTTTTTTCATTATTGAAGAGCAATCTTAACTCATTCTTTCTGGTAGATTTTCTGTTTAAAAAGAACACACACATGATTATTATACCTAGACTTTAAAAAGATCAGATGCAAACATGTATTTGTCACATGTATTTTGAATTTGGTTTGTGTCTTTAAGATGAATCAAAATATCTTTCTTTTCAGACACTGTTTCTGTCTTTCCAAAATATTGCTGACTGCAGAAGAGAAGGAAGTTGTCTAAATCTTTTAACCTTGGCTATTGTAATTAGTACTTTGCAAAACAGAAACAAACAGATATCTCTGGTGCCTTGTTCATCTGAAATGAATAAGGTGTGCAAGACTCTGAAAATCAGCGTTTCTCTTGATTGATGTCAACTGCTTTTTTCATTGATGAAAGTGGAAAGTCGGTGAAGATGTGGATCATTAGCTTTATATCCTGTTTTTACAGGTTTCGGCCCAAATGTTCAGAGCAGTGATAGATTTTAAAAACGATCCCACTCAGACTTGTTTTTCTAGAAAATTACAAAAAAAAGTTCTGCCAAGCTATTCCCTAAAAAAGCTGTTAAAGTAAGAAGAGTGAATGCTAACCATGGACTGAGCTGCTGGATTTGGTTTAAATGCAATTTTAAAACTTTGATCTGTTTCTTTTAGGGTTAAAAAACCCCAAACCCTTGTAATCTGGGGAACCTGAGCCTCACTTTTGTGATACTGCAGTGGGAGAAGAAATGAGGAGGATAATTCACTTGACAAGGTTTTAGGGAGCAGGAGTGAATTTCATCTATATTCAAGCAAAGTCTTCACCTCCACTTGCCTCCTAAGGATCAGATTTTGGTTGGGCCCTACATGGTGAGGGGGAATTTTAATGCACTTTCTCTCTCTCTCTAAGCAGATGAATTGTTGTGCACATTATGGCTAAGAAGAGACCTGTGCACTCTTACCAGATGCCCTTTGGGCAAGCTACTCCCCAGTGTTGGAGGAGTCAGCAATCTGTTCCTCTGTTCACACTTCCCTGCAGAAGGTAACAAACTTGTGGCCATGTTCCCCTGGCTGCTCCTTCATCTTCTGGGAAATGTCCTAGAGCGCGCTTGCACACCCACCTCAACCTTCCATGGGAAATAAATGTGTCCCTTTCCTTGTCCCATAACAAGACAGGGAAACACTGCTACCTTTTCCATTGCAAAGTTCTCCTCTCTCAGTGCTACAGAGAACAGGTGCTATTATTCCTCAAATTGACTAACCAATTAATGTGATCATGTTAAACTGGTAGCAGTCTTGTTCCCAACCCATACTTAATTGTTACAGTTATATCAATTGGTCTGTTGAAGGATATCAGCTGTCCCTGCAAAAATTGCCTTGATTATATTCTTAGAGCATCATATTTCTAGGAACATCAGTGCTGCTCCTGGGATTGCAGCAGATCACACTGTTACTATAATGTGCTGCCATGAAGATACAGAATGCAAACCAAAGAGAAAATAAAACTAAGCATTCCCTCCTGTGCACACCTTTAAAGAAAAAGGTGTAGAAATTTAATGTTCAGAGTAGGGTGCATTTTCTCTTAAGATCACTGCAGAGTAATCCCTTCCTGTCACAGCTCAAGCTTCCAGTCTGCTTCAAGGAGAGGACTTGCCATTCCTACCAATAAATCAGTAATATTTCCTGTACCTGTTATTGTGCACTCCTTTGTATGTTAATACATGGTATTAATAAGTATTTGGCTTGCAAAACCACTGGCATTTTCCCCCACTAAACTGTTTATTTTACACCCTTAAATCATAAAAGGCTCCACGCTGCACTGCGCACGTCTACAAACTCACATGGGGCTGGCTGCAGATGTTCTGACTGAGCAGCAAGGTTTTGGCCTTGCAACTTGAGCACAGTAATTTCCATCATTGTTTTGCAATGCCACATCAAAGTTGTGTGGTTGTCTATTTCAAGCAAAGAAAGGCTGAAGATGGTGCCAGCAGAGGAAGAAAGCCACAGAGAGAGGAGACGGTCCTCTTAGCCAGCTGGAAACCTTTTTCTCTAGGGCTGGATGGCAAGCTTGCCTCAGCCATCCAGCCTGTGCACAGGCAGTCAAAAGGCAGCCACTGGAGTCAGCCTGATTTCTCTCTTCAATATTAGCTATGAAATCAAGCAATGGAAACTGTGTAGTAATGTAAAATAACCAAAGATATTTGAAAAAGCACGATATGTTCCCAGATAAGGACAGTATTTTGAGGAGGATCTAAGGATTTAAGGAGCAGAGTGGCATTATCAGAAGTGAAGGATATAAGTTTAAATTAGAATTGTACAGTTCATTCATCTGAGCAAGATTAATAGTTCAAATCTAGAAATGCACTAAAATAGCTACTCTGGAAAAACATAGTTAAGAGTGATTTTTACACATAAATCCATGTTTCAATACACTTATTTTGGAGTAAATCCTCATTTTCTCATTTAATGTAATTCATATGATTAGGATTAAGGATGTTTGCACACTGAGTTGTTCCCAAATGTGTATTTTATTGTGTTTGCAATTATGGATATGGACTTTAATAGCCTGCCATATTATAAATCACTTTCAAAGATACAGCTTGAAGTTTTAAAATAATTTCACTTAAAAACTTTACAAAATTTTATTCTCTATTAGAAGGCTTTCCTTATCATTCCACTTGAGATATGTTTTTAGTGCTTGGACTGTTTTGTAGACTACTCCTGTAAAGCCCAAGTGTTATTTATACATTGGCATTTTGGTGGCAAAGCACAGTGTTTTCACAAGCTGCACCAAAGTCAGCATGTGTATCCCTGTGTCACTCAGCAACCATCCTCACACTGAGATTTCCATGTCAATCCAGACTTTTAAGTTCCCATTTTAAAGTTTTATATGTGAATTCTTTGCAAAATTCTTGACATTAATGTTCAAAGAATCCCATAAACACTGGTTAATTCTGCATGTTGTATTAATAAATAGGCTTTGAACCGTTTCTCTACTGTCACCTGGAAGCTCCAGTGTGAGGAAGGAGTTTTATGGAGCCCTTGAAGAGAGGGGTAGGGAACAAAAGCCTGGCTACATTCATGTAAAAATCTGGTATAAGGTATTTATATAATTAAATATATTATCCCTGCCCCCACCTTCCAACTGTGCTTGACAGCATCTGATATTAAAGTGGATCACAGGATCAGTGGGAGCAAGTTTTGTTCACGAGGTATCGCAAAGGGTAAGTGTCAAATTGGTGTGCACACATTTCTGACTATAAACACATCAGAGTATATGAGAATGCAGAAGTGTCTATAAGAGTATAAACATATATGTGTGTGCAAATATATGGATGAGTTGAAGCCCACAACTACAGACCTGACATTAGCTTTTCCTCTAATCACTGTGATTTTTAAGACTGTAAGTTTCCCAAACACCTTTCCAAGAAAGAGTGCATAGTAAGATGTCATATGAGCAGACTGTTCTAATCTGCTTTCTTTTTTCTTTTGTTCTTCCCTGAAATGTTCATATATACAGTGTCATATACTGTGTTGTTGTTTTTTTCCATCTATTTTTTTTTAAGAATGACTTTAAGGTCTCTCTGTTTCTTGTTTTAAGTCCATATTTTTACTGAAATGTTAAAAATGCCACTTTGAAAGACAAGCAGTCTGTGAATTTTGGTTTAAATTTAAATTTTGGTGAATTTAAAACAATTGTTTCTATAAAAGCAATTTTCTCCAAACCACTGGGTCAAATGTGAGATTTTCTCTATTATTTTTCATGCATAAAGTGTTTGAGAAAAGAAATTTAATAAAAGCTCTGCCCCTACAGGTCACCTTTTACTTCTGGGAGCTTGTGCATCATTCGATACACAACCCATTCACAGCAAACCAGTTGCTGATTACCACAATGGGAAAGAACAATTTTTCTTTGTAGCTTGTGTCCTTGTATTCTGACTGCCAGCAGTTTATGTTCAGATGAACTTCTTGCCAAAGTCAGTGCTACTGCTTCTGGCCAAATGTGTTAGGGAACAGGCAAGCCTTTGTACATGTCTGGAATTTTGTTTTAGCTGAAACATCCGGACAAGAAACTGCGCCATCCATTCAATCCAGCAAGCAGCAAAACTTGGATCAGGGTGAAGATACAGCATCTCAAATAATATTTTTTACTTCACTGGTTGCCTGGAGGATTAGAGCTCTCTGCAGAACATACTGAAGGGTCATCACCTTGCTGCTTTTATCCACTGCACTTAAATGTGAAAATAAAGAAAGTGACTTGGATCTTCTTGCAGTTCAGTGTCAATACTTCATGGGTCTTCCTGTTCTGTAACCATGAATCAAGAAATGATGACTACATGGATTCGGGCCTGAGCTGTAATGGTAAGACATGCCCTGAATATATGGCAGGAAAGAGACGTAGAATTTTACATAGAGTCATTAATCTTCAAATTTGAAAGTAAGATGCGCTTCACAGTTTAATTCAAGCTTTCTGCATTTGGCCAAGACAAACCTTCTGTTCTTAGAGTGAGAAGGGAGTGACTTCTGTTGGGGAATGGATGCATCCTTTTTGTGGGAGGAGTAAGAAATGCCATTTTTTGGTCACTTGGGGGGATAAGTAGAAAACAACATATAAAATTAAGTGAAATTAAGTACAATCTTCAAACAATGGGTAAAAAAGGAAAACGAGGAAGGAGAGAAAATTACTCTTGAAATAGGCCTTTGAGGTAATTTAACTTAGTTTAATCACTGAATCCATTCAATATTCAGAATAAAAATGAATCCATTGCTCTTAAACTCTTGCTCAGTTCATTAGTTAATTTCTCCCGCTTGGTTGTTAAGCTGCTCCTCCTTGTTACTCCAGCCTGATTAATCAATCACTACACAAGATAACTAACGGCTCCAAATTTTGGTTTCCTAAGATTGGTCTGATTACTCTTGGTATTGTTGGGTTACCCCTAGGTCTCAAGTGGAAAGAGTCTGTGTAGGACTGCTTATGTATTTAGGAAGTAATGGTATGTAAGGAAGAGGGACATTAGCTACCAGAAATCAGTTTGTAATGGAGACTCTGCAGTCTGTGATTTACTTAAAAGTTTCAGAGTTATATTCTGCACTCATTTACAGCAGTGTAAGTTTGGAATTACTTCCTTAATGTCAACGAAGTTATTCCTGGTATAGAGCAACAAGTCCAATGTGATGAGTGGTCAGTGACCTACTTACTGCTACTGTGAGCAGAATAGGTGTAGAGCAGTAAAAACTTTCTGTCCAGTTTCAATGTGTCCATGCAATTCTGTTGTTTGGGTGGGAGATAGAGCAGGGTGTGAATGGCAGCGCTTCTTAGTAAGGAACATGTTTATTCCAAAACCAAAGTGTCTTCTTTTAACTGAATTGGTTTTGAACTCCTTACAGTGTGTCTTCTTGAAATTGAAAGTAAAAAGGATAAACAACTAAGTTTTATCATCATTAGTTTGCTTTTAAAGTCTATCATATTGTAGAGACATTAGAAAGGATATACTGAATCATGGAAGTAGCAGCCTTTAAATGTCTCATCATTTTGGGAATGAGAAGAAATAGGAGACATGGGATTTGTCTTTTTGTTTTAGTTGGATATTAAACTGGAGACAGAAGCCAAGTTACAGCAGATTAGTAGTCCAGATACCAGCAAAGGAAACATATTTAGCTAAACTTACTCTTAAATATTTAATGTATGATAATGTGAACTATGTAATAACTGCATATGACTTGTAAATGGAACTGCCCTGAATTGTACCAAGCTGGTACTGGGAAAGAACAAGAGCCTAAAAGACCTTTATTAAGTTTGCAGTCCCAAATCATGATGATATGAATAATGATAATATTTTTTTATAAGGCTTTAATGCCACGATCACATACTACTTACATGGCTGGAGGACTTGACCTTTATTTGCTTCAAATTGCAAAGAATTCCAGAAGGGATAGGATTGTCCTGCTATAGAGATAAGTGATTTTTAGCCTAAAGGGACTAAATTTTATTGCTGCTCCTGACATAAAGCACCTAGCAATGCTATGCGAATTGCTTACACCAACTTGGTTACCTGTTGCATGCTGTTAGCTTCCTACCCTGAGAAGTCAAGCAGTCAGATTTCTGAGGTACTGAGCTGCTACTCTAGCTGAAATTAAAATAAGTGATGCTCTGAACACATCTTACAAACTGATAAGCAACCTCAAAAGTCAAGTTGCACACCTCCAAAATGAGCACTTAGAATAAATGGGGACTTCTTACTTTTACTTCTTCTCAGCTCAGCTCTCTAATGGTACAATCAGGATACTTAATCTTGTAGTAGTCTACTATTTCTGAAGCACTTGGAAGATATTGTGGTGCTGAGCGCTATGAAGGATCCTGTGAGGAAATCTGATCCCATCTTCAGAGCAGGTCTGGAATACTGTTCAATAAAGAAAGCCTACAGCTACACAAGGAGCAATGAAGAGAAAACCAATGACACCACCGTTGAGTAGCTGTACATCTTGTGTGCTTAGCAAGACAGTCCTGACAGAAAAATAGCCAAAGATGGCATAATTAAAGGCTGTAACCTACATGATACACTCGAAAAGGCTGCATTAAGGTTACAAAGGCAACGTGACTTTGGCAATTTCTAGCATATCAGTGCTCAAATTTCTATTTGCAACATCCTTTTAACATAGATTTTTTTGTGGATAATTAATACTAAGTTCTGCTCTACTCTTCAGAAAAAAATAACAATGTGTTGATTTGATGAAATGCTGCATATATCCCCATTGAACTTTGAGCACTACAAAAGAGTAGACAAAGTATATTTTATTCCTCTGAGTTCGCAGGTCAGGGTTTATCTGTATTTAAGATTGCTGCTGTTTAGCACAAACTTTGGCTAGGCTACTGGGACTGATCTTAAAAGAAATTGCCATGGGTTCTGCAGTAAGCAGGAGCAGATGTGAGTTTGTACATGAAACTAGGCATAGACCTTCATTAGCTAAATCTAGTATTATTTCACTAATTAGTTTTATATTTTATCATGCTTATAACATTATTTAACATCAGCTTGGGGCAATGTATCTCCCGATCCTGCAAAGCAGTGACTTCACCAAAATTACTCAGGTGTTGCACCTACACATATATTTGCAATTGAATATTTGCTAAAATGATTTGTAGTCTAAGGTCAAATTATTTTACTTAACCATCAGCATCACTCTGGTTTGATGAGGAATTCTTTGCATATATACAGTACAGCTACTTGTCAGCCTGATCTCTATTTTTTCTAAGATGTGCTGTGCATCCAGGTTCTTCTGCTGTATTTGTCAGTGCATTCAAGAAGGCAACCATTTTCACAGCTCAGGCAATACGAGCACATTAGAGGCAAGGAAGAAGAAGTGGCTTCCTAAAATGTAGTCATTTTATTACATAAAAAGTGATTAAAGCATCTGCTTTAGTTTTCATAATAAGATGCTGCAAATCTGTTAACAGCTAGAACAGTTCAAGATTATTTTTAAGATGGGAAATAGTCTTTTCCAACAAAATTGCCATTTGTTCATTGAAGAAAGTTAGTTTCTTATAAAAATAACTAACTGAAGAGTGGCTTGCTATGAGATACAGCACATATTTTTTAATACCTTTGTAAACTTTCCATAAGATTTTATACGATGGGTTCAGCTGCAACCCTGACTTTACATTCACACACCTCCCCCTCCTCCTTCATCCTCTAGCCAATGATTCCTGCCTTCTCTTCTCTCCCCACCAGGCTGCAGCAAGTTACCTCTTGAAATGTACTAAGACACCCTTTATTTTTGTTTGGCGATCTATTTCTGTCCTAGATTAGTACCCTGGCAGGATCACATGTGCCTTGTATTGGAAGGCTTCAACACTGGTTTGCTTCAAATAGAAGGTGGTCCTGATTTTAAAGAGTTTTCTGATTTGAAAGTGTTCGCCAATGCTGGTTCCGTTTGCAGGACACGTGATCCTTTATATGTGACTTCATTTTTGCCTGTGGTAGCTGGAGAAGGATGCATTTGCAATTCAACGAAGTTTAAAAGCAATTACAATCAACCACACCACTAGGTGGAGCTTCTTTTCTGCCTTTCCCACTGAAGGTGCTGAAACTGTGGGACTGAATTCACTGGGGCTGTGGGACTTAACTGTATTTATAGTCAATGAAATAGAAAAATCTCTTTCTTTTTTTTTTTTTTCTTTTTGACTTCTGGTGATGCAGGATTGAACATGCCTACATTCATATATGGCTGTTTCAGTGATCTTTATCTGTATACTGTTAATGATAGCTATTGTGCCAGTCCTTTGCTTTTGCAGGGTTAGGCTATATCATGCAGTCCTGTTTCTTGATCATGCATTTTTCGAATATGGGCTTACTTGTTAGAATGGCACAGTAATATTAAAGCAGCACTTATCTCTCCTACTGTAAAAACTATTAACATGTTTTGGAAATGCAAATCTCTCTTTGTTCAGACCACTACATAATGTATTTAGTCACTGAAATTCAACTCTGAAGTGGTGTTTTGTGCTTTTAGCAGTATTGTAGTGTGTTGCAGACACCTCCTCATTGCTGGTACATACCTACATCAGCTCATGGTACAATGTTCATAAGTCATGCAGATCAGTATAAATTACTGTGATAAACATCCTCTCTCTTACAGGATATACGCTGTCAGGTACTGGTTTGCTGTCTACTATCACAGCTTAGCAATGGGTTCCAAACTGTAAGTGAGGCAATCCTGGGGAACTGCAAAGAGACAGGGTTAATTTTATTCCTTTTCAGTGGTTTGGAAAACCAAACATTCAAGCAAACAATTTTTAACATTAAGTTTATACAACAAGATTACTTGGAAAGCCTATTCCCTTGTTTTAACCCAAGTGAAAGAAATGAGCCTGACACACAGCTTACGTGGCTGTCACTGCTGGACTGAAAAGCTTGGCCTGCGTTTGCTAGAAGTTACTAGAACAGGCTATATTGCACAACTCAATTTTCCCAAAAGACAGGGAGGTATCTGGGCTGATGAGGTCAGGTTTCCATTCCACTATGCTACGTCAAACACAACCCTAAAGACCGGCAGAGGCTTTGCCAGCTGACTTCATGAAGGTCCTTCTGACCAGCCTGCCAATTCTCTTGCCCTAGTAGAGTCCAAACACGTTCATGTTGCTATTGATTTTGAGTGAGCTACATGCCTTGCTGCTTGTGACCAACACAGAAATACAAAACAGAATTCATGTGGCAGAAGTTCGTGTCATTTTCCATTTTCATGTCTCATTTCCAACAGGCAAAAATTTAAAGCCTTAGAAGGAAAAAACAAAGGGCAGGAAAATTGAATGCCTCGGACATGTAATGTTCATGTGCTAAAAACTCAAAAAGCTTGTCTAGGGATGTGTTATTTTGTCATTTACACTTTATATACTTTCCAGGAGTTCAAGCATTTGGAATTTTGGAGTGTCCTTAGCCAAGTGGTGAACATATTTTCTGTCAGAATAAATTGCATTACAGAGCTTTAGGAAGACATTGGGGTTTGTTTTCTAGAGGCAGTTTGCTAGGTGGCAGGGCAGGAGAAAAATCCAGCAATTTAAGACAGCTGGAAAGAAAAAAATATCAATCACATTAATAGCCCAGCAACTGTTTTGGGAGTAGAATGCCCTTTATATTAAACTACTCTGGGTAAAATGGAGCTTTCTTTCTTAAGTCCAAAAGAATATATAAGCATAATAAAGGGCAAGAATATGATCCAAATTATTTTTCCCTAGATTGCTAAATAAAAAACTATACATAAACATAGAGGTTTTACATGTGAGAACCTGGATCCTAGTGCTCATCAGAAACCTTTGAAAGAGATGTGGTTCTGCAACTTTCTGGAGATCCACATTAAAACAAACAAAACCCGTAAAACAAAACCCTTTTCAACTCCTATGCTGCGAATACTTTTTGTAAGCTGAAGCCATTTTTCTCACTGATAATCTGAACTTTTCACTTTCAAAGACTGCCTATCTGTGTTAAATTGTTGAAATGCAACAGACAGGATGGCAGTTTGTACACGGGAGGTGTTTTTTATAACAATAAAATTTACTGATTAAAAGGCTGACAAATTGCTTAGAATTTTCAGTGTACCGCACAAATATAAAAAAGGTTAGATAAGTATCTTTTAAGTATCAAAGGTATTAAATAAAATCTTGACACCTCTAAGAGCCACCAGAACCAAGTAACACTTCTGAAATCTTAGTGAATTGAAAGGTTTTGTGCAACATGGTTTTGTCACATTTAATGTCAACTCCAGTCTGAATTTAGTGTTTGTTCAAGTACTCGGAATCTTCTTCATATGATTTCTGCAAAACACAAAGCAAAAAGAAAAAAAGATTAATCATTTTTTGCCATTACTATGTATTTGCTTGTCACAAAGAATAGGATTTCTTTTATACCAGATGCAGAGAAATCTCAGACCTACTGAAACCAATTACAAAACTCCAGCTTCAGAGAGGTTAGCATTTCACCCAAATGATGGGACATTCCTTTCTTTATTGCCAAATGCTTGGTGGAAGTAACAGAAAAGGATATTCCACATCATTACAGGAAACACAGCCATTGCTGTAATTCAGGAAAACTGAATAATTATATTTTCATATATTAAAAGCTATCTCTACATCCCGTAAGGATTGTCAGATGAAAGTCCGCCGAAACACAAGACCAATTATGCAGCAGACATCTCTGAAAGTGATTGTCTGACAGACTCAAAGTTCTAAACGATTTTGCCTGCTGGGCATCCTATAGAAATTAGGTTTCAATCTTTGTATTTAAGATTTGGAAACTAAAGTAATAACTTCTAAAGCTTTGTTTCCATTTCAGTACTTTTTCCATTACAGATCTAATGCATGCCTTTTTGGAGTACAGCTGCTCAGATTTCTGGCATAAAGAAGAAAATTAGGTCTGATAATCTAACTTCTAAATATTTTCTATTTGGATTGTATAGACCCACTGATCTTTTCATTCAATGTTTGACCATCCTCACAAAGATAGTAAACTGAAATTCTATCCTTCTTAAAAAAACACAGACAAGCTAGAATTTCCCATGGGATAGGGAGCTTTTTTTTTTCTTTAAATAATTGAGGAGGCTATTAATATCCTCCCTGCCATTTTTGTACACGCAACGTGACTGTTAAAATTGGGATGAAGAGCTACATAATTTTCTAAGCGAAGAAAAAAGATTGTTCAGAATGAAGCTGCTAGAATTTGAGAAAAGATGTTATTAATTTTGTGTATGAACCGTGATGATCCTTCTGTATTTCTAAATCCTTGAAAATTGTTTCATAGTGCTTAGGAGCTATTACTCATTCACATTTTCTGATAAGCCATTGTCACTGGACATTTTCTTAGAAGAGACTTGTGTGGGAAGTTTGAGAGATTTGGCACATTCGAACAAGGTACATCCAGAAGTAGAACACTTTCCGCTTGCACTAACTGGAAAATCTGCTAGTTTGGGATTTGAAGGTTGAAGCTAATATTAAAAGTGCAGAAAAAGCAATGATGAACAGTGTTTGAATGGGCTTCTGGATTACATTGTGTGGTTGAGTTGAATCAGCAGAATCCTCCAGTTACTTGACTCTGGGTGTCTGCAAACAAGTATTTTCGTGTTCATTTTGCATCCAAATGATGACAACTATTGAGCGAAGCAGCTCGACCAATTTATTAAAGTGCACATCAAATAGACCTCCGAATGAAAACATCTGTCCTAATGAATCCTGAGAAATACATGCTGATGCAATCATAGTCAGAAAAACAAAACCATGGATCACTTATCAGTGATTTGAGCTTTAACTTTATATGTATACATTTTTAACGTCATTCAGTAGGCATCTTAGGATACAAAAGCTCCTGCAAGATGTGTGTGTTGAAAGCAGGATGGGGACAAGGTGAGCAGCTGGGAAACAAGGGGGGAAATTAAAAAAGAAGGTGCTATGCTGATCCCGTGTGTAGTTTATGACCTTAAACACAACTGGTCAAAGATCAGGGAATGCAAAAAGTCTCCCAACTGTGAATCTGCTCCCTGCCTCTTGCTAGGAAATCCCTCCGCTTTTATCTCAACATTTTCTTTAATAACAAACATGGTAAATAGTACTTAGAAATCCAAGATGCAGGTTGCCCTGTTCTTTTAAGTGAATCCATTCTGAAACACTTGAGACAACACTGAATGCCTCCTTCGCTAATGTCCACTGGCATACTTTATTGCATAGTTGAACATCTGTTGTAAAGGTTTATCTGATTTTAAATTACTCCCTTTCAGAATGGCAGCAATCGATTACCACTGAAAATCGACTTCCATTTGTGTGCCTTTAATTGCCTGATTTAAATTCTCTTCATACAATACGGATTCCTCTTGCTTAACTGCTTTGGCTTAATTTCTGTGAAGAGCAGTCCTTTTTGCAGGCCTGTCTCCCAGAGCTACGGAATATATAAGAAATGTATATTAATTGCTAAAATATGACTTAATTTTTATCAATATTTACAGTAAGTTTCTCTTTTTGCTTTCCCTTATTTTGTTTGAACCTTTCCCATTCGTCTCTAATTTCTAAACATCCAAATGGTCTTGCCTTATCAGCAAATGGCACATTTCTTCCCTTTGCTGCCTAAAACATTTCTTAATGATTTGGCAAGATGGGAAAGCATGCGTTAGTGGAATAACCACCACATGAGGAAGTAAGGGTTGGCTTCTTAATTATTCTTTTCCTCACCATAAAACACATGCTACTTGAGCAAGTAAAGTAGTAGTGTTGTATTTTATCTAAAGATTCTTGAAGATACTGTAAATGCTAAGCACCATTAACTCTACACCATCTATTAATTTTTCTTCATTCCAAGTTGGTAATTTGAGATGCCCCAAGACAGGTGGCTCGTGAGGTCCCATTTCCAGGCAGAGGTAAGAAAGCACCTGCATTGTAACTTGCTTTCATCAAAATGACTGCTAACAGGACAGTGGCCCAGTGTTGTTGTTCACTGCTGTGTCACAGCCACCGGCGTGTTGGGAGTGACAGGGAAAGCAGGCCAAAGCCATGCCTTCCCTGCCAGCAGCTGTGTGCAGGAAGAAGACCATTGTTCCCCTCCTTCTTGTGCTGCATCACAGACCTCAGCTGCATAACTTAGGAGGATGCTCTAGAGTGTACTCCCATAAAGCTGAAGCTGGATTGTCCAAAGAGCTTAAATAGGGGCACACCCGCTCACTTGGACCACAGCAGGCAAAGGGGCACCCCAGGAAGAGTTGGGCTGACAGGCTGGCGAACGTGACCACTTGCAGCAGAGTGCTGGTGCCAAGCAGCTGATGGCAGAGTCGTGTTTTCCATAAGCACAGCTGGTGCCAGGGAGAATGTTTGTCCTCCGTTCCTCTTCTTACAATGCTCTAAATCGAAATACTAACAAGAGCCTGATTATTTGGTGCATCTGAGTAACTTTTTGCTGTTCAATTCTTCAGTCGAGGTGCAGTAAGAACATCCTCACAGCAGTATCTGTGGAGAAAACTGTTTAGTGATGTTTTTGCTGCTTTGACATTAATTCCTCTGTGAGATCCAGACTGCACACTCAGTTGAACTGCCCTGTATTCAGTCAAGTTGGGAGGCTGCTTTTTGGCAACCAGACTGTTGCTAAAAATAAAACTAACTATGCGAAACAAACAAAAAAACCTCTGATAAATCCATAGTGGGAGTGTATTGCTTCAGAAAGTACTGTGTTATTTGCATGTGCTTTTTAGTGTCTCTTCCATGCAAAAAAGAATGGGGGTAAGTTTAATGATGTTTTCAATCATCCGTGCAAATCACCCCCAGACAATAGCAGAGGCACGCATGGAGTTCAGTTTGGAAAATTCTGAGGTATGGATCTCACCATACTAATAGAAGTATCTTGTTATGAGGATGCTGTTTGCTATACATCATACTCAGAAAATAAAACTGAGGGGGATTCTAATTATCTTTTTTGTTTAATACATAAAGCATTTTGGGTTTTTTCCTCATTTTTTTTGCTGCTAAGTGGGAACTTTGAAGACATTCTGACTTTCAAAAAGGTTGTGTGTGCACATGGGTGTGCTTCCTGAGCACTTGATTTTCCATGAGCAAAGTACTGCTGGTACCTAACTGGGGGGGAAAATGGTTAAAGAGTTTTTGCTTATGTATGTATCACACTATAGAAAGTGAATACCTTTGGTGTTCCTTTCACCTTTGGGGTCTTGTCCTCGCATTCAGGTCTTAAAGCTTTTCTCTGCAGTTAGGATGGGTGGAAACCAATTTAAACGTAAAAACTGGGAGGTTTCACAAACTCTCAGCTGCAGGAGATGGACGTTTGACGACGAGCGCGGCACAGGGGTCAGACCCTGCGCTCGGGAAGGCGCCGAGGGGGGTTGGAGGGGAAGGGGGGAGGCAGTGGCTCTGTGCGGCCCGAAGGGGCTGCTAGGCTCCCCACTACGACTTCTCGGTGGTGCCGACGCGGTGCTGGGCGACGTCCTTCTTAATCCTGGCTCTCTGCGGATTTTCTTCGGGGTATCTCCCGATGGGCAGGAGCGTAAATCATTATCATTATGCTAATGAATTACAATGATAATGAAGCCTGCTCCGGCAGCCCGTGACCCCGCGTTTCCCCCCGGCCTGGCTCCGCAGGGAGGGGCGGTGGCGAACCCCCGCGGGCACGGGTGGCTGCGCGGGTGCGCTGTCCTTTCTCCCCATCTCCGCTCAAGCGCCCACACACCGCCTGGCCGCGTGGCTCGCGGCTCTCTCCTCTGCGCCCCGGTAACGCCGGCCCCGGCGGCGGGCTGCGGGCGGGAGGACGTGCGTGACCGCCCGTCGCGGCCGCTGCTGTTTCCGTATTGCCCGTCCCGGGAGGTCCCGCCCCCGCCCGCAGCGCTGCGGCCACCCCAGCCCCGCGGGGAGGCTCCGGGTCCGGCTGCCGGGGGGGGGCGCGCCCCCCGCCCGGGGCCTGTGGCGGGGGCGCCGGATAAAGCCGTGCCGGCCCGTCCGCCTGCCGCCACAGGGGCGGCCGGGACGGGCCCAGCGGGGCGCCCCGCCATGGCGAGCCCCGCACGCCCGCGGCAGGAGCTGGCGGTAGAGGAGCGGCGGCTCCGCGGCGCGGCCCCGACGGTGCCCCGCGACGCCAGGCGGGAGGCGGCGGGGGAGCGGCTGGCGCTGCTGGAGCTGCGCCGCTGCGGGCGGCCGCCGTCCCCCCGTCCCCGGCGAGCGGCGGGAGGAGGGGGAGGAGGAGGAAGAGGAGGAGGAGGAGGAGGAAGCGGCGGCGGGCGAAGACTGTTGCAGCAAGTGCAAGAAGCGGGTGCAGTTCGCCGACTCGCTGGGGCTGAGCCTGGCCAGCGTCAAGCACTTCAGCGACGCCGAGGAGCCGCAAGTGCCTCCCGCCGCGCTGTCCCGCCTGCAGAGCCCTCCCGCCGAGGAGCGGGACCCGCCGTCGCTCTGCGGGCACTCCCGTCCACCCGCCCTGCGCCTGCTGCCCGACTTCCCCGACGGCGGCGAGCCCAGCGCCGAGCGGCTGCGACGGCAGCGCGTCTGCCTGGAGCGGCTGGGGCGGCCCCCGGCGCCCACCGACGTGCGGGGCACGGTGCAAGTGCTGGGCGGCCCCGGCCCCAAGGAGGTGACGGTGCGCTACACTTTCAACGAGTGGCTTTCCTTCCTGGACGTGCCGGCCGCCCCCCTGCTCCCGGCCCCGGCGGCAGCCGGCGACCCGCCGGCCGAGCGCTACAGCTTCGCCCTGTGCGTCCCTCCCAGCCTGCGGGAGGGCTCGGCCCTCCACTTCGCCATCCGCTACCGCAGCCCGCAAGGCGAGTACTGGGACAACAACGGCGGCCGCAACTACACTCTGCGATGCTGCGGCTTCCCCGGGGGCGGCCCCGCAGCCGCTGCCGGCTGCCCGCCGGCCCCCGCCTCTCCCCGCTACTGATGCCAGCCGAGCGAGGGGAGGGGGCCGTGAGGGCCCTGCCGGGCGGGGGGCAGCGGCCGCAGTCCCCCAGCCGGAGGCCTGGCTGGGGAGAGCGACCGCCAGCTCGGCGAGGCACCCGTCCCAGAGACGACCCGAAGTCTGGTGGTTCTGCCAGTAAAAGATGGATGAGCATAGGCTTGCATTGCTGTGGCTTGTGGAATCGTTTTCCTGTTTTGTTTGTTTTTTATTTTTATTTTTTTGGAGAGAACAAGGAGACTGAGTAGCGTGCTCTTTGCTTTTTCCCTCTTGAAGTGAATTTTTGAGGTCTTGATTTGGGCTTGACTTCACTTAACTGATTAGTCAGAGATGCATGGAGCACTTGAGTGATAATGGCATGTTCTCTACAGGTTTAACTTACCATCCCATCCCTGTTTTCCCGTTCTGACAGCCATTTCAAAGACATGGTACTGCAGCAGCAATGGTGTGCTTTGTCTTTTATTATTTTTCAAGTTCAATGGCCTCCACAACAATATGATTCACTGTTGCGAGCACTGGTCAAACTCATGACAGGCTTGCGTGCCCGTCCCACCTTTGCCGTGCCATGTGGCGGCTCTGAGCGACAGGCAGTCTGTTCTGGGCCTGGATCTGGGGCTGGACTAGGCTGCTCTGGTTTTTGTCATTCAGCACACTCTTGAGACCGCTCCCTACCTTCCCCAGGCTTGTGTGTAGATCCTGTCTGGCTAATAGCAGCCAACGGGAGCTTCTGCAAAAATGTTTTTGCTTAAAATAGACTGGTGACTTCTTTTCACACAACTGACAAATCTAAAAAAAAAACAGGACAAAGGACGAGTTAAAATATTTGCTGATGCTGGGTTTATCAGGAGAACTTTGGTACCACCTTTGAGTAATGCACTGTAAAGGAAAAAATGGTGTCTGTCTCACACACGGTTCTGTAGTTTCAGATTTGGGGAGTGGTGACTGATTTGGATGACCTTCTCACTGAGGAGTGATGATGTGATTTTGGGGGGGTGGTCCTCAGTGAAAAATGAAAACAAGTGCCTTAGTTCAGCTCTCCTTATGTTACATTTTGCACCACATTTCTCAAGTATTTATAATTTATTCAACTTATTTTGCTACATATTTTTCAGTATTTGTATGTTGCTGGGAAAGGGGTTTGTTGTGCACACAGTTGGACTTTATAGCGCTGGAGACTTGAAATGATGGACACTTCACTCTTGCATTGCAAGCCTTGGACTACTACTGATGTTCCATGGCCTGAAATTAAGCAGAAAGTACCAATGAAAATGGGTTTGTAAGAATAAAAAAAGCTTTTAAAAAGTTAAAAAGCTCACCAATACAAATTGTTTTTCTGAATTGCAAAATGTGACTGGATACTTCTTAGTTTCGTGACCTGGTTGTGCCCCTACCCTAACGTGTGCGGTGCGGAGGGGATGAAGCTGTTGGTGTGCCTCATGATAACCAGAGTTGTTGCCTGTCTGGGAGTGGCATTTAGGGCTATACCTGAAAACTACTGTGGTCCTGCCAGGGCCACAAGGCAATTCACCCTCAAAGTACATTACAACCCAGTATGCTCCTGTAAAAGGCGTCCTGTGCAGAGCTGTGATGTGAGGAAGCTTTACTAGCATGGGTGGAAAATAGTCAGGTTTTGGTAGACTCCACTTGTGTTATTCTGATACAGTATCGCAACATGCAGTTTAAAGTTTGGATGAAGAAATAAGGAGATAAGGCATTGTCAGAATGCAGAAAACGTTTTGACCTTTGGATGTATGTTCTTCAGCAAGACCTTGAAAGATTATTCTCCTTTTTAAAACAGCATACCGTGAGTTTTCTCAGGTCTTCCATTTCCTCTGAAGATATGAAACATTTTAAAGCCCATTATGAGCACCTTAGAAAAATCTGCACCTCTGTAAAATTCCCCGTACTTGAAAATACGTCTTCAGATAATCTGCTTCTTCAGAGAGCTGGCACAGAATCGGAGATAGAAGCAGGCGGGTTAGTAGGGAAAGGGCATGAAGCAGAGGGAGCTTCAGACTAAAGTTCCTGCTGTTTTGCTAGCACACCCACTGCTTCTGAAATGCAGCCTGCCCTCCCAGCCCTGTAAAAACCCCATATGGCCAAATATAGAGGTATTTAATTCCTTCAGAAACCATCTTGCTGTTAGACTTGTACCCATCACTCTGAAAATGCACAGCACAGTTCTTACTGTTGCTTTCCAAGTTGCACATAAACTCTGGCCAAAAAAAGCATGAAAGGCTTTAAGGGACAATAGGGAACTCTACTGCTTCCCTACACAAGTTTGCTTTAAAAATGTTGCGCATTACCGGATTACAGGCTATTACATGGAACAGTCTGGTACGATTTAGCTTTTCTTCAGATACTTGTGTCAATGAAATAACGTGCTCTTAAGATTATATGTGACGCTAACAGCATTAATATTGATTCTTCATTTAAGTACAATGTAAAATTTGGAGCTTCTGGAGCCCATTCCTTATTCTGCGTTTTGTTTATTAATTGTTTCAGAGAAGAAGGAAACTTTTCCAAAAAAAAAAGGGAGGGGAGGGATCTCTCCTTAAACAGAATTTGAAGGAGTAGCCCTATTCCTCTGGCTGTGTCTGGGCAGAGAGGCAGAGCTGGTACCTTGAAGAATCCCAGCTAGAGAAGCATTCTCTGCTACGCTGTAAATGGTGGGCAAGGGGTGTAAAACATCCACATCCAGAAAATGTAACATTTATATGTTCTCTTCAGATGTCTAATCTGAAATTCAAAACGCAAGAAAGTAGTTACTGAGATCAAACAGTAAAATCACTTTGAGTGCTTCAGAAATCTGCTGCCAAGCTGAAGTCCTGCAAATTGTAATAATTAAAGCACAACATTTTTGTGCTTTGATAACAGGTAAAGTGTGTTTATTATTAAGAACTACTTTTTTGTGAAAGGGGGAACCTCTCTCGGAGAAGAATCAAACATACTCAATTTTTAATAGACAGTACATTTTTGTACTTTTACGATGATACAGAAGCATAGATGACCAAAGCAGGTTTCAAAGACTGCCCACACACAGTTCTCTGTATTTTCAAAGATAAGGTTACTGGGGGCTACAGAAACAGAAGACCTTACCAAAGATTACACTGGGCAGCAGTGTAAAAAACAGATCTGCACCATGCCTGTCCCGAATGCTGGCAAGCTCCCATCACCACAGCACAGGGCTGCTGCGCATGGTCATAGGTTGAGATACATGACATAAGTGCAACTTTTTTCTTCAAGAAATAGATTCAAAATGAAGTAGAGCTAATTCTATAAAATCAAAACGCCCAATAGAGTGAAATTAAATGAAGCACCCTTCTTGTGTGGTGGCATTACTGTTAATGTAATAATTTACTGAGATTCAGAGCGTATCTTTTGGAGGATGTGCTCATAAACACCCTGAGCTCCTCCATCCTAAGACTGGTTAGCACTCTTGCAACAACTCCAGCTCCAAAGATTTTTTGAGTTTATGCAGATTTGTGTCTGTCCCCTCCCATGGATTAAGGGCATAGGAGAGAAACAGCTGCCAAATGGTTTTATAGGTGTACATAAAACCAAAAAGTTTAATATGGTTGAACCTCTATAGTAGGTAATTGTGAAGGACATCACAGTTAAATCTTTCTTAAGCAGTATTTTGCAGCTTATACTTGCATTTAAATTCAGATTTAAATGATCCAGAAAAGGACTGTGAAGCTAAATTTACTTTGGTGTCATGAAGAAGTGCAAATTTACATGCAAACTACTTCTGTTTTATTTAAAGCCAGAGCTTTCAGTCCAGACTTGAAAAGCCTGGCTTCTGCTCCCATTGGCTTCCCTGGGATTTGGATCCAGCCCAAAGTCCTCCAGGAAGGTAAGGGAAATTATCTAGGTTTAATTGTCTTTTCTGTTCAGAGTCTTGTGTTACGGGGTTAGGATAACATGGCACTGTGATGGATGTTCATCTGTCAGAAGTTCAAAATCTGCTGTCTATGTGTGGCAGTAATTAAATCACCTTAATTGTTTTTCATGATTCTTTTTAAGAGAGGGAAAATTAGTTGCCTTGGATTAGCATATTGCCAAAGACTGGTATAAATATTTATGTGGTGCACTCTTTCAATAGAAGGCCTGTACATTCTTCACAGGTCTCCATAGTTCTCTTACTCTGAACACAGAAGAGCAGTCATTTGAATGCACTACTTACCATCACTTCCCCCTCTTGTAAAGCTTTCATAGATATTGGGCTGAACAGTAAAACAGGTGAGTAGTTTTGAAAGAACCATCTCTTGCAATGCATTGATGATACTTAGTTTCCTGTGTCAGCTGGAGAATCCTTCGAAGGTGCATATGTTTGTGAAACAGGTTTTAGAGTTCTGGAGTTTTTTCCTCTTAAGAGTTGTAGAAAATACAGCTTTGGAAGAATTATTGGCTTCTCTCTCTTTTTTTCCTGCTTCCATATTAAGGGCTCATGCACTATTCTAAAATACTGAAAAAAGTAAGAATCTAAACTCTCAGTAAAAGAGCAACACTCCTTCCTTCTGTTTTTTATAAAGGTAATTGAGAAAAACATCCGTAAGAGTATGAAATAATTATGCCTGTGTTAAGAATTGTGGAACAAAGCGAACAGTATAGTCCTGACTTGAATAATGCCAGGATTTCACTGTAGATCATTATGGAAAACTCAGGAAAACAGTCAGTGCACAGCTCTTTCATAGCTCTGTTCATGTGTACGTATGGTCCTTGCTGGGTAACGGGAGAGACGCATTTATGTTGCATTACAGGCAGTAAATTGAGGGGCTGGTGCTCCTCCATAAAATTATTTTTTTACCTGCTGATGTTAAAGGGTGAAAATAATGCTTTTAATGACTCAAAACTCGATGAAGTTTTATATAGAAATACCTTTCTAGAAAGGTGAGTAGGAAATTAAAATCCTTCTTGGTCTATTTCAACATTGTATGTGAAGTGCTCACACGCTGCTCTCTTCAGCTGCTTTCCTCCAGGAAAGCTGGACCTCTGATATATCTGGGCATTTTGAAACCGAGCATTCAATTGCAGTAAAATCTCCTGAGAAGCTGTAACACACAACAGAAATGCCTGTCCTTTAAGCAGTTACTAATATTCCACAGATTTTTCTTTTTTTCTTTCAGAGCACTGTTTCCAAGTTTGTACTGTAAAAGTCACGACAAAATTCTGTATATGTAAACATTCAAATTTGGGTAAATACTGCTGAGGTTAATAGTTTGCCAAAATGCTGAGATCAGGAACAGACAAACGTTTTAAATATAATACAAAAGCAAGCTTGCTTTGCTAAGACATTCCAACTTTAGTAAAGATACTGATTGAACTCCTTTTGATTCTAAGGAAGAAGGATATACTTTTTATAATAGTGGACGTTCTACATAGGTCACGGGATCATTCCTTTGTGTTTTAACTATTCCTGTTGTTTACCCTGCTTTGACAAAATCCAACAAAGCTCCTGACAGCGTGCCAAGAGAGAGATTTAATGAGTATTGCAACGTAAACGGAACTGGTGAGGCACAGAAGGTGCAGCCCCAAGAGCACAGCAGCTCCGAGGCTGGACCACAGCGCCAGCTCTCTAGTTCGCTGTGTCCATCAGTGACAACGAGCATATGCTCAGCCAAGAGTAAGCACAGGGCAAGTGCATACAAATATAATACTAAAGTCATCCCAGCCTGCAAATATTATTTCTGCCTTGGACTTCCTAATCCAGATGTGATTTCTAAGTATTTTTCTTACGTAGCTTGTAGTATTTCAATGATAAAGCACTTGGTGAGCTATGTTTTTATAGACAACTGTGTACCTTATGACAAAATTTACTTAAAATGCAAATTAGGCAAGGAAAAAACAGGATTTTTAGGTATCTTCCAGTCATGTACAACTGGTACGCACCTAACTAATGGAGGCTGCACTTACATGTGTGTTGGTGAGAAAAGGAAACATACAGATCTGTCCAAAGCAGAGGGAATGGACATCTAAAATACAGTAATTGTTGAGGTTTCAGTAGTAAATCCTGATACTTTTGCTAGCTTTGCACTTTTGTTAACAAGTTAGATAGCATTACACAGGCTTTGGGTCCTTAGCAGCAGGAGTTTTCTTAAGTTACTTTTAAGAGTAACGTATAAATACAGTACTGGTACACTGATGGTTAACTTGCAGTAAGAATGAGTTTTTCCCTGACTGATAAAGTGAGCTGGCTTAACCTCTGCACTATAGATTGGGAAGAGAGGGAGATTACAAAGCCTGAATTTTATTGATATTTTTCTTGATGGGTCATCTCTGTAGAATGCATCCTGAAGGTTACTAGTGTTTCTTTGCAGGTGTAAATGCCTAAGGGAGACAGAATGACTGAGTGGTAACCTTGAGCAGAAAGTAGGAGCAGATAGCACAAACTAGGAGTGCAGGAGTGTTTTATCTACCACCAAAACTTAAAACCAGAAGTTTCAGGCATTAATAGAGAAGTAATCTTCATACT